>JAODKE010000043.1:8412223-8425342 GCA_026779605.1 Mormyrus hasselquistii | reverse complement strand
GGGCGATGGAGAGTGTTCACACTTGGGCTCTAACACAAAACACATATATATATATATAGATATATATATATATATATATATATATATATGAAAGCATCTGATAAATAAAAAAAGAGTATGAGGTGAGTCCTTTTTGACTAACCAAAGGCCAAAAAAACACTATAGACTCTCCAGTCATTATAAAAATAACTTGTATTTTTTATTTAAATCGTATCATATTTAACCTTAAAAAGGTAATTAATCCAAATGAGGCTCATCTACGTTTTATTACATGAGTTGTGTCTGAGAGAATTTAATGCTAAATCACCATGGCAATATGAGAGTCACCCGAAATAGCTATGTGTGATTATTCTGACTCCCAAAAGCTAAGAATTACAAACTATGTCAGCAGATGTGAAAATAGTGTAATAATAGTGGTAAAACATCACACTTACAGTTACACTTATAATTGGTCACAGAAGATAGATGGGTGTATAGTTTTCAAGTCAGAACACAAGTTAAATAGGCTTTTTGGTTTATTACCCTGCTCAGGAATAACATCATTTCTTGAGTAATATTTAAGATATCATTCTGTGGATAAGGAATTGGAGGGGCTTAACCTTAGCCTTATATCTCAATTTTAATCTATTGCATTTCAAGCTAAGCGGCAATTGGCTATTACAGTTCATGCATACTATTAGCCTTGCCCTGTATACAGTATGTATAGGTAAATGATATGGATGTTTATGGTATGTAGAATATGGGGAAACGGCACTACAATGTCTGGCATGATATTCATTTAATAATATTCACCCACCTGCAACTCTGTTATGCTGTTTTTTTTGTTTTATACTAAAATGTGTAAATGCTTCTACTTGTACTCAGTACAGGTTTCTGTTTTTCTTTAATTCTTCACTAGAAGCTCTGATACTCAAATGCTACAGTTCCACTAATTTATACCACAGGGACTCAATTATTGTGCTTCAGCTCATTAATGCATTATAAGGACCCCGCCTTCAAAACATTTTTTTTTCCCGAATTGCAGTTCTTCCTCCTGCTGTGTAAAACACATAAGTAAATGCACATACTAAGGAAGTCATTAAATTCACCGTTTGTTAAACATTTTCAAGTAAGGGTAGAACTATGAATTATTTCTTGAACAATCTTGCCAAAATCCCTTGTTTCTCACTTGCTGCGGTTTGGTGGGCATCAGTTTGTGCACGACTCTGAATCACATCCCTCCGATAGCATCTATTATGGCCTGAGTCTTGGCATCCAAATGTGTGAAAACAGTAGCTAAATGTAACAAAGACGAAATGCTTAAAGTGCTTCCCTATAATTATCAGGGGTGGCAATAGAGCCATTTTAGGGGGTATAATACCCCCAAAAATGATCTGTAGCCCCTCCCACCAAAATATATGTACACTAATTAGTATTAAAAATGGAACATAGTTCCACCAGACCTGGCCAGTGAAAGCTGAGCCCCTCTTTTCATAAGTCTCTTTTGACACTCTTGTCCCAGCCCACCTGAAACATTTTCATACAAATTTCGTACAAATTTTTCACGTACATTTCATATAGATTTTTTTGCAGATCCTTTGTATGGGGGGCAGGGGAGGGCAGTGGTCAACATCCTATATTAATTCAGATTGAAAGTGGAAAGTCTACTAGCCCAAGGGTCAAATCCTAGAATTATTATGGTGCATTTGAATTGCATCGCCTCTATAAGGTCAGCGGACAATGACACATTCTTCCCAGCTCTTTGATTTGCTTCTTTGTTGTTTGGTTTGTTCTTTTGCAGGGCGCTCACTTTACGGCTCTTTGCAAAAATCTGACCATATTCCTCAGATTTTAATAACCTAAATCAGGCAAGAGAAAGATACCTGGCACAGCGAACGCGAACAGCAAGTGTCATCAGCAGATGAAGTTATATGGAACAACAAAGAAAAAAAAAAATCACAGAGATGCTTCAGATTAAGTGACTTGTTCAAGGGTCTGATCTCAGCATCCATCCATGGAATTGAACCCGCAATATCCCAGCTGTAAGTCCCTCTCCTTTTTCTGAACACCCCAGGCAACATGCTGAACAGGCCCTGCGAAAAGTGACCATTCTCTGGCTTCTGTTATTTCAGTTGTTCTTTAAGTACAATAATAGTGATGACTGCCATGTTCTCCAGGGTTTCATTAGAGAAAAGAGCCCATGTAACAGAAAAGCAGTTATAATTGCAGCTACCTATTCTGTGGCGTAATGGTTAGCAACAGCGAGCGGGGTTCAGATTCCGGTGAGTCCTTTGTTATGGTTTTCTGGCTCACGTTCACTTGGGCTGGGATGTAGCTCAGTGGATTAGGGATGAGTCAGGAACTCAATGCAGGGTAGTCCTGAGCCCTTGAACCAAACCGATTACTGCTGCAAGCGTGACGATGTGCTTTGACCCCAACACTTGCCCCTGTTCATGTCTATGTCAG
Organism: Mormyrus hasselquistii; assembly: GCA_026779605.1. Taxonomy (NCBI): domain Eukaryota; kingdom Metazoa; phylum Chordata; class Actinopteri; order Osteoglossiformes; family Mormyridae; genus Mormyrus; species Mormyrus hasselquistii. The sequence continues at coordinate 8,422,897 of JAODKE010000043.1, read as the reverse complement.
TGTCTCATACAGTATGAAGAGCAATATGTGATATGTGGAAAATGCCCAGTTTCCCCACAGGAATGGATAAAGACTCAGATTAAGGCTATTGGGTTGGCCCCCCATCCTGGGTTATTCCCTGACTTGTACCCATAGCCTTTGGGATAGGCTCCGGACCCCCCCAACCCTGCATATGACAAGTGGATTCAGATAAAGTGGATAGATGGATTAAAGCTATTGTGACAGAGGACAACTTTTCAGATGACATGGACAGTCAGACAACAAAGAGGGATTTACAGAGACGTTATCTATGCCACCTTGTTGCCAACCCCCCGCCCCCATCCACTGCCCCGACGTACAGAACCCACACAGCATACAAAGCTCAGTCATATTTAGGTCATGAATAAAATGCAGACTAGAGCTGAAATGTGCATTTGATGCTGCAGGCCTCAGCGTTAATTGTTTTGTACAGAGTCAAGCCTCTTAGAGAGAACGCACCGGATTATACCCGTGTGAGCAGAGATGAAAAGCATCACTACGTTAATCCTAATCCCCCCCGGGGCTCCGCGACATGCTCTGCAAACCAACCTTGGAATAGAGTCTTGTTCTGCTGTTGTCCACGGCCCATCCCTTGCACACTGAGGCTGCTTGCTTAAGGGTCATCGCCCAGTGTTCAAATGCCCCTGAACATTCTAGCAGATGTCATGTGGGATTTCAGATTCCAATCAAGAGATTGATTGAAGAGCAAATTAAAGACTCGGAGAATGTTGAGATGACAACTAACTTGCGTGAAATCATCAAGGTATCATAGAAAAAATTACATGTAGACAACAAAGATATATTAACATATACTGTCCAATACATGTGCTTGTAGTCACAGGTCGCAGGTTCAAACCCAGCCTCAGCATGTCTGCGGGTCCTTGAGCAAGACCCTTAACCCCCAGCTCCCTAGGCACCCTATCAGGTGGCAGCCCTTCGCGGACAGCTTGCTCTACAAAGAGCAAGTTGAGGGAGGCGTAAAAAACAATTTCCCCAATGAAGGAATTTCCCCACAGGGATCAATAAAGTTGTGATTATCATTATTATTATTATTATTATTAGTATTATATAGAGACGGAATTACTCCTTTTATACAATACTTTTGAAAACTGACTGAACCTATAACATAGAGTTGTGACCTAGCATTGCTCCTAGGAGTAAAAAAAAATATAACCTATATAAAATACACACACAGTTAGGTTCAGATGGATTACCTAGTCTGAACTGCAGGTGGTATGGCTGGTAAGACTGAGCACCGTACATGTATGAGTAATGCACAAATGCTGTTTAGATGTAACAATGGTGATCACACGTTTATTTATTCTGTGGCCTCCACGCAAGCAGCAGCTTTGTGTTATTAATGAAGAAACCTTTCAACAGTACTGATGCACTAGCCTAGATATTCAACTTCATGCCCCTGCCTTAGAGCATATGTAATTGTATCAGATGTACCTTGGGAAGCTGTATTACTTAACGGCTCTGTTTTCTATTAATAAGACAATAACCCCATCGACTCATCAGAATTATATAGCTTCACAAATTTTCATAGCATTATTGGATCTATCAAAATAACAATCCGCTTTCTCGACATTTCCATAAATAAGTTTTACAATAAGCTGTATGGCAGCCACCCCATAACCAGTAGCATGAAATTACACGTCATATGACGAATATGCTACAGTGACCCTGAAACTAAATCTTGACAACAGCCATTGATCCAGCAGAAAACGTTTAATTTGTGTCCAGTGCATTGCAGCTCACTGAACATCATGGCCACTGTGAAGCCAATGTCTGGCCCTCCCCAGCTAGCGGGACTCAACCCAAGTGCTCAATTAGTCTCCTTTGTTATGGACTCAGCTCTCTGGCTTAGCCATCTGATCCTCATGCCAGGAGCTTCTGCAGGTTGCCACATCAATAGCAGTGGCTGCAAAAAATAAAAAAATAAATCAAGCAAAAATAAATAAAACAAACAGAAGATTTGGGCAGTGTGCTGGCTCGGAGATTAGCCTCACAGCTCCAGGGTTGTGATTTTGAAAAACCTTCCCGTGACCCTGCGCAAGTTCTTTCCATGTTTTTTAGGTTTGTGGCTTGAGGGATAGACATCTCTACATTTCTCATAGGGAGTGAGGGTGCCCTGGCATCACATCCTCAAGCTGGAGGGCTGGGATAGCCTCCAACCCCCCTGCCACCCAATATTAGATGGCAGTAATAAAAAAAAAATACAATTTGTTGATGTTATTCATAACACAAGATCAAACTGAATGACTAAGAGCATTAAGGATGAAAAATCTGCAGTGAAGAGGTGTGTTGATTCTTTTTATTTTATTTATATTACATTGCATTATAATAATGCATGTGCATGATTGATGACATTCAATAAAATTAGAATATCTGTACAGAAAGGCAAAAGTGCAAAAGCGATCCATCTATGTGACATGTGTTCCTATTCATGTACTCTGTGATATCATGACTGAAGCTCTCATGAGACCATCTCTGGTCAAGCCGGCAAACAGAATCAAGCGACACAGGTAGCTGGTTTATTGAAAAAAAAAAAAACACCACCTCTTTTCAAAGATGGATGGGTATGGGGTTGACACTGTATAGAATATGAGAATCAAACCAAAGAGCTGAGTTAAAAGAGAAAACACTCAACGGGAATAAAACAGAGAATCAACTGAATGGGAAGAGTCTTGGGACTGGTGTGAAAACTGGGCTTTGGGGGTTTACTGGCAGTAGAAATGAAAATGAAGTGCATTAACAAACACACCATACAGGTATTTATATCCATCTTTCATAACAGTTTATCCCAGACAATGAGCCAGGAGTCAGTTAAAACAACAACAATGCAGGGAACACTCACACAGCCCACTAATTTCCACTAATTAGTCACCTAGCTGCATGTTTTTGAATTGCAGCAGGCAATCGCACAAACATGGAGGTTGCGTCCAAATTCTAGACACACCCACTTGAAGGGTGTGAACGCTACAGCATAAATATAGCCAAGAAGTCCCGGCACATGGCAACACCCCTGAGAATTTTTAGACAGGCGGCGGTCGGTGTACCTGTGTCGAGAGATAAACATACAACGGTGAACACAGGGTAAGGTGTTTTTCTTTTAAATGTATTACTTACTGTTCAGTTTCTTGGTACACACTCTTGAGCTAAGTGGGTGAGCTTGATACTCTCATGGAATAAATTATTATTGATAACTGGTTGTTTAATTGTTGTTGTTTATTAGTAGTAGTTTAAAATTCATATCTTTATAACCTTTCTGTATCCAGACTTCAAATGGCTAAATGCAGAGATTTAATATGGCAATAAAATTTAGCAAATTGTATGGGGGTAGTAGAGCAGAGGGATAGTTAACTATCTCTTTTCTGTTTATGATGTCCTTAGGATGCCCTCAATTTTAAACTTTGCAGAAAAAACTTTGAAATGTCATGTGAAATGTTGAGTAAATGAATAATATGAAATACATGATTTGAAGGACATTATTATGTGCAATATTTAACCTATTCTGAAAAGTCAACAAACATAAGATGCTTCGACAAAGAGGATAGCTCATGGTATTGATCTTGAAAGTATGTACTCAGAATAGATTTTTAGATTATTTTTAAGGGCCAAAAAAGAAAAAAATGAAGGAAGTTGAGGAACGCTAATAACCAAGCAGATGAATATGAGAGCCAAAGAAATTGAATCTTTTGAAGAAACCTAGGCAGCAAAAGACAAAAAGGTCACAGGAAATGATGAAAGTCTGCAAAATTCTGTAATAGGTGTACAACATTTAAATGTGAAGAGAAAAAGTTATAAAGACTCCAATGATTATTTGTGAACGCACGGAGAAACCATATTGAAAAAATCCATCAAAAAGTCGCAATTCTAAAAATGTTACATATGACAGGCAACAGGAACTGGGTGGAAAAAAAGTAATTTAAAGTCTTGATGCTCACATGTTTACTTATTTCCTCATGTGTTTCAGTGAGATATGACATGAAGGAGGTAGTGGAGCAGAGGGAGGGAGAGACACAGGCAACCACAGGTAAAGGACCAGTGCTTAATGATGCTCCGTTTGATGACGCATATTTACAAGTCAGACTGCAACAAGTCCTCTTCATCAGAAGCTTCTGTTGCTTGGGTTACGCTAAGCTGAGTGATCTGAATTACATTGTTGTTGTAGTAGGGTGGCATACACATGGAAAACAAGTAGCTTTTGATTGACTGAGATGGTGGTCCCTATTTTTAAGAACTGGCAGCAGTTGGTCTGTTCCAGCTACCGCGGATCACAGTCAGTCTCGCCGGGAAAAGCCAATTCAAGAATTCCGGGGAGGAGAGTTTATCTGATAGTTGCATAGATTTTTTTTGAGGAACCATGCAGACTATTTTCTGGAGCAACGGGCCAGCACTTGTCCCATGACCTTCCTGTGACATTTGCTGTATCATGTATATGTTGTTGGTCATTACTTTGTCCCTGTGTGAGCAGAGTCAAAGCTGTATCAACGTTTCATGCATTAAGACGCCCTCCGCAAGGCAAGCGGCAAAATTTATGCTGCTTTCGTTGTCAATGGGGAGAACGGCGCAGCTCTCCACTCCCGCAACGCCGCTGCGGGTGCCAAGTGCTGCTTGGTTTTTGGCAATTCACCACGCCAATCAAAGTTGAACTTTGACCTAGTTCACTGGCCTCTACCAAAGCAGCATCCAATCAGATATAATCTTAGATATAATAATATATAATCTCAGTTTTGTGACGTAGGTTCAGCGACTTGGAAACAAAACCACTTAACAACATGGAAGAGAAAGTAATAATTACAGTGTCCCATTACCCCGAATTATAACATATCGAAACTTAATTCAGAGAAAAATGCACTCACCCTTGCCTTACGAAGTTCCATCACCAAATTACAGTAAATTAACATTTAGTGTCACGTACTGAAAGTAAAGTTTTGCGAACCCATCCTGAGCTTTTTTAAATATTGCCACTTTTCAACCCAACAGCAAGAGATCAAGAACCTTTTTTGGTGTAAACCAACAATTTAACTCATTTTGTTTCAAGCCAAAAAGCACTTTAAAATTGCACTTATTTTTAGAGCCATCGCTCTTTCATGACGCAGTGTCCACCTGTCCAGAACCTTTCGTGAGCGCCGGGCCAGTTTGCTGCTGACCATGTGAACAGGAAAGTAAATTTTTTGCCTGCACTGAGTGGTTTGCTGCTTGCCGTGTGAATGATATTTAAGTCTAATTCATTCACCGCAGGTGCCGGATTTCATCCAGAAATTGTCACTGGTGCTGTTTATTCTTTTCAAGGGCAACGTATAGAGCTGCAGCTCAGGCAGTCTGGTTTTGAGCAGCAAGGGTAACATAGCTGATGTTTGCCATTGTTATCATTGGAATCACGTCCAGCCGTGACCTTTGGCACTCATTCAAGTGATTTACTGTGGGATGTGAAGTTGTTGGGATGAGAATCAACACCTCTGTATCCGAGTGTATGATTCCCTGCTGGGAAAAGAGTGTACTGATCTATTCAACAGAGGGGAGGATGACTGCCTTTAAAGGGGATATAGAGACATCAATCAATCAATCAATCAATCAAAGTTTTATTTGTCACATATACAGTACAATGTGCAGTGTAATGCTTGGTTGCCAAGCACCAAGACTGTGAAACACGGGGCCTAAGTGTAATGAGGCACAACAGTAAGCATTAAAAAGACAAATAAACAGTAATCGTAACTATCCATAAATAGTGTACAATTTTCAGTAGAGTGACAGGTGATTCAGATTCAGATTCTGATGCTTTATAGATGGCAGGGCAAAGAGTCAAATGAAAAAACAAGTCAGCATTTCCATATACAAGCTGTGCACGCAACTGTAAATGTAGGCTGTAGTGGAACATTAAAACGTCCTAAAGCCTGTCCCCAGTCTTGCCAGCCAAACTACCTGTAGTTCAGACTAGGTAGTCCATCTGAAGCTAAGCAGGCTTGGGTCTGGTCAGTACTTAGATGGGAGACCCACTAGGGAAGCTGGGTTACTGCTGGAAGAGGTGTTGGTTTGGCCAAAAGGTTAGCCCCTCCTGTGGTCTGCGTGGATCCCAATGCCCCAATACAGGGTTACTGTGCTGTGAAAATGATGTTGTTCTTTGGATGAGATATAAACCAGGGTTCTGAGGCATCTTTCAAAACAGTAGGAGTGGTACCCTAATTACCCACTGTGGCCCAATCAAATCTGGCCTCCTGTTCATCCCCTATATCTAACTGGTGAATCTTCTGCCCTTTTGCTACTGTGTGGTGAGTGTACTTGTGCAGAATGGCTGCCATTCCATCATCCAAGTGGGTGCTACACAGTGGTGGTGGTCGAAGTGGCTCCCCATTGGTTCTGTAAAGTGTTTTGTGTTTCTATAGAAATGTAACATTCATTTATTCATTCTGTGCTGACTTTCAAACAGTGGTATTGTTTCCCTCACCTTAATACTGAGAAAATGCCATTGTTGTTCCAAGGGCGATGTAAAGTAGAAGCATGACGCTGATAAGATGATGAGGTCAGTGACAGTGAAAGCTCTGAAGCAATATACCATCTGGTGTTGATGAAGCAAGATCTGGGTTCGTCCATGTTGCTGTCAGTTTACATCCTCATCTTCAGCCTTAGTCTTTCACTTTAGGTAGTGGCTAAAATAACACGAACACAAGGAACTGAACTGAGGATTTTTTGCAGAATTGAGTAGTTGACTCTAACTGGGAGAGGTATGATGATCTGAAAAGGTCTTGGAATTTATCACCGGAGAAAAGCCAGCAGATGTGTTTCAGGCTATTACCAGGATGGTTGGATTGATGGAGCGAGATACTATTTTTACCATTAAAATATAAAAATATAGATAAAGATAGAAATATAGAAGTAAATATAGATCTCTCAATATTATTTCCACAAGTAAAAAATCTGGATATGTCCCTCTGTTGCCCCCTTCTCTCTCTGTCTCTCTCTCAGCAGGGAGCAATGGTCTAACATGAATCTTGACTACTTGAACAAAACATCAGCATCCTATCTTGGGCCAAGGTCGAGATTTTTCTATGTAAGCTTGTATAGATGGTGACTCACTGAATATATGCTATTTGTCAATTTTAAAATGCATTTTGCATAAAACAGAGCACAACTGCAACATTTGTGGTGGTTAAACAAGGTTAAGGGCATACAGTAGAAGTATAAAGACTGTCATGCTCCGTCCGTACTGCCCTCTCATCGACCACGCCCCCTCGTTAACCTCGTGTGAATTCCCTGTGTCCACCAGTTGTTTTCGGTTGTTGTTGTTAATGCAGCATATTTCAGTCCATGTTCCAGTATGTTTCCCTAGTCCTGTCATTAACGTTGCACGTTGTTCTAGAGTTTGTTACCCCACGGATAAAGTCTGTTATCCATGCTTCTCTGTGCCAGTCCGTAATAGAATGACAGGACTCACAACGAAGACGCCTCCCCTAAGCAAGGCAGAATACCACAAACTACAGGACGAGGTAAATTACTGGCTCGGGCAGCCGAGGTAAAGGAAGACCCTGCGGCATGAGCCATTGCTCGTTAGTTGAGGGAGATCCTAGTATGGATCTCACCTTCCGAGGATACGCACCTTGCAGAAGAGGCGCGGATGCATTTGACCTGGCTTAGAAGCTGGGTTGCTAAGGATATGCTCCAGCCAAAGACTGCGGTTTCTCCCTCCTTTGCCTTGCGAGCCACTGGACCTTGCAGCGCCAGCTCGCAGAAGAAAGAAATGGAGATTGGGATGTGAAGACACGCTGAAGGTTTCTCTAGAGGCTGTCTCAATCTCCGCTGTTTCACCTATGGTGTTGCTGCTTCACCTGTGTCCGAAGCCCACTTGCTTGATGCTGCTTCACCTGCGCCCAAAGCCCATCTGCTCTACTCTCACGTGGTGGACCCCGGCCAGGACCTCCGGTCTTCATATCCAGGAGGGGGAGAGGTCACTTGTGCAGGGATCGGTTCCTGCCTACCCTGCCCCCTGGCATGCCCTCGGTCCCTGTGGCTGGGGCTAGAGGAGCACCTGTGGGTCCTTTGGCTATTGCTTGGCAGTCAACTGCAGTTCCCCGGTCTCCTGTGGGTCCTCCTCCGATGACTCTTCGGTCTCCTTCGGTCCTGCCTCTGTCAACTTGTCTATTGTCTGCGGGTTCCCTCACTTCGACTTCTTGGTCACCTACACCTGGGCCGGCTGTGGCTGTGCCTTCGCCTACTGTTTCCTTCTCTCCTCCACCTTTGTTTTCCTCCTCGCCTCCTTCGCCTGTCCCTCTGTCTGCCTCCTTGCCCCCTTCGTCGTCCCCCCTTGCTCCTGCCTCACTGTCGCTAAGGGTCTCTTCAGCTCCAACCTCGCAGTCGCCTGCTGCCCCTGCGGCTTCTGCCTCTTGCCCACTGGGGTTCGCTCGGGCTCCCCGTTGCCCCCCTGTCCTCTGCCTTCCTGCCTCCTGTTTTTGAGCCCCCTATATCTGCTCCTCATCCCGCCATTCCTTTGTTCACTATTGGTCCTTTTGTTCCTCTTGTTGGTGTCTCCTTTCTTGGTGCCCCTGTGCCTGTCTGTGTTCCCGGTGGTTTGTCAGTGGTTGTCCTGCTTCTTGTCCCTGTGTCTGTTCTGTGTGCCCGTCCTGTTCCTTGTTGATGTTCAGCTTTTGTTTCCCCAGGTCCTGTCGGTTTCCATTCTTGCCCCTTTGTACCTCTTAGAAGCACCTGGTGTGCAAGCCTTTTGGGGGGGGGGGGGGGGTAATGTCATGTTCTGTTCATTCTGCCCTCTCGTCGACCATGCCCCCTCGTTAACCTCGTATGAATTCCCCATGTCCACCAGCTGTTTCCAATTGTTGTTGTTAGTTCAGTGTATTTTAGTCCGCGTTCAAGTACGTTTCCCTAGTCCTGTCATTACCGTTGCATGTTATTTTGGAGTGTGTTACCCCACGGATAAAGTCGTTATCCATTTCCACAGCTTCCTTCACCTACTTCTCTGTGCCAATCTGTAATAGAATGACAGGACTCACAACGAAGACGCCTCCCCTAGCAAGGCTAAAAAGGTTATGTTTTAGATAAACTCGTGCATATTTCTTGAATGAAAACACCTAATGAGGAAAAGAATTGGAAAAATGACAGATTTCCAGCTGAAACATGGTTTATTCCCCAATAGGAAACCCTACCTAGACATGGGCTGAAGGTGGGACTCCATGAGTAGTGCTTCTAAAACTGCAAAGGATTATAGGTTGTTTTCTCATACATCCATTTTCCACAGCTGCTTATTGAATGAAGGATTTTGGGAAGCAGAAGGAATGAACAGTTATGTGGACACCCCAATTAGATGTAGGAGAGGACCAGAAGACCTAGAGGAAACCTGTGCAAAAGTGTGGAAAACATCAATCTACACATCTACACATAAGGAGCCAAGGGGTGGAGTCAAACACTCAACCCTGGAGGTATGAGACCATACTGCTGACCACTAAAGAATTCAGTCTGGAATATTTACCAAAATTGAAAGAACATTTTAATTAGACCCATACAATTGCATGGAGATGGAATTAAATGGTTTTAAAGCCTTGCAAAATCTGTTTAAAATTTCAGCTATAACAATAACAGCAGGAAACATAACAGTGTATGAGGTAATTTAAAGTAGAACACAATTATTTAAATGCAAAATTGTGAGTACTTCCAGACCAATAATCTAAAATTCCTGTCCCAAGTCAAAAGCAAGGTCTGAAGACAAATAAGCTGGATTCATCTATTTGCCGGTGCAATCACTCCTTGTATTATTTATACATTCATTTATTTTCAGGCAATTGATGTGAAACCAAGCGAAGGAATCCTTGAACTGAGCTTTTTGGAGAAAACGGTGGGAGGAGACGTCTCAGCACTTTTTAAAATGCACACACACATATAAATACTGTTATCTATCATAAATTGCAGTTAAACTGCCCAATCTGGGGAAGAAGAGCTGGAGACCTGGTGTATGATGGCTTCTGGGTATTTATGTGTTTGTCTAGGTGTCTGTTTGTATCTCCATAAAGGTAAAACCCTGTCTTTTTGTCTCCACTAACTTAATTGTGTCTGTGGATGACGGGATAAAGCTACGAAGCAGTCCTGGGATTAAAAACAAAAGCAAGGATTAAACATCAGGAAATGGGTTTGATGAACAGATATCATGGGCTGTTTTTTATCTGAAAGTTCCACAGAGCGTGCTCAGATTAAATACCCTATTGAAGGACACATCAGGAATACTTCTAAGGGACTATCATTGGGAACCCTTTAATCAGAAGTCAAAGGAATAACAACTGGGTTTGTAGCTAAAAAAAATATATATATATCCAATTCTTATACTGCTGCAGAAATACAATGGCTGGCATTAACTTCAGAAAGCTATTTAGCAACTGAAATGTCTCCTTGCAGCAAATTCAGCAGTGTTTCCCACCCAGCTTGCTATTTTCTACTGCTTACTTCTCAAGGTTCTGGGTTACATCGAAGTTGCTGGGAAACATGAAAAAAAGGTTAGGGGGCACTTTGGGCGGAGCTTAAAGCTCTCCCCATCTATGACGTCATAAGCGGGAGGTGGGCGTGTCCTTTATTTTGATTGGTCGGGGGGTGGGGAGGGGGGTTATAGCCATTTGTTGCCTTAATGCTTATGCCACGTGTTGCTGATAAGGG
>JAODKE010000043.1:8390305-8412074 GCA_026779605.1 Mormyrus hasselquistii | reverse complement strand
CACGCCCACCTCCCGCTTATGACGTCATAGATGGGGAGAGCTTTAAGCTCCGCCCAAAGTGCCCCCTAACCTTTTTTAACATGGCTTCTCAAAAGGGATGGATTGATAAATAAAAGAACTCTATCAAACAGTCCTTTTTAGTACAGGGACAATTTTATCTGATTAATACAGGCATGATTAATACTGACAGAATCTACTGAGCATAAATCTCCCTTGTGAAAATCTTCATATTAAGTTCTTGGTCTTCATTTTATGCAAGTTATTAACACATATCAAAGTAAGGTGACAAAAGTGAACATGCTTAAACTTATAATAAAATACATTAAAAGATTTCATTATAATTGCATGTAAACATTTTTACCAAAGATGGAATGTTCTGGTGGAACCTAATCTATATGGTCACTAGGAGTGGACAGTAATTCGTTAGCAAATGCGTTAGCACCTGGTATGTTTTTACCAGTCAATCGTGCTACATTCAGTTGTTGAAAACCACTGCCTGTAGGTAATATTTATGGTCAGATCGCATAGTCATACTTGCAAGTGTAGCTAACAACTTTGTAAATGAAATGGTCTTTAATTTCATACATTTCCTAAATGTTTTTTCTTTTTATTACAAAACAGTGCTGCCATCAAGCTGAGAGGTAGAAAAAAGGCAAAAATGACTGTTGGATTCAGGCAGCCATGTGTCTCTCAGGTGTATGAGGTAGTTAATTCTAGTTTTCTATAAGTGGGAACCAGAAAGCAAGTGTTTACTTAATAAACTGACAAGCTATTCAGATTAAATGGGAGAGTGGATATATATATATAAAATCAGCATCGGGTACCTGCACACTGCACATCCCCTCTTGTCCCCCTGTAAACATTCACTGCATTAAATGTGGTTCATTCCCTGCTGGTTGGAACATGCCTTAAGACAGAGAGGCTGCATTAACCACAACAAAGGTATTGTAAGTGTACTTTTCAATTATTATTCGAGTCATGCTTCGTAAAGGGATTTATTTTTAGCATATCCTCTTGCCTAGCTGAAAATTTTAACAGAGCAATTAAGCTGCAGAGTTAAATTCCTGAGCCTGTTTCCTTTCCCCCGCCAAAAAACCTCATATCCTTTTGGCTCTGTGTAACTAGCAGCTTATCCTGCACAGAGTTCTGTTAGGAAACGATGCCAGACAGCTTAGGACACAAAACAAGGGTGCACCCTGAACTGTATGGCAGTCCATCATGCACAGCCAAATTTGCCTGACTACTTATTGCTGTGATCGTGGTAGACTAGCAGGCAGGAAGCAGGGAATGACGAAGCAGGCAGGCAAGGAATCAGGACACGGGGTTTATTAGGGGAAATCAAGATTCAAATAGGGCAGACGGCGACGAACATCAATGACGGATCTGGGGAAATTAACTCAGACGCTGACTAAATGCACAGGACAAGCCGAAAATAACAGGCAACAGGTGATCACAATCAGGGTAATACATGTGGGTAATGAGGACTGGACACGCAGGTCATGACACTTATCTTTGGACTGTAGCGGAAACCGACAAGCCACAGGAAGAATTTGCAAACTCCACACACACAGACCAGGCAGGTTTCAATCTCCAACCTTGTTGGGTGAGGAAGCAGGGCTTCCTACTGAACCTGCATCGCACAGGGCCATTAGATACACTATATGAACAAAAGTATTATGACACCTGGTCATTACACCCACAGAAACTTTTATGACATCCCATTCTAAATCCATAGGCACCAATTGTTGGTGCCCCCCTTGCAGCTCTAACAGCTGCCACTCTTTTGGAAAGACTTTCCACATGATTTTGGAGTGTGTCTGTGGGAATTTTTGCAAATTCATCCAGAAGAGCATTTCTGAGGTCAGGCACCGATGTTGGACACGAAGGCCTGGCTCACAATATCTGTTCTAGTTCACCACAAACATGTTCAATGGGGTTGAAGTCAGGGTTCTGTGCAGGCCAGTCAAGTTCTTCCACACCAAACTCACCTACCTGTGACTTTGTTGGCCTTGCTTTGAGGCCCAAACTGATCCCACAATGTTGGAAGCATGGAATTGTCCAAAATGTCTTGATATGCTTACCAATTGATATTTATAATGCATAGATCTATATACATTACTATGTACATGCATGGATTAAGTATATCCTTGACCCTGCTTTAGATGCTTGGATGGATGCATGCATGCATCATGTGTTATAAAGTAGAATTTAACTGCGAGCTTAAAACATCTTTTTGGAAGCACGCTGACTGTGTGCTTTTTAGCTCAACCCTATGACTACATGCATAATGTTTGTAACCAGTAACAATTTATCAATTTATAGGCTTTGAGCTCCCAAAGCTGTTGTATGTAATTGTCTTATTTATTCGATTAGGCTCATGCTATAAAGCAGTTAAAAAGTAATGATTTTAAGCACAATATTTTAGTAGAAATACCAATAAATCTTACTTTTAATGATCAACTGAGAAAGTAACTGTCCTAATATTATAGAAACAAAAGACGAACTGTAAACTATTCAGATGCAATAGTGATGTGTAAGAATAGAACAAGCTGTCAACAGGGAACCATATACTTGCAAACTGGAACTGTATATTCTTAAAAGAAGAATTATACATTTTGGAAATGTAACTATACATCATGAAACTGTCAAACTAAGTTGGACGACTAAAACGCAAGAGCATCCTGACTCAGAAGTGTTCTGATCCAAGACATCAACAGAATTCTGGATGTGTTGTATCAATCATTGCACTGGCTGACCTCAGAGGCTGGAGCAAGAGCAGTGGAATTTTAAAAGAAAGCAAATATGTTGCAACTTTGGCTACAGATGTGCATGCATATGTGGGTGAATGTGTGTGTGGTGAGGGGGACCGTTTCTTCAGTCCCCGCTAGGGGATACTGTGATTGCAATAAAGAAACTATTTTGTCTGGTTACTTATGGTTAAGGTTAGGCCTGAGAAGAGATTATGGTCGTCGTTCTTAGGATTAGGTCTTTGCCCATAGAAATGAATTGAGAGTCCCCACAAAGAAATTAATATGTGGACTGTATGTGTGTGTGTGGGCTTATTGTGAAATATAGTGAATAATGTTAAGGAAATGCTCTGCTGTTTCTGTTCAGCTTCTGCTATCAGTTCCACTGCTCTGATGTCTAAAATGGAAACATTGCTGCCTGACACACAATAAACTTACCTGAGGGATGAGTAATAAAATATAACATTTAAGTGGAAAGAAGTCAGAAATATTCAGTGTATGCTGGTCATTGGATTAATAATTTAACAGAACAGCTGCATTCCCTCCATAGGTGCTGGCAGGAGATAGAGCTGAGATTGCCTATAAGCCAAGGAGTTCATGGAGCTGAGAGTGGCTACTGGAAAGCTGGGACCTGTGTGAGTATTGTATTGTATTGTATAAATGCCATTTTAGGTACTAAATAGAATTCACATTCAATGACATTAAAATATGTATTACATTATTTAAAAATTATTCTTGATTTATAGCACAATGCTACAGTCACAAGTAGCTTCTGCATTACAATTTTTACATACGGCAATTTCAAAAATTGATTTTGGTTGACTATTCAACATATATGGAATGAAATATAATGGAACTGCAAGGTATTTGAAAGGAAGACGAACAATTCGGCTATAAAATACATTATATTTATAATTTATTATATATGAAAAGTGTTATAGAACTTGCCGCTTTAAATGTGAAATTAGCTTGTTACTGCCCCCTAGTGAAACCAACGAGTGTGATTTCTGGTGGCTAAACATTGAACGATGTGTTGAAACCATATCGACTTCTGCAGACTCCTGGAGAGAATATAGATACAGTACACTAACCAAATGAGTGCAAGCAGGGGCGACAAATACAATGAATTAGGGAATTAACAGTTTTAATTAAAAACAAAAAAGACTGAGCACTCAAATCCTAGGGAAGTAACAAAAGAAAACTAAGTTTTAAAAAATTCTGTAAAATCTGTAAAAAAGGAGGTCTCAGTCGACAATTAGGCAAATGGGCACAGTCAGGCAACAAAGACGTTGTGCTGCTAGGTGCAGGGGCATAACTGCGAACGCGGACATGATGAAAGCCACCCCCGATCTCCCACGATATAATTTACCGAAAAGGGTTGTTTAATGTATTCTAACATATGGGAGAAATTAACAACTTTTCTGAGACAAAAAAGAGGGGGTCCAGAGCCGACTATGAGGGAATGGATGAAATGCATGTCCCTGCTGTCATACCTGTGTTACTTGGGGTGGGGGTGATCCTTAAGCTCTTAGCTAAACCTGCAGGCACCTTTTGCACTGAGCAGTCCGGCTTTGCTTGGGACTCAGCATGGCCGCTCACAGAGCATGCAACTTCAAGCTGCCTTCTGCTCAGTCTCGTGTCACTCTTTGTTGCTTTGGTTTCGTAATCTGCTTGTTTGCTTTTTTAACTCTTTGAACCAAGTCCTGCTGCCCTTCTCCAGTAAACCTTGTCCCAGAACCTCTCACCCAGTCAGCGGCTCCGAATCCCGACATTAACCTGATTCCCGAGGTGTTCCGTGCAAGTGTGCTCTCACCTGTATACGTGTCTGCATGTCTCATGAATAGCAGGGTGGAAAAGGTGAAATGGCAAGTTATCCATGGAGATGAATAAAGTACCACTGTTGTAATATTCCTCTCTACTTGCTTTTGTCTTGTGTTAGGTCTTGCTACAAAAAACGAGAATGGACTTAGTGATACCTGTTTGACCTTCCTGGAAGCTGAAACGACCATAAAACACATCAGAGACCCACATCAGTGAAACTCCTTTTGTTGCAGGGCACTGGAGTTTATGCTATCATGTCCCTCCATTCGCTCACACCCTGGCCACCGCATTGCATGGGTCTGTGTCATCATTTCTCCGCACAATGATCTTACCCTCCTTGCTGCTGAAAAGCCAGTATCCTGCCGGGAAAGCCCGACTGCAAATGGGGAGGAGGCCTGCTTTTTCCTAAGGGCCATTACCAATGCAACACTGGAAACAGACTGAACTAAATATATGCAGAAACTATGAGGGGGAGGGGGGGGGGTCTGAATCCACTCAGTGGGACGCTAAGGAAAACAAATGTTGGGCAAGACTAACAGCATGCATTCTGCCGTGTTCTGATGAGTTCCTTCATTTAAAGAGACGCCGTAGGAAGGAATACGAGTGCAGATGCATGGGGGGGGGGGGGGGGGGTTGTTCATCCAACTCTCCCCCATAGCCCTCAGAGCCCCCCTCCCCCAAGAAAAAGCAGAGATGGGCTATGGGGTCAGGCAATGGCAATTTTAATAAAGTAGTTCTTTCTGTTGGCTGTTGTCTTTAGATAATGCAAGATCAAATATGAAATTATGCTCAGAGCAGAGTCAGGATTCTGTTGAGTACAGGGGAGTGCATTATGAAGGGGTTGGGTTGCACTCTCCCAATAATCAAACCCCACCAAAACAACCCCCTGAGCCCCCTAAAATGGGTGGAGACCTTACCCCACCCCCCGTCCTAAGGTCAACCCACAGTTATAAGTTACAGTATGCCCTTGGTTGAAACAATACAAAACATAAATTCAACATTAAACTATGTTTATATGTTAGGTTTTGCAGATCCCTTTATCCATGTTACTTCCATAGTTTGTACATTTTTATATATTTTTTATATTTAATTTAATGGCACACAAGGAACCATTAGAGGTCAAGCAACCTGTACAGTTATTTCGCTATTTAGTCCGTTGGCAAACAAGCGTGCGGCCACCAGCTGGGAACACCTGTAACACATATTTATTTCGTACTAGTGTTTGTGGCTGACAGATGGAGTTGTCTGGGACCCAGGTGTTAGCTGACAGCTGTTAAATGACACTCTGATATGTAATCGACCAGGTTAGGATCAGCGAAGCTCCCGTGCAGGGAGGCGGTCAAGAGAAGGTCGCCTAAATTGCAGCTTGCTGTGTCGCCTGCCTGCCTCGTCATTCCTGTTACTGGCTGTTAGGACTAGATTGTGTTTACTTCTACCTTGCCATGAGAAAGGCTACAGATTTAAATTCTAATTTAGACCTCCTGATGACACAAACCTGACTGTTTCACATCAGGCCCCCCTTAACCTGATACCAGCCTGGCTGAGAACATCCAAAAATGTTTACCCACCCTGTAGAATGAATGCTCAACATACAGCAAATCCCCTGCTTATGTGGAGCTGTAGAAGAGTGTGCATGTTAAATGATGATGGTTGTTATTTTTCAGTGCTGGCCACTTAATTCAAATCATTAGCTTGCAGGTCGGGCTCATCCAGGTAAATAATTCAATTCAGTTCAAGTTTTCTTTGTATAGTGTCTTTCCCAATATGCTCTACTGCAGGGGTCACCAACATGGTGCCTGTGGGCATCAGGATGCCCCCAAGGACCACATGAGTTGCCCACGGACCTGTTCTAAGGATAGCATCTAAAATTTTATTTTATCCTGTTGCTATTCTTCTTTAATCACATTTGCATTTATATAGATTTGAAAATGACAATATCTAAAAAGAGCATTTAAAACATGTTTATTATATATGAAGCTTAGTTTAGGAGGGCGTTTCAAACTGGAAGCCCTTCATATGACTCAGTACCCGTGAAGTAACTCTCAGTTTCTAAAAGGTTGGTGATCCTTGCTCTACTGGGCTTAGCCAGGTATCAGAAAACAGTTACTGACATGCCACAATGAGAATCGTGTAAGTGAACTAACAAAAGTCAGAATAGGGTGAAGACAAGGGAAAAAAAAATCTTTGCAGTTTGATATTTGAGAAAGGAAAACCCTGCAGGTCTCTGGTAAATTGACCACCTGACCCCCCTTGGCATGCCAACATTAAGCAGGCCAGAAAGTATTTTGTGGGGGTGTTTGCGTAGTGCTATCTTCTGCCGTGCTATATAACTGGCAGGTAAATTAGCTGCATTAAAAGGTAAATTGCTTCTAGGCTAAGAACTGCCATAAATGCAGATATCGGGGGAGGTTAAAACGGACAATGACTGCAAAATTGGTGCAAAGTAATTGGTTAGACGCGATGGCAAGCTGCGGCACTGCTCAGTAATGCTGAAGTTTCTAAAACAAAAGTTGCGCAAGGGAAATAAACAAACGTTCTGCAGGTGCCACCTTAAAAGCCAGCATCAGCAACACAGCTCACAATATGTCCGCAATCCAAAAATGTATTTTTTATCACTAAGGCAAGCATAGAGGAAAATTTAAATGATAATGAGTTGCTTCAGTTGGGATGGCGAGCATATCTGTATGACATCGGGGTAGGAGGATGGAACGGGTTTTACAAAGCAGAGGGCTGAAAGGATAACCTCAGCTTCATCAAAGCAGGAATGTCACAGGGACACAGGTTGGGCGTTGAGTCTGGGGAAAGTGCAGTGAAGTCTGGGCTGTCGTGGGAAATGGGAAGGTGGTTTTTCTTTATCACTGGCAATTGACTGCAGATAAATGAAAACTTGGCTTTGCCTCCCTCCAAGATTCCCATGACCTTACTCCGCCTTAAAGGTTTGGAAAGCATGGTGCAATAGAACTGCACAGATAACTTACTAACGTGGGCAACAGTTTCCCTCGTGAAAACATGTGCATTGTAATAGCAGAATTTGTAACACATGCATTGAAATAAGCCAGGGTGATTCAATTCTTCTCTCCCCTTTCAACTTTCGTGTAACTGAAATTTTCAATTCAGAGTAGTTCAATAAAATACAAATGGTTGTAATTTTAATGGGATGGTGGCTTGAGACCACCCTTCAGTTTGTGAAAGTACCTTTTGCTCTGAAAATGTAAGTCTGTGTGAAGATACAGGGTTCTGTGTGGTACAATATGGGGAATTGCAAGGAATTAGCTCCTACCTTGCTAACTCTTAGCTTCTCCAAGCTTAGAGATGACATAGCTGTGCATAATTTGGATGGCGTATTTAAATATCAGGTTATTTCCTTTGTACTGAAATGGATTCATCACAAAAAATATGTAGCTTTCTACCTCTAATGACTGAACCACAAATGCTTCAAGCATATGCACTAAATATTTTATTGCATTATCCATTACATTTGTACCAAAAATGTGGTATAGTAACACATAAGAAAAAAGATAATTGATCACAAGGATATTTGCATAACAGAAAACAGACACTATATAAAATCCAGTGCCTGTATTGCCTGCATAAAATTATATATTTCACACATGGATTTTTTTCAAGCGGAGATATTCTTTAGTGTACAACTCTTCCATTTGTTATTACATAGCATGTGCTGGTTAGGCTAGCAGTCCTGCTAGCACATTCATGAACCAGTGAGTGAATAAAATAATAACAATCAAATTTCATGAAAATGAAAACCATGGCTGGCCAGGAACTATTTTGGTCAATGAATCGCCAAGCCAATGAGCTGGAGGTGTAATTAAATCTTTATTTTATAATAATGCAGGCTACTGCTCTTTGGGAAAAATATACTCACAAATGCACAAATTTACCCAAGATAGAAATTCCTTAGAGCAGTTACTGGAGGGTATAATTATTCTCTGTAAACAGGTTATTATGTCTCACTCGTGCATTTGTGCACGATTCCAGGGCCGCCCACTGATTTTCCTGGAAGGATCCACTTTTCCTCCAGTTCTTGAGATGGACTTTATGTGAAAGAGAAAATTCTTGGTCTCAGCATATTGGCTAGTCACTGCTCTCATTTGTCAAGCTGACTGACCCCCTACTTGCATTGAGTTTATACTTTCTTGCTTATAGCAGGGGGCAGATGTTATAAAGGAAATCTCAGGAGCTTTGTGTTCCGTGTCATTTTTAATTAATTCAAATCGAGCAACACAACTTCTACAATTCCCCTAATGGTTTCACCCATCGTTAAACAGGTAACCTCCCATTAAATGGACTGATCAAGGCAATGACGTGTTAAATACAAAAGAAAAAAAATCTCGTTAACCAAAATTGACATTCAGTCATTTTTACATATATAAAAAGAGGTGTGCTGTAACTTACAGGGATGCACACTTGTAATTGAAAGATTGCAGGTTCTAATCCCCGACCAGCAAGACACCACTGAGGTACCCTGAGCAAGGTACTGCCCCCAAGCACTGCTCACCAGGTGCTGAATTAGTTGTGTGACACCTCCACACAGTCACTGCTCTAAGAGTGGAATTTAATTTGTGAGGCTTCCTCTGCTTGGCTAATGTTTCTCTGGCATTTTAGACGACCAGCTGGTTGTGGCTCTCGGTGTCGTGTCTCAGGGTCCATGGCCGACCGTCTGCTTAGCCTTTGTCCTTTTCTTCTCTTCATGGTCCTGAGCGGCTGGAATTCCACAGCTGGCACGTTGGCCGACTGGCGTCTTCTTCTTGGGTTTTCTGAGTGTTTTACTTTCTGTGTTTCTGTCCCACTTCAGGTTTCTTGGATCCTGTCTGGGTTTTCCGGGCCTCTGTGCCTCAGCCTGCCTTCCTCTGCACCTCCACTGCCACCGTCCTCAGGAGATGGTAAATATCTTCTCCGATGGGCTTGCACTGCCTGGATCCCTCAGACTTTAGTTGAATATGATTACTGTATTAAGACTACAGCATATTTTTCATGTTTTATGGAACTTACTACAGTAATATATAATGTATATATAATATATATTTAGCCAATTTCCATAGAATAATCCAATAATCTTGAAATCTATTAAATAATACATTTTTCCTTCTTACTTGTTCATTTACATAAGCTTAACCATTCATAAATAAAACAATACAGTTTTTTAACTTTTTTTGTCCTTTAAAAAATTCTTCATGCCATTCTATACCAGCATCACTCTTAAATATTAATAGTAGAACTGCCATCGTTAGCCCTGCTATGGTTACAATTCCTCGTTATATATGTTTAAGTTTTGAATGACTTTGTCGATATCCATCACCCCTTAACCTGAATCCCTTCCGATTAGTTTAGGTATTCGGGTCATGAAAAATATTTTCTAATTTTTCCACAAATGTAGGGCAATTGTTTTTGCTGTAATTTTAATTCATGGGTATGTCTGGTGTTTCTTATATCATACCTGATGACTTTCAGTACATATCATTAGTTATAAATAAAGAACGTAAACAGCAAATACCCTAAATAATTGATGGGCGAACGGGCTGTTCTGGCGGTCATGCCAGGCATCTTCATATGACCCACCCAGCGGGTTAGTCAACATGAATGCAACGTCGTAAACGCAACTCGCATCTTTAATCAACAGGGTGCCTAAGTGGCTCTGACTACTGCCCTTGTCTCCAAACGCCCCTTTTCCAGCGTCAAAGAGCCCCCCCCCTTGATATTTATGCAGCTGGAGCTCTGGCGCCACAGCCAGTTCGCGGTCCACGGAAGGATGACCACGGGGCGGCTGCACACTAGCTATTCATTCCTCCGACGCTGCGCTCGGGGCTCGGATCGCTCTTCTGCCAACTTATTTACGGGAGTCTTAACTCCTTAACGGGGAAAGCTTTTTTTAAATGCAACCATAGACATGCGCGTCACGTGAAAGCATTTATCCCCTGCTCAGTTCATTCTCCGTGTCATTTCCATGGGACACAAGCGCTCTGCAGGTAGTGATTTTGGCACGGGCAGTGATGGAGATGTGACAGCGGGTACATGCATCCTATTGCGGGGATTCGGGACTCACTGTCCGTGACTGTGGCGGTCCCGAGTGGTGTTATGAACGCATGAAGCGCGGACGGCGGACAGGAAAAAAAAACGTGATTAATTTTCCAAAAGTGGGGCTTCTATAATTATCGGATTATCTCTTGAGAGATGTTTTTGTTTTCAGTCTTTTGGTTTTTATCCGAGACTTCTGCGGCACCCTCGCTCACGGCCGAGCAGATGAGCATGGGCATGGTGAGTGATATATAAAAGCCGGTAGCCTCCGGTATTTTTATTTCTAAAAAACAAAAAGGAAATAGAAACCATCGATTAACGTGGCAGATATGTAATTAAACGTTTAACCTTTTTTAGACGTGCGATCGACTAAAAAGCCTTTAAGGTAACTTATAGAAAACGTTACTTTTTAGACTCCCGCGTTTCAGAAAGAAGAAATCAAGAAAAAAATAACGCGATGCACGATAAATAATTTGAAATTAAATTAATGGTAGGCCTACGCTATTAAAAATTCAATTAATGTTTCATTATACGTAGGGGGGTGTCTACTATTAAACATTTAAAGTTTTTTTCCGACTTTGTTACTATTGAAGAAAATAATCTGGTAAAAATTTAACTGAACTTCGCCTATGTGTATCTTATTAATTCATTTGATAACAGATGCAAGTTTTTTTGATATAGGCATGTGTCCCAAAGATAAATAGACTTAAATGAAATAAGTGTTTTTTTATATGAGTAGTTTATTCCATAGCTCATTCATTCGAGTCATTAACAGCAGGAGACTAATGTTAGGTCATTTGAATACATTGTTAGTTGTATCTGAAAAACAAACAAAAAAAAAAAAAAAATGAAATTATGCCACATTGAAATTACAACTTTCGTGTCACGGTCTTTTGGACGTTGTAGGTAAATTCCTAGGAGCGGGTTGTCGTAATTTAGCTGATTAACACAGCTCCTCCTGGGGGTTGGGGAGCTGAAACAAATTACACTAATGTAGAGGAGAATCGGGAGGGAGGTCTGAGTGGGAGGAAGCCTCAGGTGAACTTCATTAACAAATTAGGTAGTTCAGTGGAAGTGTGACAGGATAATCATGATGATGATGATGATGATGATGATGATGATTAATACAGTATTATTGTTATTATTATTATTGTTATTATTATTACTATTTATTATTAATGATGATGATATTTTATAAAGGAAACACTCAGAGCCAAACTATCTTCAAAACCAGCAAGCCACTTCACTAAACTAAATGACATGTACCCTACAGAGCGTCCCACCCAGACACACCAAATAAAACAGTCACCGTGTAAAACACAAATGCAGTCGGAGCATAAACGACTAACCATGTAAAATCTGAACACCAGGGTCGTAGCCTTGATTTTTTTCAGAGCTAAAAATAAAATTTGAGCTAAATATTCACCTGAATAAAAAAAAAAATTAGGCAAACTTACATTTCACATAACTAATTATTTTTAAAAAATAAATGAATAACGGGGCGGTATCAATAATGTGATTGATGAGACCGTCCTCCCATCCCCCGGGGGCCAGACCTCACTATTTTTCAAACCCTGGCCACAGCTTTGCTGAACCCCACCCATAATGGTCATATTAACACCTAGACTAATCACTGCTCAGGGGGTTATTAAAAGTGATCATCATCTATAAAAGATTTTTGTTAAGGAAGCGTCATTAGGGCATATGTTATTAATGGACTGTGAAAGTCTTGAAGCTGTGGGTCTAAGAAAGAAAATTGCAGTGCGAGATGCTGCTGTAATTTCTGAGCGGCAGATTGAGGGATTGTATACACTCAGAGGCGTCTGGGGGCCACAACCCATCACACAGTTCGAATCAGTTATCATGATGAAAGCCTTAAATGCACAAAAAATACTTCACACACATTTTCATCCCTAAGGACTGTAAGGGGGGGGGGCAAAAGATGCCTGTCAGATGAAAGGAAGAGGATGTAGATATCTATAAATATCTCAGTGCGAGCGATCTGTTTTTCTGACTAACAGATTTCAGGGGGAAAGCTGTGAATCATATAATTTCTCAGCCTAACCTTTTGCGACTTGTCAGCTGCACCATAAGAAGAGCGAGGGACAGGAGAAGCTGTACCTCTGCTTGTTTTTCTGTTCAAAATACTCCATGCATGAAACTGGAGCGTGGCTCGGAAGATGGTCTGAATTATGTAGAATTACACAATTCTGAGCATTAAAGCGAGATTTTGAAGTTTTTAGTTGTACCTCTGCGCCCCCAGGCACCTGCAGCCCCAGGCCAAAAGCCCCAAACCAGTGGTGTAAACAAATTAATTGTTCTGTACTTCAGGGGTCATTTGACATAAAGTTTTCTGCTTAGAGTTTCTGCTAATAGACAAGTGAAATGTTGGTGCCGATTTATTGGGCTTTTATTAGGCTGGGGATGCTTGTCCTTTTCTCATTTATTTAAGCAGATGCTTTCATTCAAAGTGAATGAGAGAGCAGGGTCAGCCAGTCCATGGAGCAATTAGGGGTTAAGGTCCTTGCTCAAAACCTCAACGGTGAAATTACTCTATTGACCATGAGAACCAAACCAGCGATCTTCCAATCACAGGCGCAGAGTTGTGACCCCAAAGCCATACACCTTTCCTTTGTAGTGTCCTGGATTTTCCAGACCTCTTCCCTTGGTGGTACACAGACCTAAAGTGGCAGGAAGCTGGTGGCATCTGGTGGCTTGTTCTCCTCCAGCAAAGACCTGCCTCGTTGTGTTTTGAGGCAGGGAGGCACCAGCTCTGGGTGAGCCGCCCCTGTTGTGTGCTCAGATCACAGGGTGCGCTGTTCTGGCGGCGGTGTTGATGCCGTGACTGCGCCCCCTCCCCTCCCCTCCTGTCCCCCCACCTCCGCTGAGATGAATTAGACTCTGAAGTCTTGTGATGCGCGGCCCTCGGCCCCCCGTCGCCTGCTTTATCTTGCCCACGGATGAGTTCTTGGGGCCAGGCATGGGTACAGCTCAGAGGAGGGTGAGAATGATAATATCATGAATAAAAGATGCGACAGCGATGGCAGCCTTTGCATTTTATTGTCGCTTACTCTGTCCTTGCCTGCTAGTTTCACCGAACACTTGTGAGCGGTACATACAGAGACTCACAGCACACGTCCACTCACACCTAATGCTCCTACTGTATAATACACAAGCCATTTAAGATATATTTCTGAAGCACTGCACTGTTAAATTCATGATGAAAAATAACGTGAAAACAGCAGAATCACATTTTGAAATTAAACAAGAATTTGGGAAGTGAATTGTCATTTCTTGTTTAAATGTTACTAATGAAAATGCAGCTTTTCTCTGATAATGACAAATAACAGCACTTTTCATTTCCTCTCTGGCTAAGTAGAACTTGTATCATATTTAAGCAATTAAATTAAATGAGGATTGTGGGGTTTAGCACAAAACTTAATTATTTAAATGCCAGCTCCTTAAAAATGGCCTAAAATTCTACAATCATAAATCTAAATTAGTCAGAGGCCACTCAGAATTATCCAAAACTGAATTTCTGTTATTTCCATAATGGGCTGTCATAGTAGGTATATACAGTGATGGAGGCAGGCAATGTTATATTGATCAAATGAAACAAGGCTTCAATTATCAAGGACAAAAGACACAGTGTTCAGAACCCAGCAGACACATTCATTAGTCATGGCATTTATTTTGGGGTTATTTTGTGTGTGAAGGTGTAAATTCTCTGGTGTATCACAAGAGAGCGATTTATTCTGCTCATTAATGCTTTGTGCCATCTTGAAGCTGAAGTATCATGGGGGGGGGGGGGCATAACTGTGCAGGAATGGGTTCTTCCCACAGTGATCTTCAGTACTGCCACACAACTAAAAGTACAAATGTTTTTTAGAAATATTTCTTGCTGAAGAAGAAATGGCCTCATTTGCTGATTATTATGTTTACATGATCAAATAATTACTTAGAATGAATAATGTCTTAAAGAGTAGTGGCACACTGAGTTTCACATTTATCGGATACTGGATGTTATTTTGCCCCAAGCACAGTCTGCATGGAACTTCCATGTTCAGTTTGTACCTCTTATATTCCAAAATCCTCTTATATTCCAAACGTGTCATGCTGGTGAGTCAGGTGCTTCCTGTATTGGGTGGTGTCCTGTTCACAGTTGGTCTTTGATTTAGATGAGTGGCTATTGAAAATATATCGAATTAAGAAGGTAGACGGCAAGCGCTGCAGCTGAAATGGGGAGGTTTGATGTGTTGCTGTGTGGAAAGGAAATGAAGCCATTTGTGTCCCATGCGCCTTTATACGGTGCATATTTTGCCTGGTAAAGGATCTTCATCATTGCCCAGGCCACAGATGTCCCAAAGTGATCAGGCACTTCCTGTTCATTGTTGTCTGTGGAGAGTTGGCTTTAATTGGTCTCCAATCAAATTGTCCGCTACAGTAAACAACCTCTTGAATGCTTACCCACGTTGTCCATATGCTCAGATCAACAGTCTGAGTTGAGGGCAGCACTAAGCTGGCATACAGCGAGTTGCCACACACATTATTTATTCTCGTTATTTAATATTTAATCTCAACACTGATTATTGTCCTTGGACTTTATCCTGGATAAGCACTTTGAAGAAGGACGTGTGATTATTCCAAAGTGTAAGGGAGGGGATGAAATCCACACAGACCGACAGTAATGTGAACGTATACCTGAACTGACTGGCATAGAAGAATGACGTGTGGCGATGGGGCATGGGCTATAATTGTATCACTAGCATGACAAACATGAAATTGAACTGACTGAAACAGAGCTGTCATTGTTGTATGATTCATGCGAAAGTCCATTTTGATGAAAATATAGCCAGAAATGATAGAACAGTGGGATCTCTGGTCCACATTGCCCTTGAAGCATCCTATAGGTGGTGTGTGACTCAGTGGGTTAGGGCGCTGTGCCTGTAATTGGAAGGTCACTGGTTCAGATCCCATACTGTAATCAGTAGTTTGTTTCACCATTGGTCCCAATTGCACCAGGCACTGTCTGACCTTCCTTTCTCAACGGTGTGTTGCTTTGGATAAAAGTGTTTGCTAAGTACATATAAATATTGTATGTATCTCGTATACATTTCCTGAACAGCAGAGGCCATTGATAGAGATCAGTAACCTTCCAATGACAAGTTCATAGCAAGTACAGCACCAAGGCCTGGCAAAGAGAGCAGCCACCTCGCACGGTTCGTTTCTCCACAATTATCATGCCCTTCATGCTGTACCAAGCCCCTAATTGATCAACTGAGCTACTCTGGAAGAGGTCCAGTCTGAACCTCAGACAGGAGATTTCCAGTTCTCATGTCAGCCAGACCCCTGCTGTTATACTCACTCTGAGGCCTTTGGATTTAGCATAACAACCCCCCCCCTCCAGACACACACCCCCTTGAATTGTAAACTGTGTGGTGCATGCCACCATTGTCTTTTCTGTGACATAACTAGGAAAACTCTATCTAACTATATAAGTGGACGAAAGATGAGGAACCTAAATACTATAATGCAATATTAACAACTGAAGGACAGTTTAGAGTTGGGCTTTTTTGAACATAGGAATTCAGCAGGCAGTTATGTACCAGTGATTCTCGTTTCTTCATCACTCCCTGCCTCCTCTTACCAAAATAGTCAAGAGGGAAATTCTCAACATCCTATGCCTCTTGAAGTACCCCAGGGAACAGAATCATTACACAGATGTGTAAAGTGTCATTCTCTTTTTTTCTGCTTTGGAAAGGAGAGCACATCAACTGTTTAAAATGCTTGTCAATTCTGCCAAGAGCCCCTGAAATCCCCTTCAATAACAGTCTTTCCAGGTAATTTTCAGGCTGATATTCTGGTTGTTTGCATAATTAGCATTTTTCAGGTCTTAACAAGGCACAGATTTATAAAATGCCTTCCTCAGATAAGGGGTGCCACAAAAGACCCCATTTAGAAATATAAAGAGGCTTTTGATATGCAGAGCAGAATCAACCTTGACTCTCTTCAGATGGTGTAAAAAAATATGATATACGCTATAGTTCCAGATGTGTTCATTTCCATAACTTGCACAGAGTTGTTCTTGACATGTGAGTAGATTTGACAGCTGGAAAAATTGAAATGATGTGAGGTGTTTTGCAGTTGATTTGTCTCTAATAATGACAATTCGGTGCCTATCTAGGATGCCGTTCTTCTGCCTTGTCTATTTGCATGACATTCGAGATTATTCCTTGTTACACAAATTTGCCGTTGAGCTGGATGTAATTCATCCATAGCTTGGAAAGCAGATTTATTTGTCACAGAAACAGGGTCATAGGAGGTGACAGCCAGAGGTATTTAGCCCTTGCAGTACCTGATTGCTAGTCTCTTAATTTTGTCGTGCAAAATAACCATAATTTCCCTTTCAGAACTTGTTTGTGTTAACTTAGGAGCTTGGCAGATGGTGTTGCTCATAGCCGCTATCGTAGCATACTGTGGTAAATTGCTATCAGTGCCAATTATGAAGGGAACACAGAATAAGAAGTCTTTAGTCAACTGCCTTTCTGTGGCCTCTTAGTCCAATTGCATAAAAGCAGTACTAACAGGGTAACCATCAGAGTAGAGGAACCCAAAGAGAGAGGCCCAAAATGGTTATGGGTTGCAGTCAACTGGGATGTCTTAATCCCGTATGTTACTCTCATATATGTTCATTGATGATACTAACCCACGTGTGACTGAGGCGGTCAGCACTGCGCAGGCCAACAGTAACGAGTGCTAATAGGATACAGCTGGTGGCTGCTAATTTCCCCAACCAGGATGTGGGACTGTCTTCCCTAGTGTAGCTTAAAGTCAAAGCTGGGGAGAATATCAGAGAGAAAGGAAAGGAAGCCAGTTGTGCATGCTTACTCTGTCCCTGTGAATGTGCAAGATGGAGGATATCCACCCTAAAGGGATTGCTGCCTCCTGCCTGAATCCATCCATGCCAAAGGAAAGGGATGATGTGTTAAGGCCATGGACTCCACCTGCCCTTCTACAAAATTTCCTTGTTCCTTAAATAAGCTTCACCCTTCAAGGGCTGCTTGCCTGCACTCTCATCTCCTGTAGCTCCCTGCCCACCACACCTGGCTTGCAGTTCAGCCTCTGATGGATGCTGATTCAGTATATGGACGTAACGCCAAAAGGCTGACATTTTAAGTTACAAATGTCACATTATTAAGAGAGTTACTCAACCTGAACTGCTCCGCTAAATATCCAGCCCTATCAACTGTAAACCTTTAAGCCGTGTTTTTTTACTTAAGATAATGTTTAAGGAATAACAATGAGAGTTGCATGCACACTGCATCTTTTCCCTTGTCACTGCACTCTCTTACTCAATGTGCATGTTTTGTATTTACCGCTGAAACTTATCAGCTGTAGGCTATAATGCTACAAGCTCCCACTGTGTCTTTAAAGATACCTAACATGAATTGCTTTGCTACGAATCCTCCACAGATGTACCAGATTGTTAGCAATATGCAGCAATTGCCTTGGGCGTAATTGCCTGCTAAGCAAATAATAATGATGATGACATAATGTTTAAATACAGGGATAGCAGGAACAAAAAGTACGGCAAAGTATTGCGGTGTTGTTCAGAGGGTCATTTCGGCTTGTTTTTGACCAGAGGTGGAAAGTTCAGGTCCCAAAAGTACAAATTTAGGACACGATTTTCCAGTTTAGTTTAAAGAGTCACATTGACAGAGTACTCAACTAGTTCACTGCAACAAATTATTGGTCTGGAATTGTACTTTCTGAACCTGGACTTTCCACCTCTGTTATTGACCCACACAGACGTTCTGTATGGAGATAGAATGTTTTCCATTTGTTTCCGCGAGCTTCCCCCCTGCAGCCCAAAGACCTGTGTTCCCAGGAACCAATGATCTTTGAGGATTTTTTACACCCCGTGTAACCCAGGATAGATACTTAGTGACACAGGTAAATTGATGGATAAGGCGAAAGTCTTAAGACCCACAGAGGTTTCCTTTGGACCCACACTGGCTGTACAGTGGCTATGTTGCCTACCGTTCCATTACAAGATTTTGATGAAACTTCTCTGCAGAAAATCTTTGGCTTTGATGCAATTTCCACAGAACAACCTCCCTCCACATGGCAAACTGCACCCTCTGGATGTTGGTATTATTTTAGCTGAAGTGGCACAAAGCTTGTTTTATCAGTGATTGTGGAAGTTAAACAACAGCCGGTAACTATGTTTTTAGAAGAGCGATCCCCCAGCGTCAAAACCATTTCTGTAAATATTCCTTAGGCACGTTGGTCGAAAATTCTAATTAAGACACAGTAGCTATTGTTGAGGTGGTACAGGGTAGTTTATAACAGAGTAAAATGCATAAAAAGGGTCCCAAAGTTGTCACTTAAATTATTTTTGGAAAAAAAGAACTACTACTGAAAGTTGAGTCAGATAACCCCATGAGTTAAAAAAAAAACATTAAGGCTGATTGTCAGTCAGCATGAAGCAATTTGCTTAAAGACCTGAATTTCTGATTTAGTGGTCCAATGTTCTGTTCCCAAAAGCACTGCTGAACTCCCTGGAAAAAAGATGTAATTTTGAAATGCTTCAGTAAAAAAATCCTGCTGTACACAGTCACATGGGGTAAAATATCTCTGCTAAACAATGACCTAAACTCCGAACATTTTCAAAAATAATTTCTTCTGAGGCTGAGGATTTGTGGTTAATAAGGCATGGTATCCAGTGTGCAGAAATAGGTGCAGTTCATGGGGAAAGTTTGTCCTTGTGCACCTGTTCCAGAAGTTTTGCAGTAATGATCAGAAGTATGGATCCCTTGGTGGGCAGGTTACGCTTCTCTGTGTGCAGAATTCAATACAAATTTCTGCCTGTACAGAAAAAGACAGAGGACTATCCAATAAATATATACCTCTGTCCAACAGAAACAAAATAATTGCTGTGGCATGAAATAAATATAAAAAAAATCTAAGAATAAAAAAGAACTAAATAGAGTTAAATGGGAAGAAATAGGAAACAAATGTGGAAATCAGGAGTAGGGGGGCACAGTAATGCAGTAATCTATTTTAATACACGTATACGATGGTCATCTGCTGTCTGGGTCTACAGGGTGTGATTTCTCAACCGGGAATTTTTTTACTGGTTTCCGTGGCAGCTGGTAATAACATTGCTCAAATCTGCCATAATACATTTGGTGTAAAATAATTGGGCATGTTTATGATTGGGAATTTGATGGTTCAAGAAAGAATCAAGGGCATTTACTGATATAAGGGCTCAAAAGTTGAAGCCATAAGTGTTTAGCCTATGTCAGCTTTATCTACCTGTAACTGCCTTGACCACCTGTGGATTAGCAATAAATAAATGTTTTTGGTTTTACTGTGGAGAAAAATATTACAGTGAGTTGACTCACTGCATTACAGTTCCTGTCTTTTCGTTGGCAGCATCGCCCATGCATGTTACCGAGGAACATTAATAACCTCGCAACATCTAAAAACCGTAAGGGTGAGTGGACCGTATATGTCTCCCACTGAGAGGCTCCATGCTCTTTCCTACCTGGGCCAAACTAGCTGTCAAGCGATCGATATGGAGCGCATTTCATGAAGGGAAGCAAAAGCAGGAAGGAACTATAATTTTCTCTGCCAGTGCGAATAAGAGCATGTCAGCTGTAATCCCCCCATCCAGCCTGCACAGCCCCATGGGGCCAATGCCCTCAGCACCGAGAGGCAGAATATCTTGGGCTAATCACCGATTGTGTGTCACCGAGGTCACGTTCCAGTACCAGGGGGACCAACAAGAGTAGAGTGGTTAAACTGGTGTGAGGCATGATTGCACTGCTACTTCCTGATGGAGGCTCCCATTTTATAATAGCTGGTGTGAGAGGGAAAGGAGCCTTACCTGACCTCCCAGCTTCCTGTCCAACTGGGGGGGAAAACACAATATCAACAACAACCAGGATGAGACACGACACTGTAGGAAAAATTCCACTCTCTGATTTCAGAGAGAAATGACAGTGTGTCTTATCATACACACTGATTCCGCTCCTCTAGTAATTGTCATTTCTGGTTCTCTTGGTACAGTATTCTCTTCTTATGGCGCTTTTTCACTGGTATACAGGAACCGAGCCGTACTTTGAAAAGAGACTAGTTATAGTGCAGTTACAGCTAGCTCCGGTTTTCCACTACAGAAGTGTCGGCTCGATAAAGACGTTTCCAGGTTTGGAGAGCGACAGCAAAGTAGAACCGAAGAGGTGTTTATTTAGTGTTGATCATGATTTAATATGTAGCTAATTTGTGAGAATCGCTGTTTTATGTTAACGTCAGATAATAGCAGAATTTGAGAATATGTCCTTTCTTCAGATAATCCACGCGCAGAACACTGGTATCTCCATGCACTTCGGACCAGTCAGATGGTAGTGATGCAATTAGCTCTGTTTGGTCACGCTTTCGGCTGGCCGATGTCAGCGCAGTACGGCTTAGATATGGCTCAGTTCTCGGTGGCAGTGGAAAAGCGCCATAGCTGTTGAAAGACAGCAAAGTCATTCATGTTTGGAAGAGCAAACTGTGCTTTCAGGTACATGTTCATCCCTGTGACATTTAGAATGGCACTTTTCTCATTGACTTCTGGGACATTTTGTTGTGAGATTTTGTATCAGAAGACAGGAACACTTGGTATGGCGTGATGAGGTGTGACTCCAGCCTGAGAGAAATCCTGTTTGTCACAGAATATGTGTTTTTATTTACTGTCTAAGTTATATACCTATTGTAGATTGACTGAGGGCGTTTTGGAGTAGTCTGTAAGCTGATTTGCACATAGTTCAGTAAGGCTTACGTCCAAAGATATCTCAGTTAATAAAACACAACTAATCCAAGCAAAGACTGCTTAGTGTGATAGTTATTAGTAAGGGCAGTCAGAAGGGTTATGGGGTAAGATGAGGGCCGGTTGCTTAAGAAATGTTCTTACTGGTCAGTATGGAGCACTGCCAAGTTTAAGTTCATTGCATTGATGTTTTTGCTGGTCTCAGCTATATATTTACTTTTTTTCCATCTAAAGAGTCTTTAGCCTGAACATTCCTCCTTTACGTGCTGTTACATTTTCCCTACCTCTGGTCATATTGGCTCATCAAAATTTCACCTTGTCTACCTCTATGAAGAAATAATTTGCCAGTAGCAAA
>JAODKE010000043.1:8376005-8388365 GCA_026779605.1 Mormyrus hasselquistii | reverse complement strand
ATGTCCCCCCCCCCCCCCACACCCCCCCTCCCCCCGGGAGGGGTTCTCACGCCCGGTGGTGTTTTGGTGGGGGGGGGGGGGGGGGCGGGGGGGGGGGGGGGGGGGGGGGGGGGGGGGGAATTGTCTCTGTTCATTTGTATTCGTCAGCACAGGGTTATTTCAGGACAAGAGGATGCGTGTCACACAAAGGTCACTGCTTTGCTGCCTGTAAGTCATAGTTCTTGGACTACAGAAGATTTCAGAATAACAAAATAATCCCAAGCATAGCAACGCCTCAGACTGCTCAGACACGAAACAAGAGCTCCATTCAAGATGAGGCTTGCCCATCTAGAGGATGAATCACAGTTTTCAGTTAATTTTTGATTTTCCTTTTTCTTGGTTGATTTAATTTCTCTTGGGGATCTCACCAGCTATTTTTATCTAGTGGTCTTTATGATGATGAACAGATTTAAGTTATTGCTGAAAATGCTCATTATCCGTAGAGAAAAGAGTAAAAGAAATTTACATATAGAGATGTTTTTGTCTTTGAACCTCTTTGTTGGGCCTGTAATTAGTTTGTTAACTCTCTGCGTGATACTGTAGTAGTATTTCACATTCATTGTGAAGCGTGCGCCACCTTCTGAGATAGTTAATGAAATTGCTTGCATCTTTGTAATCCACTGTCCTGTTATTTCTACAACTATGTACTGGATAATTCCTGAAACAAAAACTTTATTATGCTAATGATTCATTAATAAAACTCAATTGGATGCCACTTCTGAGAATTCTGAGAATCACCTTCAGGAGATAACATTTATCATAAAAGCTTTGAATTAATGTGTACCTCTATCCTGAAATTATGTAATTTTTAGTAGACACAAAATCCGGCACAATGTCATGTGCATTGGGGGGCAGCATGTGGCTCAGTGGGCTAAGCCTGTGTGCCTGTAATCACAAGGACGCAGGTTCAGCTTCAGCCTGTCTGCGGGTCCTTGAGCAAGGCCCTTAACCCCCAACTCCCTGGGCGCCCCAACAGGTGGCTGCCCTTCGCAGACAGCTTGCTGTACAATCCACTTGGTTTATGTGGAGTTTTCATGTTCACCCCATGTTATACTGTTCTCTTATGGGCATCCAGGATGGGATGGCAGTCCGTTACACACACTGACACACACTGACAAGGGCAGTTTGGAGACTCTAGTTCCTTTACTCATATTTTGTTTCCACTGTGGGAGTTTTTTTTTTTTTCTTCCCCTCTACCATCCCGGACGAGCCCCCAATTTCTGTTATGATCCCCAGTCTAGGGTTGGGGATCACCAGAAAGGTAGAGGGAAGGTAGAGGGGAAGGCGAGACAACCAGGGACCTCTGGAGATTAAACTCAGGAAACAAAGGGTCTTCTTTTTGGAGTTTTTATAGTTTTTCACAGACACGGTTACAAACACGAGGTGCAACCAACATCGGGAATGACCCAGGCCAAAACAACAACCAGAACCGCTAACGAACACGTCCTAAACCAATCTAACTCTAAAGGTAACAAAAACACGAGGAAACAGAACGACAAAGACTAAGTGTCACTCCCTAACCAAAACAACAGTAAACACCACGTTCGCAGAAACAAAAAAGGCAGTCACTCCTTACGCACCTAACAGACATGTACAGAAAACACACAGGCCGAAACACGGTATCCAAAAGGGCGAGGCAAAGAGAGCAGTCAGGAGCTAAGCAAGAGTTCAAACCAGAAGACAATCAAACCGAAGGCAAAGGTACAAATAGGGCAAAGCAGAAAATCAGAAACCGGGAAACCAAAACAGTCATGCACAGAAGTCAATCAGAAACAGCAAACCAACACAGCGATAGCAAAAGACAAAGCTTGAGCAAGAGCTCGAGCTAGAGGTGATCAGCAGACTTTATCCGGATCACAGGGCCAGGGTCAGAGGTCAGAGGGCGGAAGGGGCGTGGCCGGAAACCGGGAGGCGGGCTGAAGCAGCAACTGGAGTGGAGCACTTGGGGCAGAAGACTGAGGTGTCCTGTACACATCCAAAACACTTACGGCACATAACACCTTCTACTCCTTTTCCATTCTGTACAGTTTGTAGGGAAAATGGAGGGAGTGAATTAATTTGAGGCTCAGGAAGTCAGCCATCAAGCACTAATCTGTCACCTTGCTGAGAATGCCTTTAATGCTCCATTGGGATGAACCAGGCAGCCCAGGTCTAATGTCCTGACAGTGTTTCTGTCCCACTAAAGACTCAAGACTGTGTTGAAATGGTGGGATCACGTGAGAAGGCAGGAGCTAGTTTGCTGCACAGTGCTAACCTGTCACTCTCACCCCCATTCGGTGTGAAAACACTTCCTGCTACTGTATGTGAGAAACTGAGAATGCAAGAGGAGTTTCAGACGTGTTGCTGTCGGTTAACAGCAGCGGAACTCGGCAGAGACCACGGGGAACGTGCGGCCGTAATAATGCAGTTTAGCAGAGGGATGCTGTCATGATTTAAACCTGTGTAATCTGAATAGTGATGCAGTGATGTAAATCTGTATGCTCCGTCAACAATGTGATGATGTAGCTTTTTGACGTGTGTATGTGTCTTTTGAGAAGCAAGGGGCTTCCCACTGTGACATCAGTCGTGATGAACACCCGGTCTATGAATTTCTAAGGTGTCCTGTAAAACACACAGAGGGTATGGAGGCTTTGGATGAGGTTTGAGACAAGACTCTCTTTGGGATCAGAGGATGGAATGGGTCAACTGGGATGTTTTGGAAAGGCACCCCAAGTAACTCACTACTCCAGGCATAGGCTGAAACATGACACTTTTCCTGGAACTTCTTCCTGTTAAATTTTTGCAGTTGTGTGAGAAACAGGACACTTGGGACATCAAGGGAGGGGGGGGGCACTTTCGTTCATTCAGGTGAAAGGGGCAGGGGGCCTGTACAACGCTAGTCTGTTTTCTGACTTAAATGAGCAAATTGCTCAGCCATGAGACGAGAGCTGGGACATTGTTCTTGGACTCACCTAGACACAGAAAACTTGCTTTATACTGAGTACGGTGAAATCCAAGTGTGTAGAGGGGCTTTTCCGGGACTCACAGCTACCTTTTCGGCTGGTAACTGAGCTTGACTGACCCAGAGGTTTAGAATCTTGTAAATTTGTGGAAAATCCTGGCCCATCTGACGGGGAGTGAACCCACAAGTCACTGTTAAGGTGTCACTGGTCACTGTAGAATGGAATGGGTGATTGAACTGGTACCTTTACAATGGGATGTGTAGACAACCTGAGTAACATAAAAAAAATACTGCTTTGCTCTTTTAAATCAGCATAGCATAAACTGATGAGGGCCAGGCCTTTTGCTTTCGGACACTTCCTTTCTATAATACAGAGTGAAATTGCTTTATACCCAATACATTGATACAGATAGGTAATGTAAGTCCCCTGAAATATCCCTAGCTTCACTATGTTTTGCAAAGTACACATACATTTTCCAACCAATTTCCAGCCATGCATGCTGGTTGGGGTCTTAAAGCCTGTCCTAGGTAATACAAGGACACCAGGACTACAATCACACATTAAGTCACATAGCTACATCATTTAAGATTGCAGGAGGCAAGCAAAATATCTGGAGGAAAAATGGTGCAAATACTACAATAACGTGCAAGCTCCACAATCACGCAGAGCGAGAGGTCGGCATGGAAACCTTCAGCCTTGAAGGGGCGTGGCTACAGTGTGACCCACAGAGCCTCCATGTCACCCTAAAACACCATTATGATTTCGCAAATTTATCGTACAGCTACATATTGCTTCATGTGTTCCCAATGAAGAAAGATCAAACAGTTACTTTCCCTTTTACTTTGTGCTGCTTTCAATAATCCATTTTCATCATGCAACAAATAGAAGCTCCCCGTTAATCAGATTTCAGTCGTTAGGCTTGGGCGTGCAAAAGACATTGGCTTAGTATCCGTTCAGAACTAATTTCCACAACCAATTTCTACACCGGCTAATCAGATCACAACGTTGGTGGAAAGCTGGGTTTGGCGGCATCTGCCGGGTGTTGGCCATTGTGGAGAAGCTGATTAGATTCACTGCTGATTGTGCCTTTCCACAAATGCCAGAGTGATGGCTGGCGGAGGTGCTAGTCTGTCTGCGGGATTGGATTGAACCGGAAATGATTCAAATGATATTTGTTTGTTGTTATGAATTTGTTCATCATGTGCAGTCTGATTTCCTGCATTAAAAAAACAAGCATCCTCTCCAGAGTTGGAACGGCTGGATCAAAGACACAGATACGAGTCCATCTGTTTTCTGTTCTTAGCAGTGATTTAGCTTGCCGTCAAGGAAACCATATTAATTATACTGGCACTTTAATTAATCAATTTTCATTTGCAGTGTGACCCATTTTGCCTGTACTGTTATATTAAATTATGTGATATATATTTCACATAGGATCCCACACATCAAGGACATTTCAGTCTCATCTATACACCTACCTATCTTCAAACTGCTCATTGAGTACGGGAGAACCTGGAGAATGCAATCATGACCACCCTGGCCTGATGAACCCCATCCCACCCTTACACTCAATCCCCCCACCGCCCCTCTCCATTGCAGGGTGGGCAGAAGAGAGACTTACTAGGCCATTTCATTGTAAGGCAGGATCCCTGTGAATTTCGCTGCGCCGCGAACAGCTTTGTAATCCTCTGTCACTCTTCCTATTTTTTTTGTATCCTCACTCACGAAATTGTGCTCTGGAACTCTTCAAAGCATTTCGCTTAGACGTTTCTCATTAAAACCCAGGATCAGCCTGTGGCCTCCCTCCCATTAAACAACACAGCTTAAGCCCTCAGATGATTTCCTGGCAGATTTCACTGTTTTTCAGCTGCTTATCAGGATCTAAGTTCCCCACTGCTGCAATTACCTGAAAAGGAACAATATCTTCAAAAAGATTCATTCTGTGTGTTTTTTTTCTGCTCCCTAAGACCCGCAGAACATTATCAGTGCGTAACGGAGGCTACAGAAGACAGATGCGATTCATGCCATATTTTTTTTCTGTCCCTGGAAGTCACACTATGTTCCGTAGGATGTGCTACTTTTTCTTGCATCTTATGTCATCTCCGAACCTCTGTTTTCCCAGGATAAAGTGCGAATGTTAACTGCACAGCTGCATCCTGTGCGACACATTGGTTTCTGCGCTGCCGCCTGCTGTTGCCAATGCAGGGCTGCCAGAAACCATCACAGGAGTGATCTTAGTGTGTAACGGATCGCACCTGTTTTTCCTGCTGGCTGCTGGGATCCGAGGGGATGCGACAGAGACTCTGATCTCCGTGAAAGATTATTGCTGCTGTTTTAAAACTCTTAAGACTAACCCTACTTCAGTTCTCAGTGTCAATGGTGAAGGGAAAATGCTTTGAGAAATGAAGAGCTCCTCCCAGAAACAAACACAATAAACACCGAAAGATGCCGCCGTGCCCCTCACCTGATTGACAATTAGTGCTGGAAATGAGATTCCTTTCATTCTATAATCTCTCTGGAATTCTGTGGCCCAGAAGTGTATAAAAATGCAAATTTTCCCACTTTTTGAATTAACCTCTTGTCTGTGCAGGTTTTGCCGCATAAGCCATCCATTTGACCTCTCCTGGATATGTTTGACATCGTAACCTTTCATCCAGTGAGTTAATGAACTAGATGGGCTTGAGTTCAGGCTGTGATTTTCGAGAGGAACACTTTAAATCTGGAAATATTGGTGCCCAAAGCAAATTTCACGAATTCCCCGCTAGGCAGCCGATTTCCCCCAGGATTCTTTGCGATATCGATTGGTTGCACTCACACTTAAGCAAATTCCCAGAGAGGTGACTATCTCAACTGTCAGTTAAAGAGGACTGGCAGTTTGAGCATAAATGGAGCCCATCCAAATGATAAGCTAATTGTGTCCCGGTTCTGTTGATTGAGAGATCCTTTATACCATCCAGGTCTTGGTGATTTTTGGCTAAACCACTGGCGCCATCATTCCTTAATGTTTTTCTTTTCTTTTCTGAGCGTGTGTGCATGGACGAAAGTTATTGCACAGATCTTCCGGATGAAAGATCGGCCACTTCTCACTGTCTGACTTGGAAGCCACAGAAATGAGGCTGTCTAGTTAACAGCTTTTCCTGCCGTCCGGTTTGGCTGTATGACAGGAAACTGGTTATATCTTTCTGATGGCGTCCATTAAATGATCCAAAAAGCATCAACTCAGCTGAAAACAACTGACCAAACTGTCCCCAGCAGCTGGTTCCACCAGGTGCTGCTGAATAGCCCTGAAGCCTTGGTTCAGCCTCGAAACTGGTGTGCAACCAAATGAGTTCCATCAAGCTCTGCTTAGTGTGTGGGTGTTGATGGATGAGAAACGTGGGAACTGTAATATCATCTGGTGAGAGATGTGAAAGAACTGAAAGAGTAATGTTCCTTTAACTAGCTCATACAGGTTTTGTTGTTATACATTTGCCTAATAGAATATGATCATACAGCTGGTAGATTGAAAATACAAGAAAATGTCTGTAGTCCCCGGACTGACAGTGGTAGCATGACAAGGTTTGTCTTCAGGTTTTAAGCATGAAAGCAGGGCCAGACAAAACAAAGGGTGCAAGAGCAGCCGGTCAGGGCTTCTTTTTTGACATGATAATCTGCCCTCACAGGATTGGCTGAGCAAGTTCGGGTACCTCCCACCCCCAGACCCTGTAACAGGACAGCTGCAGACCAAGGAGGCTCTGACCAAAGCTATAAAAGCCATGCAGAAGTTTGGCGGTCTGGAGGAAACGGGGGTGTTGGGTCAGTATGTGTGCATGTGCGTGTGTGTGTGTGTGTGTGTGTGTGTGTGTATGTGCACATGTGTGGCATGTTTCTGCGTGCATGTCCACATATTAAATACAGAGTATGAAAAAAATACTAAAATCTGTGTGTATATCAATGTGTGTTTTTTGTGGGTCAGATATACATTACATTACCACATGGGGAAATTCAATTTTATAAAAATCTGTGATTGCAATCAAAAAACTAAAAATGCCAAAAGACTTGCATTTTGTTTGATTAAGGGACTGGGTCGGGGTTAAGGTTGTCATTGTTGGGATTATGGTTTTGCCCATAGAAATGAATGGACTGTTTCTATGAGTACAGGTCAGTGTATATATGGGAGTGTGTATCTGTTTCATATTTTTAGTTGGTGTGTTTAAGGTATTTTCTGTATATTTTGCATATCCAGTTATATAGGTTTCTGTGGATGTTGTACTGTATTTTTACCTGTCTTTCTTCATGACTCTATATCAATGAACATCTCTTCTTCAGATGAAGAGACCCTGGTCCTGATGAAGACACCGCGTTGCTCTCTACCTGATCTTTCACAGTCAGAGTCACCTCTGAGGAGGCGGAGACGCGCACTACCTTCTCAGAACAAGTGGAGCAAGAGGCACCTGTCCTGGAGGTATACTGGAGCACAGTGCATTATGGGAGATGCCAATCCATATTGCTGTCTTCACCAGATGCCATAACATGAAAGATGTTTATTTGTCATAAACTTTCAAATAAACTGACAGTTACATCTGGATTTTCCACCTTAACTTTCTGTTAAGGTGTCAACGGGTAGACAAAGCAGTGGAAAGGAAAATAGTTGAAAATCATCAAAGGGTTGCTGTACATCTGGGTATCCAGAATGAAGCCTGGAACAGATTTTAATATCATCGATATTATATCAACTTATCAAATTCTGTTTTGAAAAAAGAAGAAGTACCTTACTTCAGATTATTTGTCTTTTGAATTTATAAATGAAAGTCTGCCAGGCTAATAACAACCTGCTTCTGGAAGGCAGATTTTTGCCCACCTAGGAAAATTTAATCCTGAGATGTATTTCTCATATTGCCAGTATGATGCTACTGATGTGTTTGACTCTCATTCTTATTTTTGCTGGTCCTCTAATAGATACTGTGACACATTAGGGGGAGGTATAAGCATTCCATTGTACCTGTACTTGAACTGGTGCAAAAGGCAGATAATAAATCATTTAGTTTCAGTGACATGTGCACAATCAGACAGATGCGAGCACACAGCACAATATCAACAAGCAGAGATCAGAGAGGATCTTACATGGCACGTACCAGATTCAGCTGGTGCTGAACAAACAGGATCCTCACCGCCACTTCTCAGAACAGTCTGAGCCCCTCCATTACGGCTACCAGAACTTGTCTTATTGGGACCTAGAGGACAGAATCTGGGGCTTCATCTTAACAGTGTCTGTTGTCCTTAGGAGAACTGGTTTGCTGTCACAATATCTGTAATAGCTACGGTTCTGTGCAAAAGTCCTAGGCAGTCAAAGAAAATGGTTAAAGCTATTTATCTGGGTAGTAAATGTGCATTTTCTCCAAAAAAGAACCACTAATTTTAGAACATATGCAAATTAGTAAACAATAAACTAACAAGAATTTAATCTGTTCTGTATTGAATTGTATCTTGTTGGATGGTTAGATCACCACTTCAGTTCCCAAGCCTCTGCTCAGGGGTACCATTCCATGTATTTATTAAAATTCAGCGACAGCTCAATTAATTCATTTCTTAAGTTGATTCATTAAATAATTCAATGAGATATTGATTTGCCATATAAATCTGTCATAGTGGTTAAGTCAAAAAAATTCATGGGTGTATTGGATGGTTGGTGGAAACACTATATGGTGACTTCAGGAGACGTTTTTAAAAGGCTAAATACACTTTGATAACAATATCATAGTTTCACAGCAACATGAAGATCATTTAACCTTAACTTGCCTGCCTATGACTTTTGCACAGTACTATACACTCCTGGGCAAAGAGAAAATGGGCCAAAGCTTAATTTTGTGTAATTAGGGTTTGGCCTATTTTTTTGCCCAGGAGTGCAAGTCCTGTTTTATCCATGATTTTCAGTCAGTCAAGAACAAAAATTTCACTTGGGTTTAAACCCTCCGTTGTTCAGGTTTATGAACCTTCCCAAAAAGAGGCTATAATGCCAGCTGCAGTAGTATTTAAATTAATATCAGAATCAAGAGTTACACAATTAGCCATTAATCATATAATCAAGAATGATGCATGGAAAGGCTTTGAAGTAACAATTCTGTATATGATGGTTTCAAATGAGAGAACAGAAATATTATAGGCCAAGTATGTA
Source organism: Mormyrus hasselquistii (assembly GCA_026779605.1). Taxonomy (NCBI): domain Eukaryota; kingdom Metazoa; phylum Chordata; class Actinopteri; order Osteoglossiformes; family Mormyridae; genus Mormyrus; species Mormyrus hasselquistii. The sequence goes on along the minus strand of JAODKE010000043.1, from coordinate 8,379,230 downwards.
ACATTATCAAAAATTCCCACCGGACACGGATTGCCTCTGCTTTGCTCTTTTAATCAATTTCACTGGAGTGCAATTCACCCCATTTATTGAATTTCAATCCAGAACAATTGGGAAAATGACAACATCCTGTGTTTGAAATATTTGTATTTCGGTACTTGCCCGATTTTTCTCAGCAGGTGATAGCCTGGTGTAACTATGTTTGTCTCTAGAGCAAGAAGATCTCAGTGTATTGTGTCTTCCATGATATTGCAATCCACAGTATATGCAGATATTTATTACAGAATTTGCTATAAACTAAAAATGGCCTACTGTCCCCGGAAAGGTGGAACAATGTAAATTGGCAAGTTAGCAGAACACTGATACAAAGCAGCTCACTGTCTTTTCCCATTTAAAGCCAGACATCGTGAAGATAACATGGGGTTACAGTGGGTACATCTAATTTGTTTGTCTCCAGGGGCAGTCAAACGTTAGGAATCAGCTATCAGCAATGCTACAGTTAATCACTTTCAAAAATTGTCCACAATGCAGAATACATTGAAACTAGGAGGGAGATGATAAATGAGATGGAGTAGACGGTTCTAACCCCAACTGACAAGCTTAAACCTTACCTAGTTGTAACCTTATTCATAAGTAACCAATCAAAATATGAGACTTTGTGCATTTTTAGTTTTCTGATTGCATTCACAGAACTGTGTGGGGCCTGAAAAATGGTCCCCACAACATTAAAATAATAGGATTTTAATACAACTCAATAACGATAAACTTGACAGTTGCAGCTTGGATCTATGTCACCTACTGGATACCAGGAGATATTGTTTGACTGAGAGGTTAACACTAGAGGGAGGAACTTAATCTTAACTATTTTAGGAAAATCTAGACGTTCACTTCTAGATAATTGACTTTTCCCTCAATTATAAATCAGTTTAATGGCCAGTTCCCCAGACACACAAAATTCTCCTGGCAACTTGAGCTGATGACCTGCACACACCTCCTATGAATTGTGTGCTGCCAACTGCCCAGTACATGTTACTGTTCCACCTGTAGGGTGCATGAAGGAGTGTTACACACTTAGAGAAGAGAACCTTTAAAAGTTCCACTAAAACAGTAGATACCACTAGAGAGGGTGATCCGCAAAAGACTGAATTCCTCGGGGCAGAAGCTCATATGCTGTATATTATTATTATTAGGAACATAAAATTGGATTGGAATTTGCCCTTAAATGTAGCACTGTAGTTGATATGAATATTTATATATAGACATACCATTTATACAGTATTTACATATGATAAATAATTTTGAAAATAATCTACAGTACACAGCAAAAAAATTGGATGATCCACAACACCATTGACTTCTACCTAAATGTCAGAAAATTGCACTAAATGTTGAAAATGTGGCAAGTACAAAAATGTTTAGTACCTTTACAAACGGCGTCCCATACATTTAAGCAACTTGCACCTTGGATAACAGGAGACTATGTGGCTTAGAGTTTCTTTGGTACTGGAATGCTACTAAAGTCTCTGGAAGCTTTAGAAAACAACGCTGTATTGCTTATCTTGTATCTTCGTACATGGGCTTCTCTCTTTCTTGACTCCCCCTGCAGGATCCGCACTTTCCCAAAGGAGTCTCACCTGCTGGGGAGGGACACCGTGCGAGCCCTGATGTACTATGCCCTGAAGGTGTGGAGCGACATTGCGCCTCTCGACTTCCACGAGGTGGCGGGCAGCCAGGCAGACATACAGGTCGACTTCACGAAGGCCGACCACAATGACGGGTACCCCTTCGATGGACCTGGAGGCACCGTGGCACACGCCTTCTACCCAGGGGACAGTGTCACTGCCGGAGATGTTCACTTTGACAACGATGAGGCCTGGACTTTCAGGTCTCCTTCAGGTGAGGACTTAAACATTGAGTTTTCATCTAGACGACTGCAGACAGGATATAGCATCCCAAAGGTAAGTTACTCACCTAGCTAATATGAGTTCATTTAAGTTTGCTTGAAATGATAGGAGGCACAAAACGTGACTGTAATATCATGTCAATCAATCAGTCAGCTTGTTATCAAGCCTCATGATGCAGCCAAGCTATGCTACATTAACCATCTGCCATAAGTGAAGCCACACTAGCTAGCTAACTAATTTATGAGACTGTTTAAAGTCTAGTGTCCGTTGCGTTGCAAATACAAAAATATGGAAGTACTTACAAGATCATACTCTCCGTACAGTGCTTTATGGTGCTTGGCTGCTTTTGATATTATCCATAATAACATATGTTATTCAATTTCCAATCCTTATGTTCAAAATGCAGAAGATGGGAGCAATCAGAGCTGTCGCGGACAAGCTTGGTACTCGACATTACCGCTGGGTCTCGAATATATTGCATTTGCTTGCTGATGGTAGCTGTTTATTCCAAATCTCCTTAGCTACTTGAAAGCGCTGTTAACTCATGTGCTGCGTTGACATGCACAAAATAACCAGACTAATGTATTAATTTGTTTGACTTTATTTACCTGCATTTAAATGAAATTTCCTTCAGGAACTCAAATTCACATGGCACGTTTTATGGCCTGATTATGGAAAGTATTTTAATGAGTGTCATGTTTCCTTTTTCACAAGCCTATAACTGGTGTAGGTCCAATTGAAGAAAACATTTCAATAGAAATTTTTTTGAGGGGGGCACAGGTGCCTTAGTAAGTGTAAACCGCGAACAAATGTTATACCTGCATAAAATAATGAACCTTTATCATTGATTAATGATGAACAAACATAGGATCAGTGCATAACTAACGCTTAGTTTCTGGTTAATTAATACATTATGTAATAGTGTACAGCTACTGTATATTATCTGTGTCCCCTTAAATGAAGTGTTACCAACATTTCTTTACATACTGGCTTTAGAATCCACAGCCAAGCATCAATGTAAACGTATGACATCTTTAAATTTGTGGAAGACAGTCCAGATACAGATTTGTATTATTCTTTAAACAACCTATCCAAAGAGGCAACTCAAAAATATAAATAAAAAATTCCAAGAAGAAAATTATTTAGATTATGTGAATCTTTATATATGAGATTTATACAAGATTCATAAATTAACAGTTTTGTGGAAAAGTTGCATTAGATACCGATAAACTAAAGAGCTTTTTTCTTTACTACCGTGTTTCCCCGATGATAAGACACTGTCTTATATTTTTTGAAATGCCAAAATATGCCCAGGTCTTATTTT
>JAODKE010000043.1:8352118-8363668 GCA_026779605.1 Mormyrus hasselquistii | reverse complement strand
GGAACCCATAAAATATCTGTACTTTATATTTCTGCTCCCTGCATGGATTACCTTACATTTATCTGTGTTAGATTTCATCTGCCAAGTATCAGCCCAGTCGCTAATTATATCCAGATCTCGTTGTAGCCTCTCTGCTGCTAGATCAGTATCTGCCACACCAACCACCTTGGTGTTGTCTGCAAATTTAACCAGTTTACTGTATGCATTAATGTCAATATCGTTAATGTAAAATTTGAAGAGAATACAAACAACCTGTTCATTTCAAATCATTCCCTTATAATGTGGACGACCACTCCAAAATACCCACAATGTGCATGTAATTTTGGACGTGTAAAAGTAAACAAGGCCAAAAGCTTATACACAATAATTGACACAGGCTCTTTTTGCTAAAATACAAGGTTAAATCTGCCCGCATAACCTAACCTAAAAAAGAAAAAGTTCAAAATACGAGGAGACAAGGAAAGTGAAAACATTTGCTGAAAATGGCTTTCATATGCCCTGTCCAGATTTATTAAAAAAAAAAAAACTATTTAAGCAAATTGATCCAAATTCCCTAGTGAGCATATAGATACATTACAGGAGGCTTTGGAAACATCAACTCAACTTATTCTGCAGCAGGAGAAACAGTAGATGAAAATGGTCCACACTGTCCATTCATGAAAGAAAACTCTGTACAGTCCACCACGTCAACCTTACTTGTGTAAGACGTGCATTAATGTAAACTGCACAATTTATGTCACTCCACATTGGGCTTAAACATACAAAACAAGCAATTTCCAAGATTTATTTTATTCAAAGCAAATGGCCACTCTGTCTATTCTTCCTTTATTTTCTTTCCCCCTTTCTGGAACTCTCCCACCTCCCCATCTGACTTATGGGAAATTGAGTTTTTATACATTCATTAATTGCAAAACAATGAAAGCACAGTCAACAAAAATTTTCCCACAAATAAAATATACGTACTAAACATGAAGCAAATCTGATAATCATAATAAAAACTAAGCAATCATACTATAGTTACATCAGCAAGACTGAGAATCTGCAACTTTAAACTTGTCAGGCTTTACTGAAAACAATTTAATTACTGTGAAAAGAAAATCTAAACATGTGAAGTGTTGATTCATGTGCAACTATAATACGTCAAGTATTCAGAGTCTTGAGTTTATTGTTGGGCTAGAGCACTTTTTGGCATAAGATAATGCTGCACATCTCGTTGAGCTCTACCAATTACACTGGTTTTGTTCCCCTTCCTCTCAGGAGATCTATTGAACGTCATTTTCAAGAGCAAATGATAGAGAAATCGGAGAATACGAAGAAATATGTTTATTTCCCTGCTTTGTTCCATAATCTAAATATTTCAAACTGGTTTCGACCAAGTTGAAAACTAACAGAATAGGCTGTTAAAAGAAAGAGCCCCCCCATATTATTCAAGAGGTACACACATCATATTCCTGCAGAGTTGCCCCCTCATTCTGCTTTTGCATTTAATGGGAAAGTAAGTCTAATAATTTAGTATATTTCCAGGTGTAAAGTAGCCATTGTCATCCCGTCTAGCTCTTCTTATACCTTAAAGTACAATATAGAGGTTTAGCCAAATACAAAACCTGCTTCAGAGTCATTTTTGATTCTTCAGATTATATGCCCAGTGATGCCAGCATACCAGGTACCAGATGACAAAATTGTTCCAGAAGCAATTTCAAGTCCTCTGTATTCTTTATTTACAATTTTGAGCCTTTCCCCTACTTTGGAGGGAGAGTAGCGCAGGCCTTAGATGCAAAATTGTAATCCTAGATCAAGCAACAAGCTATTTCCTTCCACAACCAGCTGTTCCTAATATCCCCATTGCTAGCTCTATTGCATGTAGTCATCCCTCAGGAAATTACAGCTTATCTGAACACAAACTTCACAGCATATTTAAGAAACTATACTATCCTCTTGGCCTCACAGGTATCAAGATGACACCACAAAGTCTTCAAACATATGGCAACTGTTAAGATTCAGTTTTATTGAAAATAAAAGTGGATTTTCTCTGCTCAGAATCTCTGCACAGAATTATACAGGGACCTGTTGAAATCTTTTTGCTTCTCTGCAACAGATATATTACAGATCTCTAACAGAAGCCCTGGGAAAGTGACAGAGGAAATGGTGAGATGATTCTGAGAGTTCTTTGGAGTCCCAGGCTGAGAAGTGTTTCAAAGAAGGGCAAAGAGAACAAACACTGTCGTGATGCTTATAAGTGGGAAGGCCAGGATGTAAGGTTCTGCACTTGCTCTGGTTATTGTCAACGTGGTGTCTTGACTGCAGCACACCTTAACACAGTGCAAGGACGTGATAAAACCCACACAGCACAAGCTAGGAAAAATCAAACATACTCAAAGTGCAAATACTGATATGTGTGCCTTGGGTAACAGATGAGGAGTGGGAATATTTGTCATGCCATCAACAAACACGAAACGTTAATATGATTAGAGAAGTATCATTGACATGACATTAAAAATGTCTAAGAGACAAACATAATATTAGCTAACGTAGGTCTAAAGCTGATGAGGTGCGTATGTGCAGTTGCATGATGGAAACCTAAGTATATGTCCTGGAAAATATACATAACACTCGCAATCCTAATAATGGCAGAGAATCAATCATCATTAGATGGAGTCCACTTCCACTTCCTGAGTGATCACCTACAGAGCCCTAAACATCCAATTTTCTGAGAAAAAGACCCATCTCCTTTTCAAAAACGTATTATTAGTGGATAAGCACTACAGCCAAAAATAAAATTGTACATAATGAAGGTTTTTCTCAGCATTATTGCACTACTGAAGTATTTAAGCCAACACTCTGAAATAATCAGTACCAGGGTAGATTATATTTAAGAAAATGAGAGATCCTGGTGTTTTTCTTCTATGTTAAATTTCCCTGAAATTTGAAATATATTATTTTAATGTAATACTTGGTAAATCCTCTTTTGATATCAGCCTAAATGCAATGGTTACATTCTCACAGTGACTGTGTTGCTGTCAGTGGCTGATAATGTGGAGTGACAAATTAATTTAATTACAACATAAAAAAAAATAGGAGGTATTTTAACGTGTGATTATCTCCCTGCATTACACAGCACACATGGAACATTCTTAGTGGTTCATTGACTGGTCCTGGCGAGAAAGTGTGATTAATGGATGCTGACCTTGTGTGGGTCAGTAACCATGGCATCATGTAGCCTTATTACACGGGTGATTGTGGAGGTTAAACAGATCTGGGATCTGCCGGAACATGCATGAATGATGAGAAAGGGAAGTTTAGTTTTGCTGCCACAAGGGTATCTGGTTCCTTTATCTGGTATGCTTCTGTACAGACAAATAACCGGGATTCACCAACGGGGTGCTCAGGTCTAAACACAAAGCGGTTGCACATCACCCCAATGAGTTTTTGGATAGGCCTACTGAGAAAGGAAACCCAGCTATCTGATCATGTATTAGTTTCCAAGTGCAAGCCTGATTAAATCAATCATTGATTGATCAATCAATCAGTCAATCAATGATTGATCACTGATTAATTCAATTATTATTATTATTATTATTATTATTATTATTGAAAAGCCTTCTGCGGAGAGATTCACTGCCATGCAGCAATCAAGTCTTCTAAGCTTTTTTAGCCCTTTGTGTGAAGTGGTATGTAAAAAGCAAACCAGGTACAAAGCATAAGGAGCTGATGCCAAACAATCATTCAGGGTCCAACTGTATGGTAACTCAGTTATAACGTCTGAGAAGAGGCATGTTAGACATAATGATGTTCTATGTCTGTACAAATTGCTTTAACTAAACCGGCTGACTGGCTCAGCTCAGTGAAGTAACTTCATTGGTATGCCCCAACAGTTTCTGAAGAAATATTAGACATCCACAAAAAAATGAATGCATTCTTACATGTAGAAAGTGCAACATCATATTGACTGATATAACTTTTGCATTTTACATGAACATTTTTTGTCCACCTGACCCTCCTATCTCCTCCCTGGCATGTCTCAGTAAGACTCGTTTGTCTTTACTTCTCGTGTTAATCCTCAATAAAAACCCCTTTTCTTTTACCACAATGTCTGCCCGAGTCCTTCATCCTTTGTGTCGTCACTGTTGCAACCCCAGGTTGTAGGGCAGTAATTGAACCAGCTAGTGGTTTTTGAAGAAACCTCTGATTTTCCCAGTGGGAGTTACACTTCCATAGAGGAAAGGATTGGCTACATATCAAGACCAGCAAGAAGGAATAAGGATGATAGATTACTTGATTTTGATGATTCTTTCGAACTAAATTTTGATTTTGGCTTTAGATTGGATTTATTTCTGTGTGTATTATGTTGCTTTGTGTTTGGTATAGCCTCCGTTGTTTGTTTTTTGAATTTTTGTTTTATGCCAATTTGCATCATTCGTCTCCTGTCTTTCAAGCACAGGAAGTAAATTGAGTTATATTGTAAAGAAATTGTGTGTTTGTGTTTGAGCCAGATTATTGGTTTAACAGCATTTGCACATCATTTTTGGTTAACAGGCAAATGCACCTAGACATACAAAGGTTGTAAGAATTCCAAAGGTAATTTGCCTTTCAACAAGAACATCATCTATCTTGTATAGACAGTTCTGCTGTATCCTGTAGTTTTTTGCTCATGATATATTCTATAATTGTTTGTACAGTCACATGTATAATAAAAGGCCTATTATCATACGTTTTCAATACACCTGTTGTTACATGGGGTACTGTTTAATGCAGCTGCCTGCTCGCTATATGCTATATGCTGTCAAAAGCCTTCAAAAGTAGTTAACAATTCACAATCCCATTTGCACTCCTGTTATACTCATCATGCTACTAAATACTGACCCCCTTTCATTTCTTTAGTCATGTGCTGCAGACTACTTCTTGATGTGTTCCCAAGTCAGCAAATGGTATCTTAATACAAGCATGAACACTGCTTTTGACATTTCCCAAATGAATTAATTTTTAAATCACAGTAGCTTGTGAAATTAAGATGTTATACCTATAAGTGACAAATGACATGGAATTATTTCAAGCCATTTTCTGAATCTATTCTTGAGCGCATCTCTTGTTCTACCTTCCACATGTGAAATAAGGGTGTTTTTTTCAGTCGTTCAGACATCACATTTATCTTATTTTCCTTTTCTCCCCACTCTCAGTGTTGGCCCTTTAATTCCATGATCTCATTGAGAGTGCACATGCACTCAGAGGCAGGTTGAGATTGGTCGGCTTGGCGTGATGTATCACCTTTCCTTAAGAGCCTGGTCCCATCAAGCCGTGGGCAACTGGGTGTGATGCAAATTAAAACAGACCAGGCAGTAAGGCACATGAAGATAATATGATCATCAGACCAGCGGTAGATGCAAGATGAAGTAATGAGATCTACAAGTCTTGGATGAAAAAATTGAAAACCAATAAGTTGTCACCAAGCATTTTCTGGCATTGATGTGTAGCCATAGCAACAGCCAAGTAAAGTTAAGAAGGATCCTAGGATTCTCCATAGAAAGCCATCCATAGTCATTCTACAATTTATGCACATCTGATGAGGTCTGAAGCAGCTCATGGGCTCGCATCTGTCTCACAGAGGCCCCATGGGAGCGTGGTTGAGTGATATGAAAAAACGAAGAGGCTCCTTCAGCAACCCAGATGAAAAAATCTTCTTCATGAAATGAAGTCATACTGTTCTAAAGGAAAAAAATCATGCAGATGGATCTCGAATTAAGATGGTGATGCACCTAAAACTGCTACCACAGTGTCCCATGGGAAATGAACAATCATTAGCAGGACATGGCAGTAAAACAGGCCCCTCAGCATCAGGCTCTATACATTTACTTATAGGAGTCCTAATATGCAACATTAATAAACATATTCCTTCACTTCATTTGCATTCATCAGAAAATCTGAAACGGACTGATGAAATGTGCTCAATTACTATTCATGAATTGTGACTGACTCGTCCCTATTTAAATTTGTGAGAGCAAAATCATGTTCTGGGGGCCTTCACCTAGATGCAGATGAAGGAGATGCACCTGTATGGCTTAATCAAAGTGTCTGCCCATGATTTGCAGCTCGAACATAAAAAAAAAGGACCATTTGGCCCAGACTGCCTGTTCAGTTGCTTAATAGTGTCTAATACCTTACCTATTCATCCTTTAAATGATCTCGGAGATTTACTTTGGCCATATTTTATGCTTAAATCTATCAATCTCCTAAAATGGATGGTGGCTATCCTAGGAAACAAAAGTCAGAGGACACCCTAGGGAGGATGCCAGCGCATCGCAGGGCACGCACACACATTATGGGACACTTAGAGGTGCCAGGTGGTCTAAATGCATGCCTTTGGACTCTGGGAAGAAACCAGAGCAACTGAAAGAAGTTCATACAGACACAGGAGAAACATAAAAGTCCATGCACTCTGAGCTGGGGGAAGGAGCTGCACCCCCAACTTTGGAGGTAAACACTAACTCACTGAGTTATGTTTATTTACCTGGATATTTCAGGAAAAAATATTTTCAAGTGAAAATATTGCATGCCACGTAGAGCTGAGACAATTTTAGCCCTCTTCTAGTCTCTTTACACATGTAAAAATTCCCTTTTATGATGATAAATCAAGAACACTACAAAAGTACTCTAGATCAGGTCTAAGTAATGAATTATACAACGATTTTACACTTCTATCACTGCATGATGGAGCCATTCAGCGCATTCACTGTTTTATCTGTCAATTACTACGGTAGCACAGTAGCATTATTTATAGTCACCCCTACAGTGCACATAATTAAAAGTCGCATCCAGTTAATCAGGTATGTTCAAAATGCACTATGCATAATGCAATCTATAGCAGAGAAGAAGTGTCAGAAATAAAGGATCAAAAACCTCTTTCAAATAAAGAAAAGCTTTTAAATTCTCAATTTGAGGCATGTGAATTCTCGATGTAGCTACCCCTAGGTCACCACCATGTTTCTGTCACGCTTGGTCTTTAATAATAATGATGAAATTAAATGTAATAATAATATCCATCCTTCCATATCTAACCGTTTAAGCACTACTGTGTTTCTGGAGGGAGGGGACCTCGAGCGTATGCCAGGTAACATAGGCTAGGAAGTAGGAGAATTTTCTGTATGAGATGCCCGTTCACCACATGCAGATAACTCACACACTCACATGCTACGTGAGCCGATTATATGGATGCTATCCCCAGTGTTAGCAAAATTTTAAAAATTCTCCCCTGTTAGCCTGCTCCGCCCTCCACCTCCCAGCAGAGAGAGTGCTGTGTGTGCGCTGAGCATCCTTCTCCTTAATGCCAGATAAATCCTTGGACCTGTTGTTTATTTTTCCTCCGCACTCCTTCCACCTGCAGCAATTTTAAAACCACCTGTTCCTGCAGGATTCAGGTTGATGAGTCACAATTGATTAAAATCTGGGAAATTTGAAAGAATTTAAGATCATGGATGGGCTTATGGGTTCAAATAAAATAATTCTAGGTATTTTTTATTGATTTAATTAGATATTTCACAGTTACAGTTATGGTGTGTGTGTGTGTGTGTGTGTGTGTGTGTGTGTGTGTGTGCATGTTGATTGCTCCGGTGCGGTCAGTTGCGTGCCATACCCCCTAATAAAAATGACCAAATCACCTACTGGTAATTTAGATGCACCAGTTAACCTAACTGCATGCATTTGAACTGTGAGAGAAACCCACATGACATGGCAAGATGGCAAAATCATTCAATCTCCACAAACATGGAATGATGACGGGATTTGAATCCACAACCCTCTGGGCGTGAAGCAACAGTGTTACCCATAAAAAGTAATAATTTTATACATCGCTACGGGCTACCATCCCTTTCCAGTTGTTCTGCTGCCTTATATCTTGAAATTCATAGTATAGACCAAGGGCTCACTAAGACAAATGGATAAGGATATTTATAGAGCAAATCTATACCTCACTTCCATTACTCCACCCTCATCTTCGGCTTCACACAAATGAAAGGCCCTCCTATAGATCTTATTTTTAGTCCAATTAGGTGGCAGCACGGTAATTAATGTAGAATAGCAACCAACAAAAAAATGTTGCTTTACATCCCAGGAGGAGATTGGTTTCCTTTGAACAAGTTTTTAACATTGATTATGAAGTAAAATGTCAAATGGATTTCAATGTGAATTGCTGTGCAAAGGGATGAAAAACAGTCTGCGATTGGAAAAAAAGGCGAAGTTTGCTAAACAACTCTGATTCTGTTTATACAGTATAGTATCTGTTTATTGGTGGTGGTGTCATGGCCAGTAAGAGCACTCACAACACTCATTTGGCACACACAATGCAAAAGCTTCTGCCCATCAGACAGTAAGATCTAGATTGGACTCAAACACAAAATTACATGAAAGAAACCAAGGAGGACACATTTTGCAAGACAATGAACAAGAGAAAAATCCAGGGCTCAAACCAGAACCAAAACAACTAATCCAAATCATTGAACCAACTACAACTAAGAAGTTGAGACACCAGGGGCCTGTTTCAAGAAGCATATTTCTTCCTTGCTGCATCATGTATGGTTAGCTGAATAACTTATCGAATTTAAGGTTGTCTGGGGTAAATGTAAGTGAACGAAAATAAAGTCCATTTAAACAGGTATACCTTAAATCCAACAAGTTATCCAGCTAACCATACAAGATGCAGCGAGTGAACAAGACCAGATCCAAGAACCGTTGATCAGAGTGAGTTTGAATAGATTGATTGCTTGACTGCAAGTGTGGATTAATAATAACTGAACCATGGAGGGTAACCCTGTCATCATCTTGTGTCCTATTCTTTCATTTTGGATCTACATGCAATGTGTATTTCCCAGTTTCACAGTGTTCACCATCTTCCTTCTGTTATTTGTCATGCTTTGTTCAGAATGTAGTTTCGAGATATTCATTAACTGCCTCTGTGCTGGAATCATTAAATATACATGTAAAACCTACACTAAATTTCTCTTTCCCAAATTCACAAAGTGTTTAACCAACAACAAACATCTGTTGACAGCTATATCACAAGAAAAGGCAATGAGATAAGGCTGCATCTTTTATTTAATCTCCATAAGAAGCAATAAATAAATCACCATCCTCTGACCTTTTAATAAGCTGTGGCAGGAAAGCTGAGTAGTTCCCCTGCCCTTGATGCCTGATCTGCATGTCAGTGATATGAGCAGCGAACACCCTCTCTGCCTTCCCTTAGCAATTCCATGCTACTTCATTATCTGAATGTTCTGCTCTACCGAGACCCCACTGACACAAAGGTTTCCTCAGCAGGAATCGAGGTCAGGAGAGGAAGTGGCATGATTATGAGGCAGTCGAGTGGGCAGAGGCAAGGCTGCGGCACAGCATTCTGGTGGGCACAGTGGCGAATGGAGGGGCTGGACTAGGGAGCAATATGACACGTCACTCCAGCAGAGCACGTGGAAAGAACAGCCACAGGTACATCCAACAGGAGGTCTGAGTGAGAAGGAGGAATCCCGCTACTGTAGGATGGTGGGGATGTGTCAGCAGGAAGCCTGGACCAGGTGGGATCATGCAGTAGGCTGCACGTCGCTTCAAAATCCTGGTTCAGTCCATGTATGATGTCCTTCCAAGCCCCACTAACCTACACAGTGGATTAACTAACTTGCCAGCTCTGCCAGCAGAAGGGAACCCTGGAGCACAGCCTCAGCCGTTGTCCGAAGAGCTTGGCAGAGGGGAGGTACGGGTGGCGTCATGACCAGGTTCTTTGGGCACTAGCTGATGCCATCTGCACTGCAATGAAAAGCAGCAAGCTACATTGAGCGAAGACCACCATCGCCTTTGTTCAAGAGGGGAGAAACCGCGGCCTCTACCAAAGCCCCAAGATGGGCTACTGGCATCTGCAAAAGATTGGCATCTCCTGCTCGAACTCAGGAGGCAGCTGAAATTCCCAGACATCATTGCATCCAGCACACTCAGGCCAGATGTGATCTTGATATCTGTGGGCTCTAGACAGAGACTTTGCACTTGTCTCTGTAGTTGGTCCTGGGCATTTTGGGGATCCACGGACTGCAAAGGAGAAGAGACATAAGGAAGATCCTGGAGGCGGCAGAGAATCGTCCCAATGACTCTGGCTTAAGAGGGGAGGAGTGTGGCAGAAATCGGTACCTGAACACAAGTTACCTGAGGGCGGGTGATGTAAGACCCGAAACACCCGATGACCCGGACGATGTGTCCAGGTTGCACCACTGGTGAAGTATAGGAGTTTCACATTAATCAGGGCTTTATTAAGCACCTGTTCGGCTGCAAGTTTCCCAAAGCCTTCTTAACGCCGCATCGTTCGTAAGTTCTATGGTAAAAGCCATTAAGAAGGCTTCGGCAAACGAACCCCACGTTGGTTCAGGAAGTTCCATTATTGATCTCTATCTTCCTTTTCAAAGAAAAAGAAAAGGACGCCTGAACCATTCTCTGACCAAAGGAGAAATTAACCCTTTTTTAAAGAATTCAGTATCAGCTTGTCCTGTAGTTCCTTTTATTGTCTTTATATTGATACAAATGTTTTTTTTTCATTATTTTCATTTAATTATTTTGGACCATGCACTTGCCAGGTAATCAGAAGTGAATTATAGACCATATTATGACACATCATTACACCTGAATGAAGAATTTTAGTCATGCTCATGCTCAGAGGACAGCAAAAAGTCCAGATAGGAAATTATAAACACTCAACCCACCACTGATCAAGCTGTTTTGTGATTAAAAGACTGTGCTCCTCTCTGTCTCTGGCTTATGACTTACTCTCCGATTCTGCAGCTTTAGGAATTTTGCGGGTTGCTTTCTAAATGAAGCTCATGGTGGATGAAACCTGATTAAACAGTTAACACTAAACTCTTATTTAAATGCTAATTTCTATATTGAATATCAAAGCTCAAAACACCTAACAGAGATAAGTTGGCATTACCATAGATGTAAATTTTCCTGTGCAGTAACATTCCTTTGCTGTTACCATGCTATTTTCTGTTGACAGCATTACATGGCAGATTTGCCATTAATCCATATCAGCTGTAGGCAAACACATTTGCACTAGTTCTTCCTTGCGTTAACGTGCATTTACGGTAGGCTTCAGGTCTACCAACGGTGCCTCCCTCTAGGTGAAAAACCATCAATATTCTGGTGCGACTTGTGGATGAATACGTCTCGGTTTGTGGGGTGCCATGGTGCCTCTGGTAAATATTCATCAGGCCCATTGTTCCAGGCGTCTAGGCCAGAGGGAATTGAAAGATGACATAGTAATGCAATGGGGAAGCACCCGAACGCTGGAACAAACTGTGAATAACGACGCATGTTTTTATTTTGAGAATATGCAGAAGCGGTCAGCAACATGCCTGCATGCGATCAACCCATAGTAAAATGAATATCTATGCTAAATCATTGTGGCGAGGTGCATAAGAAGTTAGGAGGAAGTTGAGAAAATGGATGAATAGAATAGAATAGAATAGAATAGAATAGAATAGAATAGAATAGAATAGAAGACATTTAATGTTGTTGCACACAACAGGT
>JAODKE010000043.1:8319525-8340933 GCA_026779605.1 Mormyrus hasselquistii | reverse complement strand
GGCAAAAAGTTCCCCTGTCATCCAGCCCAGTCCCACCGGGCCCTGGAAACTCTTGCCCTCCAGGGTTTTCGGAATTATAAACCCCCTGCCCCCCCCCCCCCCCCCAGCTTAATGAACATGTGGTGACTCTGTACTTATGCATGTCATTTTTACATATATCTGTATATAGCAAAAATAAGCTACTGTACTTTTCCACTGTTCAGCAGGTAAATTGAGAGAAATTTTTCACTAGCCTCCTAAAATAGCTCACTATGGCCCGTTAAACAGGACAAAAAGAGATGTGTCTTACATATACATACACACATGCATATACATTTTCAGATTTTTAATCCTGATTTTCTTAGCATTTCTCAGCATCTAAGTCATTCGCATGTACAAGGTTTCAATTCCATAAATAAAATAGTTACAAACAGTTAAAAAAATAATGCATGAAAAAACGGGTCTCACACATTTACACATCAGTGTATGAGAAAAGGAAAAAAAAAGAAAAAGAATCCACCATTGTACCCAAGGAGCACTGCAGTTTCAGCTGAGTGATCTTCTCAAAGACTGATTTAAAAACCAGCATTAAAGACTGTATGCTGATGTGTATTGTCATGCCTTCTGCGTCTCCTTCTTTGGTTCTGCTTCTAGCATCTGCTGCTATGAAGTATCAAGGAAGAATGATTTTCAAAGCAACTGAAACCTTTCTGGATTTTCCTTTTGAAATTGATTTGTCAACTTGATTTACCAAATCAGCAGATATTTTTACCACCTAGCATTTTTAGTTTTTAAAACATTTTTACTGTTTAGCTGCTACATTGCTGCCCCAATTCACATCCAAAGGCCAATTTATTGACTTCCTAAAGGGTGGAGCAACAAAATCTCGTTTTACAAATAAACCTGTTACCATTTCTTTAGACGGAGAAGGAGACGTCGATGCTCCTTCATCGCAGCACGGGTCTGATTCTGCGCTCTGTCTATGTAAGATTACTGATTCTTTGCTATAAAGCTTAGTGTTTGGCGGAAGGTGGCATAGCAACTAAGGTACGGCGGCCAACAGGTTTTACTAATAAGTGATAGAAGATTTTCAAAATTAAGGACATGTTATTGACACTTTATCTAACGTGCTACATAGCAGATATTTATAGGAAGTGTCTCTGTTATTTTCCTCTCATTGTTTAGACAGAAGGAAGAATTCAGTTTTTATGTGTGAAATGTTTCATACCTCAAAGACAAAGAAACAGCATCAGACATCAGGCCTGATTTGGGGCATCCCAAGACAAGATACCTTCAGAGTGAAGTTTTCAGAAAATAGGTTGCCAGGGGGATCCATGCCATGAACAAAATAAATTCATTAAATTAAACAGGTGTAAAAAGTAATTTCTGAAGCTCTGGGACTTTTTGGGACCATCGTCAAAGCTACCATCCAAACAGAGAATTATGAATATTCACCCCAGCAGCCAAATTCTCTGACGTCAGACGCAATTTTTCAACCATGTTATAGACCTTGGGTATAAATCAGATTAGAAAAACCAAAACCAGCATAAATACATGCCTTAAATTTTTCAAAAGCCATCTCTTTGTTCAGGAGCCCTGGAACAATGCCCTGTGGATAGAAGAGGAAATTCAAAACTTTGGGTGCCAAAATCCATAACTAAGATATGAAAATAAAACTTTTCAATCTACAGTAAGCTACTCATACCAAGCTTTTTGATTACGGTGGCATCTTTTTCTGATACACACTGGGAAATATTAAAGAAATGTTGAATTTCATTGAAAGATCCAGTGACCATTCTATAAGGAATTTCAATCTGCCATAAAGAAGGGAAATGAGCCTGAATTCAATGTACCTCTGCTCTGCTTAATGTCCTTATAATTGTCCTATGTTATTGTGAATGTAAGGACTAATACTGCCAAATTCATAGTACATGCAGTTGTGCCTGGCCAATAAAGTGAATTCTAATCTAATCTAATCTAATCTAATCTAATCTAATCTAATCTAATCTAATCTAATCTAATCTACTCTAATCAGTATTCAGTATTCCAGATGTTTCTTTACTATGTAATTCACACCAGTATTAAAATATTGTTTACTCAGACACTAGGCCAGTACTTTTTCAATGTATATTAAATGAAGAGATGAACAGAGTCTATATGGGGGTGGGTGAGTAACACACAACAGAAACCTCTTTGGACAATTGCTTGTTAATCGGATGGGTTTGTGTCACCATCAAGGCCTTCAAATAGATGCAAAATTCAGAAACTCTTAAGCTGTCACAACTGAGCAAATATGCTCTCCCAGCCATAGGCGAGAGATAACAACAGCACTCAAAAGCCGTCAGATTCTCATCATGGTGCTCAAGCCTTCGTGAAGGAAGACATCAGAGGGGCTCGATTTAAACAACTATTGCAAGACACAGTCTGTTATTAACTGTCTTATATTAATCAGCTATTTGTATATAAAATGTTTGTATATAAAATTTTGTATAGTTTGGATTGTTTTTGTACAGTATTTTCACACCTTAACGATACAGTATAGTTGGTCACTACCTACCATAACTCACCAATGTGATATCACATTTTTGACTTTAAATAGCGTACTGTCTTACTAGTTTCATGTTCAACAGCACACTAGTGGTAGTGAAATCAATCTGCAGGAAGGCTGCAAAACCAATGAAACCATTCTGGAGAATAGGTGTAAAATGCTGAAAAGGTTCTGAAGAAATTTTTCCACCTAAAAAATAAGAATGGCAAAATACATACCAAAACAGCTTAGTTCTCGTTTCAAAATGTGATTCTTTGTCATAATTCATGCCCTTTTAAACTTGAATCTCTTATTTTACACTATGTTTTATTTAAAAAATGAATACATTTGTCACAGGGAATGGATTCATTACCACATCTTCGTTATCCAGAATGATGTCAAACGTGGTTACATAACTTTAGTACAAAGGTGCCTAAAAAAAACATAAGGCCCAAAATCCTGGTGAAGAAAAAATATGCAAAAAAGCACAAGAATAAGAAATGACACTGATGATGAACCAGTAATTGCCTCTGGTGGTCCCCAATGCAGCATGAGACAGAAAGTGGGCTTCCCCACACAGAGCCCCTCTCAGGAGTTACAGAATCCTGAAATGGAGAAGGAGGAGATATGCCCACTGTCAATTCCTAAATTAAGTAATAAATAAGGAATGGCAGTGTAAATGGAAATAATGAGTAAGCGTAAATAATGAATACATATGTAGATGTACCACTGTGTGCCCTCGTTCCTGCCCTAAATGAGAGGGAGAAAATGGATCCGTTACGTAACGTTTCCCAACCCAGTCCTCAAGGACCCTCAGGCGGTTCATGTTTTTGCTCCCTCCCTGCTCTTAGTAAGGGCTGCCTGGGGGCCTCCAAGGATCAGCTTGGGAAACACTGCACTGAACCATGTTGATACCTGTGCCAGCCTCTTCACCACAATACCTCCCTCTTACTATAATGATTGGCTGCTGAGACAGATAGCACACTGTCACACTGGCTACTCCTACCTAGTGACTCACATTGAGCATGCCACCTGGTCATCCACACATTCCAATCCTTAATGGACTACAGCCATATCATCGCTGGGGCCCCATGAAGACTAAAGATCACGAATAAATATTCATAAAGGATAGAAGAGGTTCAGAAAGTGGTCTGGAGCTTGGACTTTTTTTCTAGAGAAACTTGGTTGCATCCCTAACACAAATCCACAGTTGGATGATCCATGGATTGCCAAGTTGCTCAAACGGGTCAACAATTCAAATGACAAACATGCTTTTTTTTACTAAAATGTAAAAAATTTTTTACATTACAGGTACATTAGGTTACCACCTGTCCCTTATAGTACAGGACACAGCAGTTTATTTTCCAATGCTGGGCGATTCCGAATTACAAGGGATGGGGAGCAAACCTAAGGTAAATTGTAATGCTTCTCTTTGCTTGAGTAGGGGGCAGGGGGGGGTCACAACGCAAGGTCAGATACTGTGCAGCACCCCTGTAGCTGGGGCTTAAGGGCCCATGGACATGTGATCATTCTGGCAAAGCCGGGGCTCAAATGGGCAAATGTCTGAGCACATGGACAGAGACTGAGTTCGCTAAGCCACTCACTGTCCCTTTTTGGCATTAGGTGGATGTCAAAAGAGCTACCTTTGTCCATCTGGTGGAGGTTCAATCATACACAAACAGAATCTCATTTCTTGGACACCATGAAGATAGAACCACTCCTTTAACTCAGATCTCTCCTTTCAGGGAACTCAACACCCTGTATTAGGCTGGCATACTGGACTGGTACGGTTTAATTCCAGTAGATGCCTGAGGGATCTCCCGCCCTATATGCAAGCATGAGGAAAGGTAATGATCTGTCCTAGCACACTCCTGTATCAGAGATTATTTTTGTTTAAAGGTTGAGTTGAGACATTCAACTGAAGCATCAGTCTTAGGGATGTATGGAGTGCCCTTCAAATCCTTCTTCTTAATTCTGCAGTTCTCTCAAATATCAAGGGTTGAAGTTAGCCTGCTGGTCATGGTGGATTCGATTTGATTCAATTCAGTTCAAATTCAGTTCAATTTTATTTATATAGTGCATTTTTTCAATATTACATTGTCTTAAAGCGGAATACCAACTTGTGAGATATGCTGTAGCAGAGCACTTGCTAATGGTGACAGATATCAAAGGGAAAACTTCAGAGAATCAGATGGCATAATTGTAAATGACCAGTGTGTACTGATATAACCAACATGTACTACTTGGTAAAGAACCAGTGTAAGTAAATCTGTAAGCAACTGGCAAACTCCATCAACAAACTCTGTCCTTCCCTGCCATCGCATAAAGAAAAGTTTCTTAGGTGAGACAGTCACCACATGCCCCACCGTGATGGAGTACTCTAGCCTCTGGCGTGGCAGGCTAGGTCTAAACTGATCAGGAGGTACAAAGAGCATGCCAGGGAACTCAGGCATACAGATCCAGCATCACCAGCAGGAAAAACAGGCAGACTACGTCTATGGGCAAATTTGATAAGCGAGAGAATGAGAAAATGATGTGAGTGTGTGTGAAATGAACCAAAAGAATTTATCTGTGACAGCTTCAGTGGTGCACCACCTTACTGTTTGCAAAATGGTTGAACTTTACCTAATATGATTCTTACTATGCTGTGTGAGGTTAACTTTATTCGACTTGAAATCTTGAACTGAATCTTGAGGAGAACACCAAATATCCATCAGCAATCCATTGTAGAATTGTCCTTGATATACTCTCTGTCTGATTAAGAATGACAATGGTCAAGATGTGCTATTTCCATTTTTGAGTTGCGTCTAGCCAGACTAAAGTTGTATTGTGATGGTTTTTGCTTCCATTATCCTCAGCAATCCAGTTCCACAACATTCCTGCAATCGATATTGACCACCATCAACAAAATTCATCCCTCAGTGCTTTCATCCAGACAAAATATAGCCCCATAAAACTTTGAGAGGTCTCGTTATGCATCCAAACCAATCTCTAAGAGTGTGAGATCAGAGTAGAGTGGAGCACATGCTCAAAGGACATGCAGAGTATTACTTTGTCAGTTTGTTTATGTGGGGGCAGAGTCTGGTAGTTTGTTGTGGGGCTGTTTGTAAAGCAT
Source organism: Mormyrus hasselquistii (assembly GCA_026779605.1). Classification (NCBI taxonomy): domain Eukaryota; kingdom Metazoa; phylum Chordata; class Actinopteri; order Osteoglossiformes; family Mormyridae; genus Mormyrus; species Mormyrus hasselquistii. The sequence continues at coordinate 8,335,312 of JAODKE010000043.1, read as the reverse complement.
GCAGCCCCACACACCCTATATGTTAACCAGGTGCGTGGAAATTGAACGTAGATGGTAGGGCTTTTACCTGTTCCATTTTACCTGTGTTTCATTAATGAACACTGCTGAAATGGATTCTGACAACAAAACATTCTTCCAAGTATATGCTAACAAGGATGCTGAAATGTGTTTCTTCATCAGCATTTCATCTTCATACTGCTTTTCCTGCAGAAGCTGTTGGCAGCATGACAAGCGTAACATACCAAACCTCTTTCAAAGGCCACAGGCTCTAAATATTATATATGAGACTTACTAAAATAAACCACAAGTTAAAAAATAAACAGCATTTTACGTGAATCTCTTAGTTGCCTTATGGAGTGGGCTAGTGGACATTTGACCCAAAAGACAATGTAGGACATGAAAAACGTTGCCATAGTTAGAAATGCATTTTATATATCGTTTTGTTTAAATTCCCTGTGTCCCTGTTCAGCACTGCTAGTTAGTATTCCTGATACTGCCCTCTGCTGGGAAGGAGGGCATCATGCAGGGTGCTGGATTATCATTCACAAAGGAATGTGTTGCGTTGCATTATTAATGGAGACTCACAGAGAAGCTCCACTGAGGAGCTTGCCTGCAGTTAATTTCATGAACAAATTAGAAAGACTGTTTATAGATACTTGTTAGGGGAAAATCTTTTAAAGCAAATAAATGGCCTTGAAACAAACAGTCACGTAACACCACTATATGTAACAGCAGCACATTATGTAGAAACAAAATTTTGCCTTTTATCACATACAGTAATGCAATGTTATTACATAAAGCATTATTATGCTCAGAAATGTGCTGCAGGTTTTTAAACTTTTGTGCAGGTCAATCATTTCCATGAGTATGTGCATAGAAAGGGCTTCATTTGTATTTCAAAAGTACAATTGACTGTGCAGCATGAAAGCAGCCATTTATTGAAATGCGTACAAGTATTTGCATTTTTAAAATTATTGTGTGTGCTATCACAATGCATTAGAGTTAAATATTATTTTGTAAGAGTTTTTGGTTTCCTTTTTCCAAATATAAAGTAATACATATAGTCCATGCCAGGGGCAAACATGTTATATGAGTGAGGTGGGCAAAACTATCAAGTGCTTCATCACCTTACCGGCTCGTTACATGCGTGTCTGCATGATCTTACCAATCTTGCAAAACCTTATGGATTTGCAGGGTGTTTTATAGTCAGCGTCGTGAGCAGCTACATTATAACATGATCCAACATCAACGCAGTTGCACTTAAAATTGAAAGCACAAAAAGAAAAGCAGAGTGTACAAGTAGGACAGCATGAGACAGCCGGTCGCTTCTGAATGTGTGGCCTGGTCAGTGATATACGGAAAGCTCCATCCACACTGTTCTTTATCGATTGTTCCAAACACTAGTTTCTCCGTGCTACCAGGAAGACGCAGGCAGAGGCTAGACAACAGGACCAACCAACCTACAACGTAGAGGGCAACGTAGAACATTTATCGTATTTCACAAGAAAATCTCTTAATAATCACAAAATATGAATACAGAAATATTTCAGTTAATTACCTATTGCTGCATTTTTGCAGTTTCATTTAATTTTCTATCTTGCTTTGACTTTTTGCTGAATTTTTGCACACTGTTAAGATATTCTCTGCTATGTTGGTTGCAAGATTAAATTAAGATGAAAGTATTACAGTTTTTTCATTTTGTTCACTTTCATACATTTATCTACTCTTACAGTATGTGTTGTGGCAGTATGACAGCTACACATATACTGGACACAGAAATAGAAAGTACCACAAATGTCACGGTTCCTTTTATGACACGGGTTACTTTAAGAAGATCTAGAACACAGCATTTCGAAAAGTTTCAGCCCTCCCTCTTCCCTCAAATTAAAAACCTGTTACTCTTACCTTCCCCTGTCCTACTGTTCATTAATTAGTTCACTAATTACATAGCCAGGAGCCTGGCCTGTGCCATACATTCAGTTGTTTACTGTATATACATATGCAGCTCACTTATTCACACTAACATTTCCATAAATCCAAAGGTGAATTGGTACAAATTAAAAAAAGAAAAAGTTAATGATGTTGTTTCTCTCCATTAAACACTGCAATTACAGTGCAACTACATCATGTAAGGAAAATGTACAGCTGGCTGACATTGTGTTACTGTATCCAGCTGTGATCTAACTGGCATCATCTATTCACCTTCAGCCTGCCCATCCAGGCTGGGTGGGACTAGAACCTATTCCAGGCAGCACACAGCATGGCAGTTCATTGCGGAGCACATACACTGGAGAGAAGATCCAAAGTTTAACCCTGGAGATGTGAGGGAACCAGTACTACACACTCAGCTGCCCTGCTTATAGACAGTATAAAATGAATGGGAAGGACTGAATGTATATTAACAAGCACTGAAGAGAAACTGGATGACTTATCTGCTGTTGAAAAGGGCACTTGCATTTGTAACAATTTCCAGGGACCATTAATTCAAATAATTCACGATGGTTAATATTTCATTGGTGGGGAAACAACAGATGAAACATCGAGCATAACTCCCTCTTTTGCGTGATCAAAGTAATGCCATGTACTCCCAGGACTGAAATTCTTCAGAGATGAACCAAATGTCTTATGAAACTCGAAGAGTTAATAAGTGAACAACAAGAATTAATTATAGCTTTGGATTTTGTGTTTAAATTGTAAAGTTTGCTTGGCTTACCTGTGCTTGCACTTTTCTTTTGCCGGGTTTGTGAAGGTGGAATACTAATAGCAATCCAGCAGACAAAGTTATCAATAAAGCACAGGGAGGTTTTAAAATGACGGCAGTTTATTAGGACAATAAAACTGTAATTACATCTGGATTCTGACAGTGTTTTGCATTTTAATTGATTCCCTAATTTACTACGCAGGATACATGGAGGACAGATATGTTGCTTAGGGTGAAAATAAGAACTGAGCCAGTTCATGAACTAGGAGAGTTAACCTGAATGAACGACGCTGGGTAATTCTCAATTCATTTCTATTGTACTTCTGCCCTGGACGGTTTTAAGCCATTGAATGATTCAGCTTAATTCTAATAGCCAGTACACATAAAAAAGGCCCATGAACTAACCATTCAGTATTCTTTCTTCAAATTCACAGTAATAATATCTGCAAGCTGTGAAAATGGATTGACCTGTAATAAAACCTTCAGTAAACCAAACTCTTATGCATGAGTATATTGGCTGGGAGTTTCTGGCAGAAAAGTAGTTCTTTAGTTTTGGGGCATTAAAAACAATGGCAACGCTTTACTTGATGGGGCAGAAATACTTAGTAATAACTCAGTTACCAGTGAAGTGCAAATCATAAACAAATCATGAACAAATTTGACCAATGCTTCAGATACAGATGTTATGACTCATGAATGATGAACAAAGATGAGACCAGTATTTAACCTGTGTTATTTATTACTTGTTCCTTCAGTAGTTCACAATGGTTTACAGAATTAACAGATACAATAACATATATAGTAACTACTTGGGATAAAAGATGCATCATGGTCATTAATGATGAAAAAATATGAGATCAGTATTTCACTTGTGTTATTCATTACTTGCTCCTTCAGTAGTTCCTTCAATAGTTCACAAGGATTAACAGATAAAATATAGCAACTGCTTGGGAGAAAAAATGCATCACAATTCATTAATGATGAATTAACATGAGATCAAGATTTAGTCTGTGGGTAATTAATACATAAATAATAGCATTCATTTGTCACCCATCAAGTGTTACCAAAACAATCAAGTCCGTAATAAGTAATTGGGAACAGTTGTTTATTTACCATAAATCCGCAACAACACAGTATTTATTCTTTAAAAAATCATCCAATGCGAAACTGAAGCAAAGATTAGGTTCTTCGGTCTGAGTGTAGTTTATCGTTATTTTACTGGTCTTTTGCAATTTTTTTCACTTAACAGAAGTCACACTGTTAAATATTCAGAACGACGAGAGAATGTTTCTGTTTTTCTGCCAGTCTGGTTAAGGTCAAGTGCAGCTGTGTAGCCAAAATGCAGTGATGCCATGCATTGCTAATTCTTACCATCTGCCAGGGGCTGCAATGACAAATGTCTTTGGCACTGGAAAATTTCCAACAGTCTCTGAATGTCTAAACTACCAGTATTTGATGGAAAATAAAAATGTGACTTTAAAGTAGCACTTTAGTATCTACACAATTCTTGTTGGTTTAATACGCTTTAAGTTAGGACCATGACTTGAATTTATTTCTGTTTGTTTTGACCGGGGTATTGCTTCTATGGATTTGTGGCTCTTCTATTTCAGATCCACAGCCCTGTAGGTTTCAAAAATGCTGTGGCTTGTGGTTCACGCCTGAGCCAAAGCAGAAAAACAGCAACGCTACATGGATTTTGAGGGCATAGACTTTCCCGCTTCTGCCTGCTTGGATCTTGTAATCTGCTGCTGGGAGACTTACTGTTGTTTCTATAAAGATGTGGCAGTTGCACAGGTACTTGTAAAATAACAGCAGTAGGCATATCCTGCAGCCTGTCTTTGGTGAGCTAGCAACTGGACATCAGTCACCGTATTTTAACACTAGACTGAGATTGTCTTGTAGTACTGAAGCAAGTACACAGTTCTGTATTTATTTTAGAATGAAGGAACATACTTACCTTAGCAGGAAAATTTGGTAGAAATGTCAAAGGGATCAGCATTGTTAAAGCCACATAGGTTGGGGGTTTTTCAATTTTTCTCAGTCACTTTGGTACATTTCTCAGATCAGAAATGAAATTCTCATAACGACTTGTATAACCTCCACTTCATCAAGTCGCTTGGCACATCATAAACGCAAAGTCTCATTCATTTGGTCAAATTGCAAATGCTTTGGCACAGTCATGCAAATCATTACGTACAATTATCTGCAGATTCCTGCATTATCAATTGTTTGTCATGTTGGTCAAAATATATTACACTGTTACTCTGTTGAATAGTTTTACCCCCAAAAAACATCTAGGCATTAGTTCATTGTATAAGTCGTTACATATAAAATGGTTGAACCAGTTGTCATAATTTGTCAAGCATATTCTATATACATCTCTTTTACTGTTGTTTTTATAAATATGTCCTGAACTGATGCATTTCTCTCAGTTGGATCTTGACTTTCACCAATAGAGCAGAATGTTTGAAGCGTTAGATCAACCAGTGATCAACCAGTTTTCTAAAATAGCTCAGAGGCGCATCTCGTGAATTTTCAATTGGGAAGCATATATTGACAGAGCACGACACAGTGCTACAATTTGACACTGGAAGAACAACAAGGAAATGAACAGAATCAACAGCTAGTAAGAGGAAGAGGAGTAAGGCTGCATGGTGGAATGGTAGGGAGGCAAAACAGAGGATGAGGTAGAAGAGGCCAAGATCTGAGACACGTTCCTGATAAAATAAGGACCACAGTTGTGGACCATGTTTTCATTCATGGCCTTACAATGGCAGAAGCTGGTCAAAGGGTGCAGCAGAATTTTGGGAGAACAATCGTGTTCTCAGTCATTCAAACGTTTCATAGAGACAACAGGCATGTAATCCAACAATGTGCACTGTACTGTAATGGTGTATACTTACTGCAATGCTTCATATTGCAGCAATCCACTTGCATTTTATAGTATACAGTAAATTTACTTTATACACACTGGACCTATAATGTAGCACACACACATATGTATGCATATTTATAGTGTCTACATATGTATACATATGTGTGTGTTTGTGTGTTACAGTGTATGTACAGCATGTGTAACTTTGTACCGTTGAAATTGATAAATGCCATGCAGCAGAAGTGCATACTTGTGCATTTCCAATCATTAGAGGATGTTCACTGCTCATGTCACTGACATGCAGATCAGTGGCGATGATATCTTGTAATCAACGTTGTCGGTTGACTACTGTCACACTCACTCGTGTCCTTGCAGGGACATAACGAACAGAAACATTTGCTAAAACACACATTAGGTACTACACACGGAGGGAGAGGGGCCGCTGCGTCCGTCCGTGCCGTCATCTTATGCAAGTAGGCAGGTGAACACCCTGCACAGAATGCCTGTCCACTTTAGCGCTCACACACACGATCATACACTCTTGGTAATTTAGAGACCAAATTGCCTAACTGTGTGTCTTTATAGTGAGGGAGGAAATCAAGATGTCACAGTGAGAACATGGCAGCTCCACACTAATAGGATAGGAATTCAGACCCTCAATGCTGGAGGTGCGTGGCAACAGTGCTACCCATTGATCCAGCCTGCCACCACCAGAATAATGATGTTGAGGGGAATAAACTGAACTGGGGCTAGAGCAGTTCAGTAGAGTTTATAAAAGCTGATATAATATTGTATAATAAATAAAAATAAATAAAATCAAGTGTGCTTATGAAATAAAAGGAACCAGTAGTGAGGAAACAAATAAAACAAAATCTTTGAAGCAAGAAAAGAAAGATGTGAGAGGAGGGTAAACATTTGGTTATAATGATCTATAAATCAAATGTTTTATAAGTGTAAGAACACCTATATATACACACAAAAACATACACACATATTTTTAGGGGGACTTTCCATTCATGTCTATGAGCATAACTATAATCCCAACTGCAAGAACCTTAAACCCTACCCAGCCATAACCTTAACCTCTACCAGCCATAACCTTAACCTCTACCCAGCCATAACCTTAACCTCTACCAGCCATAACCTTAACCTCTACCCAGCCATAACCTTACCTATAAGCAAGCAAACAAAATGATTGCAATCACAAACTTTTTATAAAATTGAGATTATACTTGTAGGCACTGAAAAAATGTTCCCACAAAGTAAAAAGTTACCATATTGTGGGGAAATATGGTCCCCATAACGTAATAGTTACAAACATACACACACACACACACACACACAATTGTAATTATATCTTTGTGGGGACTCTCCATTCATTTCTATAGGGAAAACTTTAATTGCAACATGACAACCTTAACCCCTACCCAGCCTTAACCCTAATCATAAGCAACTAAGCAAAATAACGAGACTTTTGGTATTTTTACTATTTTGATTGCATTTACAGATCTTTGTGGGAACCTGAAAAATAGTCCCCACGATGTAATATAATCATAATATACACACACATATATACATATATATGAACTGTACTGTATCCTTCCTTTTAGGTTTTTGATTCTATGATTATCTTGACCTGAAAATACACTGCATTATATGACATTGCAAGACATACAGTACAGTTGCACATTAGAGACCATCCATAAATTTAATTAGACAGAATGTGATTAACTGCTCCCTGTGCCATTTTCTGCAGTGTTCAGAAAGTTTGCGAATACAATAGAAAGAAGCACAAAAGAAATGAGAAAGACAAAGGGAGTGAGGGGGAGAGGATGACAGTCGGTTCTGTCAGTTATGTGGATGAAAAATACCTTAACGTCCTGAGGCTCCCCTGTATGTTTTTGGTCTGATCGGCCCAATTAATCTCAGACGGCACACGGAACACGGAAATCCAATTTTCTTGAGTGAATGAAATGTGGTGTGTTGCCTTTCATCAGTGAATAATGACACCACTGGATATCAAAGCGGCTCATACTGCAGGCCCCAATAAGTGTGCATGATTCATCCCTTACCTTTCACACCTGCGGCGCATGTCCAGGGCGCGAGGAGCCTGCTGGGACCTGTCTGTCCGTGTGCTTCCGGCGTCCAAAATCAGCCTCAAAGGAAAGGCCGATTTTGACTATTCCATGTAAAGGCCCCAGGGGGCTCCCTCATTCCCTGCTCTGCCTACATACATCATCACACATTTTACACGTGAGGGACTCTGAGTTATAACACAGCAAACAGGCTGAGCTGCAGCACGCTGAACTAACACACATCTGAAAATTAACTGCAAATGCCAGTGTTTCCATTTGAAGAATATTTCCTTTCTAAAAAACAATAATGCAACCACATGCCAATGTTTAATGTAGTGACATTACTATTAATGTTTATTGTTTTTTGCAATTACAAAATAACCAGATGAATCACTTATGGGCACAAAAGTGTCCTCCATTGTGGTTCTTCATGCTGCAATGTCTCAGAATTTCATGACTCTAAATGAATGAAACAAATTTTCAAGAAATAGCCTTTATTTTCATTTTTCTTTTATTGCAAAAGAACCACCTAAAATGTCTCAGAACAGTTGAAATGTTTAAGAGCATGATCTTAATTGGGTGCTCACTAAATTTAGCCTTTTTGGTCTCCTAACATACTGCAAATACATATTATCTGAAAAGAAACATGTAATCACATGGACATTTAGGAAAATGACTGATGGGATTTCATTAAAATTTATTTAATTTAAACCCGCGTGTGTGTGTGTGTGTGTGAAATGAAGGCTGATGTAATTGAGGTGGTGGGGGGCAGGGGTGTTCCACGTGCGCTGGTAGGTTGCACTTGGTGCTGGAAGCACTTTCCCATAAATGACTGATCTGCTTCTCTGGTTCTGCTTGTGACAGTGCAGGGTCTGACCATCTGCTCAAAGCTATTAGAGGCAAAGGGAGCTCGGCTGGGCAGCCAGAAGCTGTACACCGAGAATCAGTAATGCATAGGTAGGAGTTTCTGCTACCAGCCAGATGGGCTGGTTCAGTAAAAATACAATCCAACACGCGTTTTTTTTTTTTTTACTAGCCAGCAGGCCAGTTTTCAGTTATTTGTACTCGCCCATCACCTAAATTATTAACCTCCAGCAAGTAGGCAAGCTTAATTTACAGCTCAGCGTAGCTTATATATTGTATATTTCCTCATGGGAACATTCCAGATGATTGCTTTTCATTTCTGTTTAGTCATTTTTCACTTGTGCTTATTCCAAAAGATTTGGAAAAGTATGTTTTACTCCAGAATAGCCTGTTAGAAGCTTACTTTTGGTCCGTTTTAATGATATCAGAGAATCACATTGCTATCCTTATCACTTGAGACATCTGGTGTAAGTAAACCTCTGGTGTATTGTAAGTATTCCACGTTAAACCTCCCAGAAAATTAACACCACCACTCAGACACAGAGAGGATGGAAATTTGTCACCATGCTGCTTATAATGGACAGTGTCATGGAAAATTAAATAACGTGGTGCGGACATAGCTGAATGTGGTCAATTGTAATGTTAATGCAAAGAGACACGTTAGGGATTCACAATAGTTCTGTCTCATGCATTATGTATGGTATAGCTGCAGTTCTCCCTGAACACCCTAACTTTGTAACATGCTCCTTGTTAATCAGTAGCTGTAATCGGATGTGTAACAAAGGTTGAGCCACAATTGTTCCCACCTCTGCTGTCACTGGCTTTTTTGAGCTACATTTCTCCAAGGACCCCATGGATCTCCAGGTGTGGGAGGTTAAAATGTTAGTGTCATTGCTGTATGCCAAGTAAAATTCTTAATGTGTTTTCAACAGTAGCAAATTTACGGAAGTCTGTACAGGACATGCATAAACCTTTTTTCGTTTCGTTATCTCAAGAACATGACTTATTTTTCTTGTGATCTCGACACTTTCCCATGATCTTGCGACAGATATACTATTATCCTAATGGACAAATGCATCAGATTTTGCTTTGATCGTGGACTGTCCCAATCACAATCAGAATCATAATCAGAAGACTTTATTAATCCCAGAGGAAATTGCTCACATTGCGACTGCACAATCACATTTAAACACAAAAACAAGAACAATACAAGTATAAAAATAAGAATGAAGTGGAAAACAAATTATGGCACTGTTAAACATTGTAATAAATAAAATAAAATTTAAATAACATAGAAAATCTCTGTATGAATCTAAAGTACCTTTGTCCAAAAGGAAAAGTGTATATTGCAAGGTAAAGTAAAATTATATTGCACCAATATCATAAGTAGTTATATTGCACTTGTTTGTAAAACTAAGTTAGACTTCAAGCTGGGGGTAAAAGTTGACATATATTGCATTGAATCATGGATACGAGGAAATAACACTATGTCTGTCGGGGCTAAAAAATTGTAATATTAGTGTAGGTCATGTGAGGAGGAGCCTCATAAATTTTCAGCTATACCGTCAGAGAAATTACAGTGAGCGTGAACGAGTAGTCAGTTTCATTACCAACCAACTGGAGTCTGGGATGTCTCTATGGTTACCGGGTGATGTTTGAAAGATGTCGGCTTAAAAAAATAAGAAAAAAACAAGTTGTGATCTCGAGATAACGAAAAGAACAAAAGGTTACGTATGTCCTCTACAGACTTCCGTACAAATTAAGAGATGTCCTAAACAACTTACTACCTGTACAGTGTATCATGTTTCTGTAGCTGAATATACTGTATGTACAATTTAAGTGAAATGTCATGCCGAAAATAAGACCTTGCCAAGGGTCTTGAGCCAAAGGCCTTTGGGTCATAATCCTAACACTCCTTACTCTACAAAAATCTTGATTCTACACAGGCCCATCCTTGATTTCTCGGAAGGTTCTGTTCCAGAGCTGAGACTCGAATGGACAAGGCTAACGGGATGTGCCTTTGAAGGCTGCAGCTGTCCAGTCTTTTAGCAAAGTGCTTCTTTTCTGTTTTTACATAATTCAGCCTGAGCTTGGGATTTGGTTCAATGATTTCTATTTAATGCCTGAAAAAGTTCTATTCCATGTACATAAGTTCTACTTCAAACTGAGCGTTTGACGTGGCGTTCCAGAAAGCATTACATTTGTTTACACTTCAGCAGGGTGAAGTGCTTTGTCCAATTATGAGAGATAATGGTTTGGAGTATTTAAATTGATTGTATATAAGTGGATCTACATTCACAAGTCTGTATCCTGACTAGTTTGTACTCTATATATTATTCCTTGAAACAGTAAACTTCTTATAAACACAATTTTCCTCTAGAATTTGTAATTGTAAACATTCATTCCAATTTGAGTATACTACATCCCAATAATACACTGTTATATAAACTATAACTCCATGACTTATAGTTTAAATTTTTTCTTGGTAGAATTACACTCTTAATATTGTAGTCATAAACACAAAATAAAATTTATCCTAAATACACTGGCTATGTTATTCATAATCATCCATGATCTTGTGGCAAAACAACATCATTACACTTCAGAGGTGATAATAGTTTGAGGCGTTAAAACTCAAAATGCTGCGCTCACCGTGGACATTACTCACTAAAGCCATCCAGATCGGTTCACCACCAAGAGCATGAAAACAATCAGTCAACTATTACCTTCCTGACCCTATCAGGATAAGAGGCCTCGGGAAGATCAACTGCTTTTTTGGCACAAGAAGTGGATAGTTTTGATCCCGATTATGGCAATTAGCATAGTTACACTTATCACAAGTTAATCATGAGCACTTCATTTATGTTTTTCCTGTCCTACTTAAAGATATGAAGTGATTAAAATTAAGCTGTGACTTTTGGTTTGTCACCCAAAGGGTGTCTAATTACAGTCTATCTATGGAGCAGAAGGTGCTGCCAATCTGTTGATATGTGATATTTATTAAAGGGTCAAAAATAACTTTGTTGGGTGCTTGGTGATAAATTTAATGGCCTTCGCTCTTCTGACACGAGCAGCTGACCTCAGATGACAAGAGCTGTTCAAAAACAGTCATTAACATGGTTTTATAAAGAGCAGATGCATCATCCAGCTGTAATTATACTGTAAACTGACTGGTAACAGACTTAGAGGAGGATAGAGTGATTGTTCTTTAAATTGATCATGGCTTGTATATGAAAACACTGAAGCAGTGTCCAACATAACATTTTCGCCTCACTGACCCCCTGGTTTTACTGGCCCAGGAAAATAAAAAACTTTAAAACCGTTAAAACTGTTAATTCATTAATTGTATTTACATTTTGTATATGACGATCCTTCCGAATAACAAAGAACTAAATAATTTTCTTCTTAAAATAGTGATTTTTGATTTTATTTATGAATGAATTTTATTCATGAATACATTTGCTGAGAACTGTGGATTGTACACTTCTGGTTGCCCCATTGGGCCCCTCTTCGGTGAGGTTGTTGCTTAAAGAATACTGCAAATTTGTATCCGGACTATCTATCTTCCACAGACTTAAAGATGTCATAGGTTCATAGGTGTTTGATTGCAAATTCTAAAGCCAGTATGTAAAGAAAAAGGTAAAGAAAATTAAGCGTTAGTTATGCACTGATCCCATGTTCATTCATTATTAATCAATCATAACGGTATTTCATGCAGGTACTGCATTCGTTCATGATCTGTACTTGAGTAGTAACTGAGTTAATAAGGCACCTGTGCCCCCCTCAAGAATAATTCTACTGAAATGTTTTCTTCGATCAGACCTACAGTCACAGGTTTGTGAATAAGGAAACGTGACTAAAATACGTTCCTTAATCGGACTATAAAACGTGTCATGTAAATTCCAGTTACTGAAGGAATTGAGTCATTCAAATGAATGTAAACAAATTCAAACAAATCACTACATTTCTCTGGTTATTCCGTGCATGGAAATGCAACGTACAGGTAAACAGCACATGCATTTGGCAAAGGAGATTCGTAAAGATGCCCATTGCCGCAGCAATTCTATATATGTGAAATCCAGCAGTAATGCTGAGTACCAAGCTTGTCCCCCACAGCTTGAAGTGTCCCAGGAAGTACCGGGCATATGGCAGAGGACACTCTGGAAGGGAAGGCAATCATACACTATTAGCATCCTAGAGAAACCAATTCACGTAACTGGTGCATTATTTATTTATATTTTTTGGATCATGGAAGGAAACCCGAGTATCTGCAGGAAGCACATACAACAGTACAAAGGGAAAAGGCCAGGGGTACAGGGAGTGAATCAATAACACTGCACCAGTCACTGTGAAATGAAATGAGGAGGAAATTAAATAAAATCATGCTTCATTTGCCATTTGTACAAGTAATTCTTTAGTTTTTTGCGTACTCCATCTTGCTCTTCTTTAAGACACACACACAGAGCGAAGCTTGGGGTCAGGGTGCATTCAATATATATTTTTTTTAAACTAGTTGTGTTTTTCATTGATGAAGGTGGCAGCCTAGGATAAGCTTCTATCGCACTACAGTCTTTCAACCAAAGGGAACTCACTTCTACTGTAGGTTTGGCTGATCTAGGAGGGAACTGAGATCGCCAACAGCTGGAAGCATGACCAGCTGACCAGATCTAGTGGCCAAATGAATGGCCACCTGTTGAGAGCTGCTCCTCTGTCTTGTGTGGGTCTCAGGATTAGGTCTTAATCATGTGATTATATAGCAGTCTCTTGTTTGGCAGGTCTGGTTTGTTTCACTAGTTGGACTTCTAAATTACTCTGACCCTCTACTTCTTTTGTTCCCTTTTGTTTACTATCCTTCAGTTTCGTTTTTTTCACTCTCCACCTGGGTCTGTCAGCTGGGATGCCCCTGCCTGTCACCACTGAATAGCCTCCAGGAAATATTTCTCTCTATTTGCTGACCTGTTATTCTCCTTTCATTTGCGTGAGTTGCTTTTCCTACCTTATGGTTGATAATGCTTGGATTTCTTAGTCTCATCAGTCGGTTCTGTGTGCCTGACTTGTAGGAATATTTGTGATGTAGTTACAGTATATTTATAATGCAGTTGCTGTATATTTATCATGCAGTACCCTGGCATATGTTACAAAGACCTTAAATCTGAAACTTCAGAGTCCATTTTGAAAGAAACACTAGGAAAATATTGAAAGGAGGCAGGTATTGACAGAGTACGAGTCTAAATCAATACTCCACTTGAGTGACTCAAGGGTTATAGCTGCTGTTAGCACAGGGTTACATTATCACCCAGCATTAGCACTGCTCTGTGCTGTCATCTGTTCTCATAAACTGCAATAAACGCTTGACTCTCATCCCAGGGAGAATTTATCGCACCTCATACAGTATGCCGAGACCAGCAGCCATGCAGGAAAGCACTCTCCTTGAAAATGAGCTATGGACGCAATAGAGGGAGCATATGCAACAGTGCTATGGCACTCAGCAGGTGTAACAACCACAGAGAGGACACGGGAACCCATAAAGGTGCAGATATAGCCTGTGCTCAATATAATAGATTATGTGCTCTGTGAAAAAGAGCAAAGTGTGCCACTTTGCTATAAGCAAAAAAAATGAAAGCGTTGAAAAATCACTGATCGAAAGATGGTAGATTGGCCAGTTGGTATGTGGGGACTTAATTGGGAAATTCGCCAGAAGCAGTGACTCGGTGTGGGCGGATTGGAAAAGTGTGCGGGGGTCGTTTTCCCAGCATGCCTTTCATACCTCGTCGCTCTCTTGGCTCTGCTTGGCTTAGAGCATCTATGTGATGAACTGCTTATGTCATTATCGCACAAGCCCCTACCTCTCTTACAGCTGTGCCTTTGAAAACCCCACAAAACCTTTGAGAAGCATGCTGTTTTTGAACAAATACAGAAAGCCTTGCACTCAGGTATCCAGCATACTCTGTTGAACATCAAAATATTACCTTTAAATTCAGAAATGCATAGAAATATATATTTACTGGATTCAAGGTGAATCAACTTCCATATTCAAAGTGAATTTCTTTAAACCTCCTTTGCCTATAAAAAAACATATTTCTTGCAAAGGTTACTATTGCACATACTGTATTTGCAAGTGCTGAAGCCTTTAAATGTATTTAGTTTTAATATCATCATAGGATGTTTGATTTTTACCATAGCTACAGGTGCAAGTAATTTTAGACTATGGTGCAATATAGTAACTTTCCAAAAAATGTACAAAGCTGCTTGCTTCACTAGGACAGCCAGGATATTCAGCAGCCAGCCTGCTATAGATTTTGTAGGATGAATAAATGGTTCACCTTCAGGCTTGTAGAACTTATCTGGCAATATTACCAAAAAGGTGGGGGGAAATCCTACTGATGTACTCTTCTACACTGAAGTTCTTATGATAAAAATTTCTGTTATTGCAATGATACGTTATCACATTGTTTGATGTGCCCCAGGGTGGAACAGGGGGTGGCAGCTTAAAGTCAGTGCCTGGGTGGGTATGGTCACATTATTTCCATTTACAATCCAGAAACTTTGATGCCAAGCTGTGAGGTTTACAAGCTGAGGTTCCAAACACTGTCAACTTTTCACATTACTCTTTCATGTAACCATGACAACCAAAAGAAGATTACAAGCACAAAACTTACATACATTGTGTTATTCAGTCATAAAATATTTATTCTCAAAGAGTGCCGGCAGAAAGGTTTTTTTCTGTTAAACCTAGTGTGTCACAGTGCCCCGGGAGTACAAATCCCAACAGAGAATCTGCTGTTATGTATTATTTTGCCTCACTTGCCACTTAGGAGAAATACAGTATGCTTGCCAAATAAGTCAATGTAGATGGAACTGCCACAATGAGAGAGACTCAGTCATTTGACACTCCCCTCCCAAAATGGCCACACCCCCTTCTCACACAAGTCGACAACGCCAACCCAGTTCTCTAACTAGCTCTCCTTTTACAGGTATTTATAACAGTACTTATAGTTATTAATTATCTGATTATGCATCCAAAGGGTAAGTTTCAGCCGCTTCCTCTAATTATAACATTTTACCATCAGTTGTATTCTTCATGCAAGTTTCTACCATCATGATTATTTTTTTCGGGGTAATTTCTGAACACAATGTACTTTGCACAAATCTGATGGTTTTTAGAAGCAAAAGGTATATTCATGTGAAAAATAATACAATAATGAATAGTATGTAATCGGATTGAAGCAAAAGATTGTGCTTTGCAACAGAATCATATGATTCTGTTGCAAA
>JAODKE010000043.1:8301270-8318812 GCA_026779605.1 Mormyrus hasselquistii | reverse complement strand
AGAATCACCTTTGAGGATTTTGGAGTTACTGTATGATGGAGTCTGCATATAAAAATGCACCATTATGTTGATTGAAGCTTGAGCTTTCCTTGGCAAATGAGTATGTGGGGAGAGTCCAGATAAACTGCGATCCAACAAACCTACATAGCGCCATCTTGTGATCTAACCACCTGCAACATGAAAAATGGCATTTGGAAGGAAGGCATGAGCAGGACGGATGGATTTGGCATTGACTTTGGACACTGGCTTTGGGAATGTGCATAACATTAGGAAAGTGGAATGTTACTTCTTTGGTGGTAATGGAGTCTGAGTTGAGCTATGCATGAGAAAGGAAGGTATTGACTAAAGTAGGCCAAACCATATGTACAGAGTGGGCTCTGGAAGCAGACCTCTCGATCTTCCCTACTCTGAAGGTTCCCCATGGAGAAAGACATCACTCAAGTTCCAGGCTGATGGTTTTGCAACTGGAGGCTTTTCCCAGTAGAAAATACCCTTGCCTTTATACAACTGCGGATTGTCATGGAACAGTAAGTTGCATACGACGGAGGCCCCAGAGAAAACGCAGGGAATGCCGAGGGATTGCATCTTCCAGCTGGCTTGGGCTTGTCACAGAATCCCTCAGAAAGAACTAGAGTCTGTGGCCAGGGAAAATGAAGTTTGGACTGAAATGCTTGGGATGCTGCCAATGCAACCATCACCAAAAGAAGTTGTGAGAAAACGTAATTTTATGATATTTCCTTTGAAAATATACAGCTATTTAGTTATGTATTTTACTAATCTATATAATATTCTATAGTGAACTTTATAACCACTTACCCAGGGCCTGGTTCCAGCAGCTTTTGACACGAAACAGAGGAACATTCTGCACAGGATGCCAGTTCATTGCAGGGTACACACACAGGCACGAACATTCACAAGATAACACACTCCATGCATGTCCCTTTACTAAATAAGTAGTTCTGGAAGATGGATGAATGGACATACTAGAAGGAAATAGGTAGTTTCAAAGAAAGCAGCACATGCAGATGTTAGAAAGATGAAACATGTTGAAAAACAAGAGCTCAACACATCATGGCTAAGACAATAACAACAGATACTTTATTGATCCCCATGGGGGAATTCTCTTCACAGCTCCCCCAAGATGCTCTCTGTAGGTGAGAGCAAACTGGTGGTGAAGGGTAGCCACCTGTTGTGACTCCCAGGGAGATTAAGGGCCTTGCTCAAAGACCCGGAGACATGGTGATGCCAAGCTTGAACCAGCAACCTTCTGATCACAGGCACAGGAGCTTAGCCCACTGAGCTACATGCTACCCCTTAAGCTGTCATGACAGGACAAATGAGCAGGTGTAACGGCTATCCCTGTCACGTCACGCCTCCAAGTCCGAATGCTCCAAATCTCTGTTCCATCAGAGGGGTCTGTTGGGTTTTCCTCTGGGTGGTCTTTGAACTCTCTTCCTATGGTCTGAAGAAATGCTGTTCAAAAGGTCCCAGCAAGAACAGGGGTCCCTGTACCCAGGCTCCAGCTGACCACAATCCTGATGAGTACAAGTTGATCATAGAAACAAAGCATTTTGAAAATAAATTTTTGCAAGGATACCACTCCATTACACTGTTTCCTAACAATGAAATTTCTGATGGCAGGTACCATTTTAAAGCTGCAAACTACCAATCATCAATATGAACTAATTTCTGCCTCTTTTTTGCAGAATATTCTGCTTCTGCCTACATGGTCTAAATGCTAAATTCTGGCTTATCATGGGAAGGTATTGCCTTAAATTATACATTTAAGTGGGACTTTGCTCTTTTTCTGTCATTGTTCTGCTCAACATCTCCTAGCATCATTCAAAGGGTCTTTCAGTCATTCAACACAGCACTTCAGTGACTCGATTATAAAAGCTTAGATGTACAAACAATTTCTTGTGGCTTTTGTCTACTCATACTTTTTTCTATTACCATTTTCTTCGTCACAAGGTCTTCACTTATAAAAGGAAGTCTGAAGAACATAATAAAAAAATAATAATTCATATAAAAAGGGGGGAAGGTACTTATTTGAAGGCAAATTGGGGGACAGCATGTGGCTCAGGCGGGCTAAGCCTCTGTGTCTGTAATCAGAAGGCTTCTGGTTCAAGCCTGGCTTTGGTACATCTGCAGATCCTTCAGCAAGGCCCTGAACCCCCAGCTCCCTGGGTGCTGCTATGGGCTGCCCTTCACAGCCAAGCTTGCTCTTACCTACAGAGAGCAAGTTGAGGGTGGTGTAAGGAGAATTTCCCCACAGGGATCAATAAAAGTATCAATTATTATTATTAAAAGTACAAATAAAAAGAAAAAAAAATATGCAAGTCAAGTTGGAAAATTGGGGGCAGAGGATTGTATTAGAAAACAATAGCTGAATACAAGTCAATCTGTGAGATTCCAGGCAAAACAGTTTTCCTCAACCCATTGGCTCATGGTCATTCAAGGCAGAATATTATTAATTAATATTCTATGTGAGGCAGAGCTTGAAGGCAGTATTATCTGATTTCCATTTGTGCCACCTAATGTTACGTCTGAGTGCCCCAATATTTAAAACAGACTGCAAAACAATCTGGAACGATAAATAGCTGCAATGCATGTATTAGGAATGCAGTTACCAGTCTGAAAGAGGCAGAACATTTTCCAAAAGAACTCCTTTTACTGTTCACCTGTTGAAATTTCCCCATAAAGTAACAGTTGTTAGGGACTTTATGGCTCTCTGTTACCTCGAAGCAAGCTGCACCTGCGTATATGCACTAATTATCTTAACTGCGTTCAGGTGCAGACCATTTAACCACACATTAACGCAGAAGGAGGGGTCCAGCTCTGATGTATGGTGTCTTAGTTGCATCTGTAAGTTGGTTGGTACAGCACCACTGGTGGAACTTGTGCTGTGAGTGTGTTTTGTTTCCAGAGCTATAAAAAAATGAATCATATTTAACTTGACTAGTACTAATACCAGCCTTATACTGGGCATGAACTGTCACTACAGTAAAGCCAGATTTACATTCACTTGCAGTGCTGATAAATTATGTCACACACCTGAGATGTATATTAAATTTATGTTTTGAAATTACAGAAATTAAGTACAACAGATGGACCGCACCCAAGTTTTGAACTGACAATCATAAGGGCCCAAATCCTTGTTCAGACTAATCACCTGTGTTACGTGCCATAAGTTTCGGGTACGTGCCGTAAGTGGGGAAGATGCCCTACTGGTTCCTCGGACATCCTGCCATTCATCAGTCGTTCCTTCGACTCCGCCTTCTGGGCCTGGCCCCGCCTCCCTCGCTGTCGGAGCAGTTTCCGGTTTGTCAGCAGAAGAGGCTGCAGCTTCATCCCCTCGTCTGCCCGCTGCTCGCTTCTCGCCTGTTAGCTTGCTCTTGGTTCACTTTTCATGGTATGTCTGCTCGTGTATGACTGTTTTGGTTCCTGGTTTTCGACTCTCACCTCATCCCTTTGTACCGTCGCCCTGGTTCTGACTGCCAGCTTGGTTTTATGACTTTCGTTTGTACCTAGACTTCGCCTCTTTGATCTCCCCTCTGGATACTTTCGCTTCATCTGTGTGTTTGTTTGTTTGTACCGGTGTGTAAGGAGTGACTGCCCTTTTTGTTTCTTGCACGACGTGGTTTATTGTATGTTTGGGTAGGGAGTCAGAGGTTAGTGTTGTTATCTTGTTTCCTTTTGTTACACTAGGGGTAGATTAGTTTCGGGACGGGTTCGTTAGCTGTTTTGTTTGTTGTTTGGGCCTGGGTCACTCCTGAAGTCTGTTGTACCGACTGTTTGTGACGTGTCTGTGAATAAATACAAAAAAAAAGATCCCTCTGTGTCCCGTGTTCCCTTTCCCTAGTCCCCGCTGGTCTCATCTCCCCCTCACCCTCTCCCTTACCTTTCTGCGATCCCAAACCCTAGACTGGGGATCGTAACACCTGATACTGAAATATTTAGTATTATTCCATTACATTAATGTGTGTGTATCAACAGAAAGAAGGGGAGAAAACAAACCCCCCTAAATGCAAAGAAACAAGTCAAGGTCATTGGAGGTCAAGAGAAAGTCAGGCATTGTCCATGGTGAGATGTGATGTCAGAATGACAGGCAGAGAGGGGCTACTGAGTCACCTATTGAAACACAAGTACCATCTGTTAAGCACGTGTCACCTGACGCCCTGGGGGCCGGGCTGAAGGAAATCAGACTCTTAATCCAGTAATCCAAACACTAAGCGCAAGTTAGAAGCATCACATCAGTAAAAACAGACTGCCTTACCTCCTGTCCTTAGGCCAGGGATGCCCAACTTCAGTCCTGGGGGGCCAGAGCCCTGCACATCTTTGGGTTTCCCCTCATTTAACACGCCTGATTCAACTCCTTGAGCTAATTACCACACAGCTCTTGAGCTGTGTCATTTATGGTGGAACAGGGAAAGAACTAAGCTACACAGGGCTCCAGCCCTCCAGGACTGGAGTTGGGCATCCCTGCCATAGGCCATTCATCCTATAGCAGAGCTACAAGGGAAGAGAAATACCAATTTAGCCCGACACCTCTAGGTACAGAATGGTCGTGCAGCATGGGGAGTGGGGTGTGGCTCTCCCATGCTTACCTGAGTGGCTTCACCATTGGTCCCTTAAGTGAGCCTCCTAACCACTGCTACAGGGACTGGCTACTGAATTACATTACCATTTTATTTGTCCCAGAGAGGGCACAGAAATTGTATCCCTTGCTTCTATACTAAGTCATAAGGAATGTAAATGTCTACTCTTTGTCTGCTTTGGAGATTGCAAGATGCCTATAGTACAAGTGAGTGATGAACCATTTAAAATGTTCTCGATATTTAGCTGTAGTAGAATGCTTCTGAAATCACAGCACATTCAATATAAATAAAACAACTGTTAATCTATGGAAAATGTTGGCACATGGGAGAAAGTTATCAAGGAAGCATAGACATGACTTGAACCATGCCTCCTGTGAGGATTTTCTAGCCGTAATGCTGTAATCAGCACTGGGACTGTCATCATCACCACACAGTTTAGAGCACAGCAAGGGAGCTCACTGTGAAGTAATGAATACATTTGCCTTGTCACAGAGAACAGTCTTTCTGAAAGCAGGGATACACAATTATTATAGGAACGCAGCAGGAAAGTCTTGTAATGAAAATGAGAATTATGTTTTGCGTGTGTGTGTGTGGGTTTTTTTTTTTCTTTACTGCACTGACCCTAACCAAATTTAATGTTTATCTGATAGCACTTTTTAAAATATACAGACAGCACATTGTATATTAATGGCAAAATTAAAGTTTTGTTTATGATCTGTTGTTTGGGAGGTGGCACAGTGACTGTTTTTAGCTCGGGTTCGAGTCTCCACCCTGACTCCGTGTGTGGAGTATGCATGTTCTCCCCATGTCAGCTTGGGTTGTTCCTTGCCTTGTGCCTGTAGCTTTCAGGACAGGCTTCAGACCTCTATATATATGCTGGAACTGTGTCACTCTGGATGGAAACTAGATGTGCAACATAATTTTACACAGTTAAATGATTGAATGTCAAACGAGCAAATGCTTTTGCCGTCCTTTTTGACTTTGAAGGTTAGTAAGCGGAGTTCTGTTGTGACTAGCTTTAGTCTCAATGCATTATATCAGGAATATTAAGTCAAGCTGTCAAAATGAATTCAATTTAACTTAATTTGACTAATTGAAAAAAACTATTACAATAATTGATTGCCATGTACTTATTATCCATTGTAGTTTGAATAGATTTTCTAATTTTTATGTGTAATATCACCAGGCCTGCTTTACAGTCATTGAAATATATGTGAAAAGAACTTGATATCTTTGTTTCCCTTTAATCGAGATTCATCTTGAAATGTCTTGCTTCATTCTCTGCCTTTTCACTCACGTTTCAGAAGGCTTGTGGGTAGGCCTGTGCACTGCAGGGGTGACAGGCATTGGACTGATGAACCTAACTGAATGAGTAGATTTAAAACACCAGAGTGGGGAAAGAATACATAGAGAATTTCTGCATTTCTGCCAGCCAGTCTTTGTGAAACACAAAAATAAATACAGAACCTAGAAACTTACCAGCTATTGGCATACATCCACTTTCCGATTGTTTATCTTGGTCAGGGGACCTTCCAGAGTGGAAGAGAGGTACTTTCTGAATTGGATGTCAGTACATCACAGGGCATACATAAGTACACCATTTAGCCTGATTCAAACCCCCACTTAAGAGGTATGAGGCAACAGTGATACCCCAAGAGGCTCCATGCTATCAAGCTATGTATCAATTCTACCCCAATAATAGTTGCAACCCCCATAATCAACCTTGCCAATAAGCACACATAAGATAGCTTTCTTTGTTACAAAGGTTTATTTACTGAAGAATAAGCACTACACCAGCAGGTCCTGTCCCTCCTGCTGCTTCAAGCCTAAATCGGCCCAGCATATGAAAACACCAAAGTATACAATCATGAGAATGTGACATAGTTAAAAGAAAAGCCAGCAGAAACACACACAGTATATGGAGGACCTGTCCACAACAGAGCTCCTCGCAGACGGACACGGTTTCACGCTAACATGAGGAAAGACACCAGACTTGACCAAAGGATTAAGGGATTGTATGCAGTGGAAAACAGTGAACAGTGCACCAATGTGTGAAAAAAAGCTTCACAGTCACTAAATAGCAATGTGGGGGTAATCTACAAGACTTTTGTTTAGTACAAAGGTTGCGACTTTCCGTTCTTTTATTGTACTTGTTAACATTTCTGAAGGTGAATGAACATCATATATGAGGGAGTGTTGCACATTGAGGCCTCTTTCACTCAATCCATCTATGCATCCATTCATCCAACTGCTTATCCTAGTCTGAGTCGCAGGTGGTCTGTGGCTAAAACACAGGGATAGCCTGGATGGGCTGGTATTGGCTAAGCTCAATATTTCCAATAATTGATTATTTACAAAAAAGATGCTTCATGTCACTTCAGCAGAGCACCTTGTCTAGTCTAGTCGGAACAACAGCTGGGCGATAGTATTGTTTGTGTGGGTTCAAATATTCAAAAGATGATGAATAAAAAGTACACAGAGGCATGTTAACACAAAAAGGGCAAAATTAAGAAGAGAACAAGACCTATCTGGTGTTTTGTGCATTCCTTGTTTGTTCAAAGGTCTTTAGTTTGTCATTCCTGCAGCCAGACCCCCTATCGAGGTCAACAAACTTAAAGAACTTCCAGAATCATACAAGATTGAACGGTCAGGCCCCTTTGATTTTTCAGCTCTGGATAAACCCAAGCATAGCGGCCCAATGGCCCATATGGCAGTAAGTCATTTTTCATCTGGAAGAAGAAGAAAATGTAATTCACATAAACAGTCTTTCACATCCAAGCTATTGTTTCACTAAAACCAAAATTTTTTTCTAGGGCTTAGATATGGCTCAGAAGATACTTATTAAATGCCTCCTAAACTCAAATACAATACTACCTGAGTAATTGGCCTCTGTACCCATATCATTATCTAACTCACCAGGAACCAAACAATTAAGTAAATTTATTTACTCCCCCCCCCCATCCCCATGAAATGGAATCCTTCTTTTATTCATCTGCATATTATAGATCTAACTTTCCTTTTAACATGGTTGTGTAGTTCAGTGTAGTACTGTACATATACCAACAGTGCTTCCTGGATTTTTGCATACTGTACAAACAAGTGTGTTTTTTAAAGTATGAGAATCTAAGATTCTGTTCTCTTCTGGTGATATCTGTCATGACCTGCGCGTCCAGTCCTCGTGTGTGCCACGCCCCCCTCATCATCCACGTGTGCTTCCCTGATTGTGCCCAGCTGTTCCCTGTTAATTCGACTTGTTTCATGTATATCAGTCCATGTCCTCCTCAGTCAGTTGTCAGTCATTGATGTATTGCGCTTCTCTGTCTACCCCGTCTTCCCTATTAAACCACTGCCCGTCATCCTGCCTGCCAGCCTCGTCTTTTGTTGCTGCCTACCTGCTCTTCCACTGCAAATCACAACAATATCTACACCTGATCTATGGTCAGTCCAGGTTATGCGTTATCATTCTTGCTGTAATAAAAAAGCTGGAGGGGTGCATGATTGAAGGGGGTAGTTTTATGCTACTACCCTCCCACATACATAATTTATTCATCAAGAAAGGTTCATACCAATGCCTAAGCCCATAGTGCTCAACCTTATCTGCAATGAAGCAAATGAGTGTAAGCAGGCATACAGCAGCATAACTAAGAATAACTACAGACACTCTTCTACTTACAAAGGAAATACAGTCCAAACAGCCATCCGTAACTTGAAATGTTCACAAGTCGTTATTCAACATGATTTTAAGGGTATACACACGTATGAAGAACTACAGTAGGATGCTGGGAGTACGCATGCTACACTGCTGGAGTAGCGGCCACAAGTCGTCCTTGGCGGAATTGGCATGTCTGTATTTATCATCCCCAAAAACGTATATCTCAGGAACTTAAAATAGTACATATAGGTACTCCATGTCCTATTTTAAAGAAGAACCAAAGACCATTATTTTTATAGTATTCTATCACAGTCCTGGTAGTCTTCAGGTATAGCAACACAGGAAAGTGACATTTATAGGCTAATGTATAGGTGATAAGGGGCTGGCATTTGGGTACAGCTGCATGACGGCTGCCTCTGCCCCCTCTTTGAAAATAACACAAGCGATTGGACATTCTAAAACACTTACTGTAAAAGACCCACACAAGTGCAGAAACATGCTCAAACATGGTCTATTTCAAATTCTGACAGTCACAAGATACTAGCCAAACAGAAAACCAAATTTCCAAAAGTTTTACTTGCATGGATAAAGAAACCCAATTTGTAAATATACAGATATGCTAATGCGGGTATCCCTTGGCATTATAAGTATGTTGGAGACTTCTGTCCCCAGTCAAACACATTACTTTGAAAGTTCTGACCCTTAGCAAGAATCGATATAAATCTTGCCTGGATAGGTATAGAGTCACCTTTTCCCACAGTGCCTCCAGTTTATCCAGTCTGGAAAACAGCAAAAAAAAAGGTGCCTTAGCTTTATTTAACTAGTTTTTTTCTGCCTGATTCCATTCGTGGTTTGGTATCCAAAGTTTTGATAGTCATTCTGATGCTGCGCCCTGCTGTGTGGCCACTATCTCGGCTGCCAGAGCGATCAGAGCCATGAAGTCGCTACTGTATGCAGCATAACTTTAAAAGAAGGTGGAGGCTTGTACTTATCTTTTTCTGAGCTATTCGATTCCTCCTTTTTCAAGGAGCTGCTTATTATTGGGTGGCTGAGAGGTCCACCAAAAGGGAGGGTAGGTAGTCACTGTGTTACTAGGTGGCTGGTTAGAAACCCTTGCTATTCAGCAAAAGCCGAACAGGTTGGTGCAAATAAGTTTTATAATGTCTTATAATTTATGGCGCTGAGCCGCCTTCATCATTCAAGAACAAGCGTTTGCCTTTGTTATTTTCCCAATTGACTCATGTTACCTAAATACTTTACCTGATTGCTTTTTAAACTGTATTTTAACTGTATTTTCCTGTATTATGTCCATGTCCCAATATATCATGCTTAAATGGCGTAAATAATTCATGTATTTTTGACCAATGACATTAAAATTTCATTGTATGCCCTATGCATTACATTGCTGAAGATGGCAATCGGTCTTTGTCAGTCACGTGTCTGCATGGTGTGACACACCCCCATTCACCATTTTGAATGCATCGCGTATGTAAACATTAGGAAGAATGGAGAAGAAAAAGATGAAATCAGAAGTCAGAAAAACTGATAAACGACGCCAGGGATCAGTATTTGACTAAACAGTCAATAATATAGATCTCTATGACCTCACAGCAACAATGGAATTCCGACGTGACATTGTTGCCTCCAGTTTCATCTCTGGATATAACAGGCCACCTTGTTTATGGTATCAGTGCTTACACATATGAACTATAAATCTCTTGAAGCCCATGGACATTTCATCAATGGCTGGGTGCAGGATCTGTTCACATTTCGAAAGCAGGATTGCGACAACACAGTCGTTACTGCAAAGGTAAGCTATTTTGTAATCAAGTTAAGTTATTAGTAATTATAACGTGAAATTAACTGTAATCATGTAGGAAGTCTTAAAAATGAAGCATAATAAATGGAATAATTCAACACTGTGGTAAACCATTGTTGTCTGTCAATGTGTTGTCTACAAGTCTTGCACTCCCAGCGCTTGATTGACACACCTCTCAAGCCATGGGCCATCATCGAGCCATCAGGAGCAATATCCTCTGCTCAGGTTAACAGAGACATGCACACATGTTGCAGCTATGCTGTTTAAGCTGGAGTCGGTCGTCAGATGCAGTGAAACAGTAATAGGACAACCTGCATACCGGATGATGCCAAGCAGCATCAGTAAAGTGGCAGCAGAAGCAGGACACAAAATAGACCTCGCCACTGCGAAAGCAAAAAGAAGCCTTGACAGAGTCCTGAACGGTATGAGATATAGTGTTGAACGTGATCTCCTTCTGTCTCACCGCTGTGACCCAGGGCGTCCGACGCCTCTTCGTTACCTCCCCTACCTGCTGTCCATATCCTCTTTTCCAAGTGGGAAACCAAAATAATCTCATGTTGTGGTCCACCTTTCTGCCGTTTCTACCATGTGACTTATTATGACAGCCTTGCACACAGCACAAGTGTCCCATCTCACCAAAGATAATGCCACAAGCAAATGCTCGTTCTTGCGCTGTATACAACCAAAATGAGGATTCGACCCACAATACATTGCAGCTATAGCAAATGTGACGTCAGCTGACAAAGGATATTTTGAACAAACTTCTCATTGGTAGAAGATGATGTGGAACTTTTTTTTTCTTTATGTTCACTAATCTTGCATTTTGTGTCTTGTTTCACACTCCCTATACCTATATCTCATACAGTATAATACAGCTCTGTATCCTGCCATCACGTTAGACTTGTGCCATTGTTTGTTCGATCTGTTACAAAAAAACACAATCGAGAGCATTGATATTCATACCGTGAAAGAAAAGTCACTTCTGACGAGGAGATGTTTGAATCGGGTGTCCTTTATTCATGGACCTGCCCAGGAGCCCTGTTACAGTGGACTCAAGGAAGATGACCCAGTGAGGACTCTAAATGCAACTCTGATCAAAGGTAAAAGGGGATCAAACAACCGGATGTATGACTGTGGTCAGCTAGCTATTTGCTACTCCCTGCCTGGGGGCCCAATGGAGGAGATGGAAGTTTCCCACTTGGACCCTTTTGTATCCGAGACCAGGCAGGTCATCACAGAACAATGAACAGGAGCATCTGGCTCAGTAGTCACAAGGAGCAGTACTCACCATTGAACAAGCTCAAGACATACATCCTGTTCTCCTTCTATAATACATATAGTTTGATGTATTGGTATACTTGCCTTTCCAAGATCTTTGCCAATATGCACTCCAACAAATAGTAGTAAGACATTTATTAATATGCAGCAGGCTTAATATTAAATTTCCATATGGGTGCTTGCACAGAGACTGCAAATGAGCTGCTCATCCACAGCTGTCTGACAAGCCAATACATAAAACAATTTGTAACAGTTTACTAGAAGCTGTCATCAATAATGACAGCAATAATGCACAATAAATATGGTCATAATGTGTTATGACTTTTTAGAAATATTTATAGCCATGTTTATAATGCTTTATGAGTGCATTACAATGTGTTATGAATGTGTTCATAGATGCTTATAGACTAAAATCTCCATATAGGTGCTTGTACTGATCTTGCAAATGAGCTGCTTATCCACAGCTGTCTGACAAGCAAATGGATAAAACAAAGTTTTAGCAACACATGGACTTTTTGCTGTAATTAAACAGTTATTACATAATAACTCTTTACTGAAGCAGAAAGTGTTATAACAGCCAGCTGTCAGAAGGCTGGCAAGTTAGTTGATGGAGGGAAGATGCATTTCAATGTTTACTGCCAGTTAGCATCTTTCCACACATGCATGAAATAGACCGAGAGGCAAAGAAAAAACCGTTTCAAATTCACTGAGGGCAAAAAAAAAGAGTTAGCCGTTACGGTTTAAATTCAGGGCTTCAATGTGGTGTCTGCTTGCAGAAAGCCCTTATTGTTCCATTTACAATAACTCCAGAATAAAGGTATTTCCAAAATTCAAACAAGAAATCTGCAAGAGCTAAGCAATGTATCCCTTTGAAAAGTCAACTCCAAAGTGCTTTGTGAATGTATCCTTGTGAAAATGTGCTAAATAAATAAATAAATAAAACCAGACAGAGTGATTGTTGAGGCGACCTTGTACATTGTGCTGAAGCTTGTATATCCCTGACTGGCTTTCCTTGCCCTTAGCATCTCCCTAACAAATACACTTTGATATCTCTTGTGCCTGTCCCATTTTCCTGTGAGATTTCTCCACTGGTAAGAAACAAGGCTTTGAGGTACTCGCAGAATTTGACTGCCTAATATACCCCGTATCTCCTGACTAAAACACTAAGGATCAAGGGGAAGATTGGGTATTACCAATATATTTTTCTCTTCCACATGCGCAATTTTATACTGATAGGATGTTAACTGCCCTTTACATTGCATGTGCTTTAAAACTGCATCTAAAACCTCAGTCAACAATCTTTTTCAATGCAGATGAGCATCATAAATGCTTTTATGAATTCAAGTGTAAAATCCCAAACCAAATAAACATGCCATTGCCTTATTCTGCTGAAGTTGTCATGATCTTGGAAGGTTCTGGCACGGGGACAGGGTATGGAAGGAGGTGGACGATTTACTGGTGGCTCACAGGAAAAAGGGGTTTATTAACAAAACTTAAAACCACAAAGGGTCAAAACTAAAAGGGGTAGAAAGTAACTAGCAGAATAAAATCTACAAAGGGAAACTAGATATACAGGGAATGTAACAAAGGCAGAACTAAGGCAAAGCAAAAAACCAAAACTGAAAACAAACCACAAAATCACAGGAACTAGAAAAACCAATAAATGAAACACTCATTCATTCATTTTCCAACCCGCTTTGTCCTATGGGGTCGTGGGGGGGTCCGGAGCCTATCCTGGAAGCAATTGGCACAAGGCAGGGAACAACCCTGGACAGGGGGCCAGCCCATCGTAGGGCACACTCACACACTGTTACCATTTACAGAACTCACACATGTGGGCAATTTATTAACTCCAATTAGCCTCAGCATGTCTTTGGACTGTGGGGGGGAAACTGGAGTACCCAGAGGAAACCCCACGACGACACAGGGAGAACATGCAAACTCCACACGCATGTAATCCAGGCGGACACTCAAACCCAGGTCCCAGAGGTATGAGGCAACAGTGCTAACCACTGCACCACCATGTCACCCCCAATAAATGAAACACTAGGGAACAAAATACAAAAACAGAGGAGGCAGAATTTAAACACACAAGAGAGAGCTTAACAGGTAGCCACACGTTCAGTTCATTGAGCCATATGGCAGTCTGGGGAGCAGGGGAAACACACTAAAGACTTTTACTACAGGGAGGACAAGATGGCCAGCGACACCTGCTGGCCAAATGGGGAGAAGACACGAAAGACTGGGACAAACAGGTTCTAACTCTGACACAAGTGTGTTTACTGTCAGAAAACATGATCACAAGTCTGACTGTCCCCCCATTAACTAAAAAACAGCTTATGAAGGCATCTTTGTCAAAGAGACCCTGTAGAATAGGGGCAGGTTGCACAAAGCTCCTTAAGTCCGAGTTAAGGTTTCCTTAGAGTAACGTCAATTGAACAAAACACCCTTAAGTCTTTTTCTAAAGGGTTCCTTAAAACAATAGTCAAATAGTTGTTCCTTGTGATCTACTGCAAGGCATTGGAGGAGAGGTGACAAATGTTGAACAGAAGTGACACAAGACATCTCCAGGTATCTTATCTCTGGTTCCTGCAGATTAGTCAGAACTGTCTTGACCAGACCTAGCATTTACATGGTTCTTATATTCCCATGTATTTCACAGACAATCAGCTAAGCACTGAAGGAGGGGCCGTGATTCTGTTGGAGGAAAACAGACATTTCTTCATGAGCTGAGGCGATGAGAGGCCAGGTGAAGAATGGCCTTGGGAAACAGTGGCATGGTCCCAGTCGATTTAGTAAACATGGGTTTACCCAATTTTTTCAAAAAATGTGCCTATATTCACTTCGAATAACATGTTGTTAAGCTTGCAATAAAATTGCTGTCTGGGTAATCTGGCCGATTTGTCAGATCGCCTCTCTTAATCCCCTCCCCATCCCTCATAATTCCTGTTTTCTACAGATAACTCTACACATCAACAAGATGTCACGTCATGACATTCATGACTTACATCCCATTTGCAACAAGCAAGGTTAGCTATCGTTAGCTGTTTATAACTCCTGGCTAAGTAAATATGGCACTGCAAGTATAAGAAGGCTGCAGATTTGTTTCTGTGTTGTTGTACAGACATATACTGCAGTAGTCTAAAACTGTCAAAATATATCACACACACCTCTGCTTGGGTAGCTATGTGTTAGCACAGATGTACAGTTGTACCTATGCTAGCTAAGTAGATGACAGACCACCTTAGTTTGTAGTTTTGCTTAGGTACAAATTACACTGTCCTTCAATATTTGCTAGCGAGCCACAAACACAACACTGCCTTTTCCAAGTCGCATTTTCAACACAGTTAGCAAACATCTCTAGCTGACATTATCTACCTAGTTGGGGTGGGAGGATGACTTCTCAGGAGTATGCCTAAGGAGAACAGGACCAGGAGGCAAAGGAACAAACAAAGGGGCAATGAACTTGGGAAGCATAGAGCAAGACCATTAATGGGACACTGAGGGTGAAACACAGAAGGCCGGGACGAGTGTACCACCATGGGCCTGGTAGGATGATTTGTTGGGCTAAGTGGCAGCACAACAGAAGCTGGTGAGGATAGGGCAGGAATGTCCAGGATAGGCCCATGGGAAGTCTGAAAAGAGCCTTTGGATGCTGGGACAGTTGCTGGCAGTGGCCCTGGGGGTGCACCAACAGCATCCATGCCCCCGCCGACCCCTTCAGAACACAGTAAACAGGGCCGAGATCTGTTGCCAGACACCCACAAATGTTGGATGGGCCTTGGTGGTACAGGCATGGAGGTGAAGATTGGCTCTGGCTTTTTCTTGGCCCAGGAGCCTGGTGTGGCACTCACTGGAAGAAAGGGCATGATTCCATAGATGTGCCTCCCCTCCCCCAGGTCAGGTATAGAAAACTTAGGTGAACTCACCAGATTCTGAAGATGCAGGAGACATCTCCGTATACTATCTGCTTCCAAGGGATCTGATGTGGGGGAGAACAGGGACAGTGCCCTGCTACCTTGAGGTGGATTTATGAATGGAAACCAAGGATTGACTGGGTTTCTCAGTAGGAACAGTCCATTGAGGAAGGACATATGTTGAATTGACTTGAATTGTGAGGGCTTCTATTGGGCTGTGAGCTCCTCTGCTGAGCTGGAGATTGGAGACCGAGCCCAGGACCTTCTGATCCATGTGCTGCTGGGTCAGGTGAAGGTGCGAGATATGTAAATTCCAGCACAAGAGAGGTCGTGAACCTTGGGATCGTCAGGATGAGTTTGATTACAAACAGGCATAATGAAGGATGAATGACCCATGTTGTGTAGTATTTTAGGCCTACTTGTCCAGTATTGTTATTTTCTCAGAAAAGAAAAATGATAGGTGGAGAGAAATAGTCTTTCACAGAGACTATTTGTTGGTTTTTTGTGCTCTTTTTTTCTTTACTTAAATCATGTTTTTTTTTGTAATATATATTTAAGACGAAGTTTTGAAAAGTGAACTGTACTTATGCACTGTGATCCGTTCACTACATTTTGGGAATTTCTGGGAGGAGTTGAGAATTAGTACTGAGCCATAAGGGGATAAGAATAAGAAACTTAAGACTAAAATACTGGTTTTTATAGTTTGGCAGTATTCATATGCAGTGTTTCAAACATGGAATTAGTGAAAATGAAAATGATATGATAATACTCTTGAAACCACTGCATGGAATGTTGATTAAGGATTTGTTTGATAGTATCATTCCTCTTCACCTCAGGGTAAAGGTTCCTTAAAAGGTAAAGGTTTCTGCTTCATATTTTACAGTGATAAATAACACTGTGCATAAGACAGTAGGTCAATGTACTATTTCATTGTCATTCTTATTAAATCTCCCAGTGATAAAGTCACTTTTACAAGAATAGCAAAATGTGTTTTGTTGACGACAAAATGTCACAGTAGTGCGAGCAGCGAGCAGGCAAGGGAGGCGAGAGCAGCAGGGTTGACGAAGGAACGGGGTTTATTTGGAGATAACAGACAGGATGGGTACTCACACAAGGCATTGACAATGACAGATCTGGGGAGACTAACCGAAACGCGGACTAAATACACACGACAAGCTGAGTTTAACGAGCAACAGGTGACAAAAATCAGGCATAAACACGAGGTAATGAGGTGGGCGTGGCACACAGGAGGATCGGAGCTGGGCGTGACCGAACCCCCCTCCAAAGGCGCACACACCGGGTGCGCCCCTGAGGGGAAGCGAAGGACGAGACGAGGGAACAGGACCTGGAAAACAAAACCAAAAGCCATCACTGGGGAACAGGAAAGGACGGAAACACAAAACAATGGCAAAAGCCACAACAGGATCTGACAGAGGACGGGGAACGTAGACAGACGGACCACGAAGGGAGATACTGGGGGGAACACAGGCAGATGGAACAAAAGGGCCAGGAGTGAACGCAGGACCCACAAGAGGAGGAGGAGTAGGAATAGGAGGGACGAAGGGACGAGGAGCAGACAGGGGAGACCAGACAGGAATGGACGGGGGACAAAGGGGAGCCTGAGAGAGCCCAGGCGGGCGACGGGCAGCGGCCGAAGGGGCCGCAGGCAAGAGGGAGAAGGGAGCAGGAGGGAGCCACACAGGGGCCAAGGGAACAGGACGAAGGAGAAACGAAGGGGACATGTACGGAGCAGGCGGGAACACCAGCGAAGGCAGGCAGGAGGGGGAAGCCGCAGCAGGCGACGGGGCAGCCAGAGCCGGAGAAAGCACCATCCGACGCCCTGCCAAAGCAGAGGGGCCTGGAAGTGGCTGACACGGACGCAGCACCGAGGACCGGCTGAGTTTAGCGAACAACAGGTGAGAACAATCAGACATAAACACAAGGTAACGAGGTGGCCGTGGTCAGGGTCAGCCCGTGTGTCTCACTGTGTCCCTTCCCTGTTTGGCCAGCAGGTGATGCTGGTCATCCCGTTCTTTGTGTTCTGTCTTTGTTCCCTGTTACCTGTCTGGCCATGTGGCTCAAGGCGTTGAGCCATGTGGCTTTCTGAATCTATGTCTTGTGTTTGAATCCCACCTCCCCTGTTTTTGTATTTTGATCCCTAGTGTTTTAGTATTTGGTTTTTGTTCTGTTCCTGGTGCCCTTGCTTGTGTCTTTACCTGTTTAATTCCCTAGTGTTGGTTTCTGTTTCTCTGTTTCTTTGGTTAGTTCTTAGTTTCCC
>JAODKE010000043.1:8282391-8301170 GCA_026779605.1 Mormyrus hasselquistii | reverse complement strand
GCAAGCTCCTGCTCTGGTCTCCAGGGTTCTCGAACCCTCAGCACTGGCAGTCGGTACTCGGCTCCTGCCTGTTCCTGGCCAGCCTGTTCCTGTCCCGCCTGGCCAGCCTGTTCCTGTCCCGCCAGTCCCGACCGCTGCATCACTGCCCTCAGTGGCTCCTACTGTGCCCCGGTCGCCCGCGCCTGGCCCACAGGGGCCCCTTGCACCTGCTCTGCCCCGGTCGCCCGCGCCCGGCCCACAGGGGGCCTCCGCACCAGTTTAGCCCGTGGCCCACAGGGGGTCTCCGCACCAGTTCAGCCCGCGCCCGGCCCACAGGGGGCCGCCACACCTGTTCAGCCCGCGCCCGGCCCACAGGGGGCTGCTGCCGCAGCCTCTGCTCTGCCGCCCGCGCACGGCCCACAGGAGACCGTCGCCTCTGCAGTGCCCCGGCCGTCCGCGCCTGGGCCACAGGGGGCCGCCGCACCTGCTCTTCCTGTGCCCGGTCCGCAGGGGGCCATGCTTTTTGACTTTGCCCCTGCATCTCTGCCCAAGGCTGTCCTGGCCCAAAGCCCCAAACTGCGAACTCTTGCCTCCACCCAAGCGGACTTTCGTTCGTTGCTTATGTTTTTGCTGCTTATGATTTTGCTGATTGTAGTTGTTTACTGGTGCTCTTTTGCGTATCTGGTTTCTGTGTTTAGTTTTAGTTTATTCCTTTTACTTTTTACCCCCCATGGTCCCTTTGTTTTGTTAGGCTTGTCTTGTGTTCCTTTTCTTCTATTTAATAAAACCCCATTTGTGTCCTGAGCCCTAAGTGGATCGTCCACCTCTTTGGGCACTATGCCCCGTTCCCGTCGCCATGACAGGCGTGGCACACAGGAGGATTGGAAGTAGTTAGGCGTGCCACATAAACATATTGGCACAGATATAATGCTTTTTAGACTCATGGGGAAAAGTGCAAGTGATCTAACATTAGTTTAAATTCAAATACCTTGGTATTAAGTAATTTATAGTTCTCTATAGAATCTTTGCTGTCAGTAGCTGTGAAGCCTTATAAAGGCTTACACTACGCTGTGGCCTGATGCCTGTAGTTACATTTTTCTGGAGGTGAATGTCAGGTTACAATGTTTGGCAAGTCATAGCTACACTGTACCAATGCCTACACTGTCAGCATAGATTCTACACAGAAATATAAATCAGCCTTTAGAGGTGGGTTACAGAATTACACTATAAATATATGTTACATTCAGGGGTTGGACAATGAAACTGAAACACTGGTCAAAACAGTTTTTGAGATTTCATGGATACTGTATATGCATGACCTGGTGGTCCATTTTCGCAGATTGTACATTCCATCAGTAAAAACAGAGTATGAAGGTTGAAGTAGGAGAGCGATAGCAGAGCTTGACATAAAATACTTCAATCCACACAACATAATGGGTGACATATTACAGTTGAAAAGAGGACAAATTGTTAGTGCACATCTTGCCAGCACATATGAGATCATGACCAGCAAGTCTTCACAGAGTACCGAGAGCCATGGTATCCAGAATAATGTTTGATTGCCACCACATCCATACAGGAGTAACTATTGATGTGAGTGGAAGCTATCTGAATGGGATGTCTGGGTACTAGCTAACTCAGTTAAGAATTAAATGCATACCTCAACACTTCCGTTTCCACTAAACATCGGGAGCTCCACAGGGTCAATATTCATGGTTGGCTTCCTATAGCTAAATGTTTCGTCACTCGTGCTAATGCCAAACATTGGTTTCAATGGTGCCAGCACCACAAATTAGGCTATGGAAAATATGAAACATGTGTTGTTCCCTTATGAGTGTACTTTCACTGTCTTTTCCACATCTGAAAGAGGTACAGTGTGGAGAAGCCCCAAAGTGGTTCACTATCCAGACTGTTGTGTACCCAGAGTGTAAGGGTCAGTGTCCTTATATCCCTGTCCTATGTGTCTTGTCCCTTTTTAGCTAGCAAACATTGCTGGTCACCCCACCCCCCTCCTTGTCTTGTAGCCTTAGTCCCTATTGTGTTTCCCTGCTCCAGCTGAGTCGCTACATAGCTCAGTGGTTTGATTGAGTGGCTCTGAAGCTCTCACCTTTGATTACGATTGAGGCTGGCCAGAGTTCAGTCTCACCCTTTGGTTAGGTTTTGTCACGCCCGGCTTGTCCGATCCTCCTATATGCCACGCCCCCTTGTTACCTCGTGTTACTTCCCAATTGTACTCACCTGTTACCTGTTAAGTTCTACCAGTCTAGTATATTTTAGTCTGAGTCTGTCTGGTACAGCTGTCATTGACGTTGCTTAGATGTTCATTGCTGTCTGCTTGCCTTTTGTTAATAAATCCCTGTTCCTGACTCCACGGCTTCAGTGCCTTCCTGCCCATTGGACAAATTCACAACAGAATGACAGCTCTCCCCCAGGCACCTCCACAGTTCAAGGAGCAATGCCTCACTCTGCTCGAGGAGGCGTTCTGGCAAGACTGGCCAGACATCAGTGAGAAACTCGGACTACGTGACATCACCTGTGTGAGCAGGAACCTCCTCGAGCAGTTGCCCCCGCTCATGGGCGCACACGTCTTAGCCGACGTGCGCAACCGTCTCTGTCTTCTGGTGGATGAGGTTATGGAGAAGCGGCATCCACCGATCCTTCTCTCTGGACCAACCCCAAGTGAGCCAGCACAGAAAAGTCGGAGAAAGAAGAGGTGCAAGGGGAGAGAGCCGCCAGATGCCCTGATGATCCGTCTGGGGGCTTGTTACCTCTCCGCAGCCTCTCTCTCCACTGAATGTCGAGAGGAACCCATTCCAATATCGCCACCAGCGGAGATCCCCGCAGACATGAAGTTGCCATCACCAACGACGTACAGTACATGTATCCAGCGGGTCCCATGATCACTTAAAGGGACCACACATCACCGGGAAGGGCCGACCCCAGATATGCTGGCTGAGGTGCCCAACCTCTCACCGCCTACTTCCGCCGCTTTGCCTGCGGTACTGCCGGCTGCTGCAGCCACTACACCCGTGGCACCGCCGGCTGTTGCAGCGGCTACACCCATGGCACCGCCGGCTGCTGCAGCTGCTACGCCCATGGCACCGCCGGCTGCAGTGGCTACGCCCATCCGGCCTGCTATGCCCAGAGTTGTGCAGCCCTCTGAGGCACTTGCTTCGCCCGAGGAAGCCCCTGCTGCGGTTACACCCCCTGGTTCCCCCGAGGCGGCTCCTGCTGAGACTCCGCTTGTCTCGCCGGCTCTGCCTGTCCCAGCAGCTAACGCTTTAGTCGATGTGGTCGAAGTCCCGGCGCCGCCCATAGCTACACCCGCTGTCTTAGCGCTGGCTCCTGATCTGCTAGAGGCTCTTGGGCTTCTTCCTCCAGCTCTGCTTGAGGCTCCTAGGCTTCTGCTTTCTGCTTCGCCGGAGGATTCTAGGCCTCCACCTCTAGCAGCTCCACCACAGGCCCCGCCTCGAGCTACTGCTCCACTCCCTGCAGCGTCCGAGGACCTGGGGACCTCTTTACTGACTCCTTTACCCCGGCACAGAGGATCCCGGCCAGGTCATCGCCTATTGGTGTCCCGAAAGGTGGGGTCCCACCCACCCTGCCCCCTGGTGAGCCCGTGCATCCCCTGGCTGTGGCTCTGTGGCTGCCTGCTGGTCCTGCAGCTTCAGCTCGGCTGTCGCCTCCGGGTCCCCATCTGGTGCGCGTCACCCACCTTTGGTCTCTCCGATGGCACCTTGTCACCCGCCTCTAGGTGCCCCTGCTTCGGTTGACCGTCAGACAGCGCCTTCCCTGGCTCCACTGTTGCCTGCTGTGGCTTCTGCCTCTTGCCTGCTTGCGCCAGTGTCCCCTCCTTCTCCCTCCTCATCTCCTGTGTTGGTCCCTCCGTCTGTCTCTTTGCCCCCTTCATGGTCCCCTCCTGCTTCTGCCTCCCTGTCACCTATGGCCCTTCCGGCCACCTCCCTTCACCCACCTTGGTTCCCCAGGGCTCCCCGTTGTCCCCCGACCTGTCCTGTTGGGCCCCCCTTGTCTGCTCCTCCATTCCCTCCAGGTCCCTTTGTCCCTCCTCCCTCGGTCTCCCATGTTCACTCCTGCTCCTTTTGTTCTTCCGTTTTCTGTTCCCTCCATGTCTCCCTTCTTAGTTTGTTTGTCCGCGTTCCCTGTTTTGTGCCCCGTTAGTGGGTTTTGGGGTTCTGTTTTGTCTTCCTGGTCCTGCTTCCTCGGTCTCGTCCGTCACCTCTACTGAGGCGAGCCCAGAGTGCGTGCCTTTGGGGGGGGGGCATCGGCTCGTCTGATCCCCCGTATGTCACGCCCCCTCGTTACCTCGTGTTACTTCCCAATCGTACTCACCTGTTACCTGTTAAGTCTACCAGTCTACTGTATTTTAGGCCGCGTCTGAGTCTGTCTGGTAGAGCTGTCATTGATGTTGCTTAGATATTCATTCCTGTCTGCTTGCCTTTTCTTAATAAATCCCTGTTCCTGACTCCACGGCTTTGTTGCCTTTCTGCCCGTCAGACAAATTCACAACAGGTTTCATATGTGGTTTTATTTTTCTTTAGTGTTTGATATGGTTTCATATGTCTCATACAGTTTATCTTTGTGTTCCTGTTTTGGTTTACTCTGTGTATGCCCTGTTTTATTTTGCTTCTGTTGTTTCTAAACTTCCCTAGTGTTAGCCCTCAAAGTTGCTAATGATTCTTGGTGTCACGCCCCCCTCAGGGAGGCAACGCACCAGCAAGGACCAATAAGCATCCGAATAGTAAACTACTTAAACCGCACTTAGGCATCAACCCAGTGCGAAGTATTGTTGCCATGCACGTACTGAGCGCTATTCTGTCTCTCTCTCACAGTTATGTTCGATCCGTCTTGCCCTCCCTTGAGTCTCCCGCACCTCCTTCCTGCCCTCCTGCCCCTCCTTCCGTCCCATAGGTCCTCGTGTTATTCTCCCACTGTGTGTCTGCGTTCACGGACTGGCTCAACGGCTTTTTGACCCTTGGCATCCCATTCGACTACGATCTCGTCTCACGACTCGGCACAAAGCACCCGGCTTGGACAGCTACGGACTACGACCCCGGAACGACTCACGACTTCAAGATGCCTTTAAAGAGGTGTTTGATCATCCTTCAGTAGGGCGGAATGTTGGTGATCGTTTTTTAGATCTGCGGCAGGGGAATCGATCGGCGACCAATTTTTCGCTGGAGTTCCAGACACTCGCTGCCGGCCTGGACTGGACCACCGACTGCCTGCAGACGATTTATCGCCGTGCTCTCCGTCCTGAACTGCGAGCTGAATTAGCTTGCAGGGGAGTGACGCGGACGTTCGATGAGTATGTCCAATTGTCCATCGTCCTGGATACCATCGTCCACGAACAGCGCCGTTCGAACTCCCGTGTGGAAGGATTGGCTGTCGTCGCTTCCGCCCACCCACCAGAGCCGGAGCCAATGGTGTTGGGGCATGCTCCTCTAACCCCGGAACAACGTGAAAGGAGACAAAGCCGAGGACTGTGTATTTACTGCGGTGAAGCAGGACACTTCATGCGTCTGTGCCCAAAGCGTCCCGTTAGGACTCGGACAGACGAGACACAGGTAAGAGGGGTTCTTCCGCTGAACCTAACCAAAGTGCAAGTGGTGGTTCCCATTCTGCTGCAGGGAACTTCGTGGATGCAGATTTCACCCGACAGCACCAGATCCCTCTAGAGGAACTGCGTCAACCCCTTTCAGTGCGTGGGGTAGATGGAAAGCCACTATCTTCAGGGCTGGTGACGCACCACATGATCCAGCTAACCCTCCAGGTGGGGGTGCTCCATTCTGAAACTATACAGTTAATGGTTGTAATGTCGCTACGTGATAAGGTCATTCTAGGTTTCCCTTGGTTGCGACAACACAACCCTCAGATCAACTGGCGAGAAGGTGAGATACAAGCATGGTCCCCTAAGTGTTTTATTGAGTGCTTATCCTTACCCTGCCGTACGTCTACCATTGAGAGCCCTCTTCCAGAAGATCTGTCAGGTATTCCCGAGCATTACAGTGATTTCCAGGATGTTTTCAGTAAGACCCAGGCCTATGGGCTCCCACCCCATCGTCCATCAGATTGCGCAATTGACCTTCTGGAGGGCGCAACCCCACCCCGTGGGTGCATCTTTTCCTTGTCCCGACCAGAGGAGGAAGCAATGAAGACCTACGTCCAGGAGGCCTTAAAACAAGGTATCATTCGTCCCTCCACCTCACCTTTTGCTTCTGGATTCTTTTTTGTAGCCAAGAAGGATGGGGGCCTGCGGCCCTGCATAGATCACCGCAAGTTGAATGCTATAACTGTGAAAAGAAGGGAGCCCCTTCCACTGATTCCCTCTGCCCTGGAACAGCTTAGAGCTATGCGAATCTTTACTAAGTTGGACTTGAGAAGTGCTTACAACCTGATTCGAATAAAGGAGGGAGATGAGTGGAAGACCGCCTTCATCACCACAACTGGTCAATACGAGTCCCTCGTGATGCCTTATGGGCTTGCTAGCAGCCCGTCAGTGTTCCAGTTCTTCTTTAACAAGGTATTACGTGATATGTTACATCAATTCATTGTCGCCTACATTGATGATATCCTCATTTATTCAGAAAGAGAGGAGCAACATGTCAAACAGGTACGACAGGTTCTTCAGTGTCTCCGGGAGAATCAGCTCTACATGAAAGGTGAGAAATGTGACTTTCATCGCACCACGTTGAGATTCCTCGGGTATGTCATCTCTCCTGGACGGGTCTCTATGGATCCAGACTAGGTCAAGGCAGTACAGGATTGGCCCCAACCGCAGACCCTTAAGGCTCTCCAGCGTTTTCTAGGATTTGCTAACTTTTATAGACGATTTATCCAAGGGTTTAGCACTGTGGCAGCGCCCCTGATGGATCTAGTCAAGAAAGGGACCACAAGGCTCCAATGGACTCCTGAGGCCCACCAGGCATTTGTGAACCTGAAAGAACGTTTCTGCTCCACCCTATCCTGAAACAACTGAATCCTCAACTCCCTTTCCAGGTAGAGGTAGATGCCTCTGAGGTGGGTATCGGAGCTGTGCTCTCCCAGAAAGACCCCCGGACAGGTAAGGCTCAACCTTGTGCATTCTTGTCAAAGAAACTCACAGATGCCGAACACAATTATGATGTAGGAAATCGGGAATTGCTGGCTATAAAAGTGGCATTGGAAGAATGGAGGCATTAGTTAGAGGGGGTTGTGCATCTCTTCCAGGTGTTGACGGATTATCGCAACTTACAATATCTACGAGAAGCCAGGCGTTTAAATGCCCGACAGGCCCGCTGGGCACTGTTCTTTACCCGGTTCCTTTTTCAGGTCACTTATCTCCCCGGCTCAAAGAACACCAAAGCGGATGCTTTATCCTGCTGCTTTCCTACACCAAGGAATCCCGAGCCACTAGTCCAAATTCTGCCATCGGACTGCATAGTGGGTCCCATCATCTGGGATCTAGAACATTGTCTCTTGGAAGGTAATCAGAAAGTTCCACCACCTCCTGAATGCCCTCCAGGGAAAACTTATGTCCCCTCACAGCTGCGGAATGATGTCCTTCAATGGGTGCACACCTCCCTGGGGTCAGGACATCCAGGGGTTAAAGCCACCCTCAGACTCCTAGAAAGACATTACTGGTGGCCAGGGTGGTGAAAGGAGACCGAAAGGTACGTGCTATCATGTCCTCTGTGCGCTCAGAATAAGACCCTCACAGGTATGCCCTCTGGGCTTTTACAGCCACTTCCAGTGCCCACACATCCCTGGTCCCACATCTCTATGGACTTTATCACTGACCTGCACCCCTCTGGAGGTAACACCATCATTTTGACCTTAGTAGATCGCTTTTCTAAGATGTGTCACCTTATCTCCCTGCCCAAACTACCATCCTCCTTAGAACTGGCCAATCTGCTGTTACAAGGAGCATTTCGATATTATGGATTACCCGAGGATATAGTATCAGACCGGGGCCCTCAGTTTACTTCTCGGGTCTAAGTTAAACATCTCACTAAGTCTCTCCTCAGCCTATCATCCCCAAACAAATGGCCAGACGGAGAGGACAAACCAAGAAGTGGGGAAGATGCTCCGAATCATGTGCAGTTCGTGACCCCAGGAGTGGTCCCGCTTTCTTCCCTGGGCAGAGTATGCCCACAACTCCTTGCCCCATCCCGTTAACGGTTTGACTCCCTTTCAGTGTGTGCTCGGCTTTCAACCTCCGTTGTTTCCCTGGAGTCCCTCTCCCACAGATGTCCCTGCCCTGGAGGACTGGTACCGGCGTAGCCGTCAGGTATGGGATCGCTCCCGGCATCTATTGGAACAACAGGCATCGCGTATGAAGAGAACCCAGGATCACCGACGTAGGCCAGGACCACACTTCCGAGTTGGAGATAGGGTATGGATAGCAACGAGGAACATGCGCCTTCCTGCAGGACGCAAACTTGGCTCCAAATTCATCGGCCCTTTTCGCATAGCAGCGCAGGTAGGCCCGGTCACCTATCATTTACAGCTCCCTCAGGTTTAAAGGATCAATCCCACCTTCCACGTGTCCCTGCTAAAACCGGTACATTACAGTTTGGCCCATCCCCCAATGGGGTCCATTGAACCTCCTACACCACTTCCCCTCGGGGATGAAGTATATGCTGTGCGTGACCTGCTAGATTCTTGCTGCCGACAGGGCCAACTGCAATACCTGGTTGACTGGGAAGGTTTCGGACCGGAAGAACGTAGCTGGGTTCCTGCTAAGGACATCCTCAATCCTTCCCTCATTGCCGATTTTTCATCAGTCACACCCTGATTGCCCTGCCCCGCGGCCGACCACCCAGACGTCCTCGGCCTCCAGGTGGTGGCCGTCGGGGGGGGGCCCTGTCACGCCCCCCCTCAGGGAGGCAACACACCAGCAAGGACCATTAAGCATCCGAATAGTCAACTACTTAAACCGCACTTAGGCATCAACCCAGTGCAAAGTATTGTTGCCATGCACGTACTGAGCCCTATCCTCTCTCTCTCCTACAGTTATGTTCGATCCGTCTTGCCCTCCTTGAGTCTCCCGCCCCTCCTTCCTGCCCTCCTGCCCCTCCTTCCTTCCCATAGGCCCTCGTGTTATTCTCCCACTGTGTGTCTGCGTCCACGGACTGACTCAACGGCTTTTCGACCCTTGGCATCCCATTCGACTACGATCTCGTCTCAAGACTCGGCATAAAGCACCCGGCTTGGACAGCTATGGACTACGACCCCGGAACGGCTCACGACTCTTCTCCTTGTCTTACCAAATAAACTTAGCG
The DNA here is from genome assembly GCA_026779605.1 of Mormyrus hasselquistii. Classification (NCBI taxonomy): domain Eukaryota; kingdom Metazoa; phylum Chordata; class Actinopteri; order Osteoglossiformes; family Mormyridae; genus Mormyrus; species Mormyrus hasselquistii. The sequence goes on along the minus strand of JAODKE010000043.1, from coordinate 8,291,910 downwards.
GCCTGGAATTCCCTGTCCGTATAGTTTGTGGCAGAACACTTAGTCCCTGTGTTTGCTAGTTGTGATTTATTCAACCTGTTGCTTGTTGCCCAGCTCCTTTATCGATTGGTTAAATTTTGTAATAGTCCACACCTGCTCTTTGTTAGCCTTCATTATCTGAGTGTGTATTAGTGCCTGCCTTTGTTCTGTTCCTCAGGTAGTCATTGTGTTTCTGTTACTGTGTGTTTGTAGCTCTGTTTGTTTTCTAGTCCTGAGGGGTATTCCACGAAGGATTAAGGGAAAGTCTGACTTATTTCGACAAGTGGGAATTCTTAAATGAATCCCTGCTGAGCTACATGTACCAAGGCAAGTATACAAGTCTGCTCTGGACCAGGTTAGTCACACCCCGATCGTGCTGATCCTCCTGTGCCACGCCCCCCTCATTAACCCCATGTGGATTCCCCATGCGGATTCCCCATGTTTACTGTCATTAGTGCAATGTATTTAGTCCACGTTTCAGTTTGTTTCCCCAGTCCAGTCATTGTTATGTCAGCCCCAGTGTTTTCTGACTTTTGTGTATTGCTACTTCAAATAAACCCCATTTTCGCCCCAACTGGGGAGTCCTCCGCTCTGCGTCCGCCCGGTGTGACAGAATGGCCGGTCTCCTTAAACCAAGACCAGGCACTTCGCGGGCTCCCCGGCTAAGGGACGATTTCTCCGGGATCCCCAGGATGATCCTGGAGAACTACGCGTTCTGCGACCCCAGCTTGTACTGGCCAGAAACGGACCGGCAATTGAAGCCGGCTTCCGAGGTGCCTGGCCGCGCAGCACCAGCGAGGAGAAGAAGACGGGAGGACATGCATGAGATCTGTCTGGGGCCCGTCTATGTTTCTGCTGCCGACCCTGCTGCGTGTCCAGAGAATCCCCGCCCGATCCTCAATCCAGTGGTGTTTGTGGATGACGTCACCGCCGCTTCGCTGCCTGAACCTGCCACGTGCCCCTTCATCAGGACGCACCTGGCCCTTAATGGGGCCTGGTCCATCTATGACACTATCCTGTGGGTTCCGTGGTTTCTGAAGCGGGTAGTATCCCCCGTGGTGCCAGAGGCTGCATCGCCCCCCGTGGTTCCTGAGCCCCGGTCCTGTCTGGAGACGGCAAGGTTTTTTACCCTCCAGGGCCTATACTGGCGGTTGGTAGGGGAGCCCGTTATAAGGGACTCCCCAGAGGCAGTTCTACTCCGGGAGCAGCTGTGGGACATGGGGATCCCTTGGCCCCCGTGTTTACTCCCTGTTCTGTTTCACCATCGTTCCCCTTGAGTTCCTTTGTGCCCTCCATGTTTACTCATTCCTCTGTGCCTTTGTTCCCCTCTGGTCCTTTTGTGCCTTCTGTGGTTCCCCCTCGTCCCACAGTGCCCTCTAATCTCTTTGTAACCCCCGTGTTGTCTCCCCAGCCCTCTGATTTCGGTTCTGGTTGGTCCCTTTGTGCCCCCTGCATCCCTCTGTGCCTTTGTTCCTTTTTGGTTCCTTGGTACCTCCCGTGCGTCCTTCTCGTCCGTTTGTGTCCACGTGCCCTGCTAGTCCCTCTGTATCTCCTGTGGGTGTGCCCCCCATTGTAGTCCCTCTGTTGTCCTCTTTAGTGTCCCCGAGTTCTGTGTGTCTGTACTGTTCCCTGCACCCCGCTGAGGTTGTTGTTCTTTTTGTCTCCCCAGGTACCATCGTGTCCTCGGTCCCTTGGTGCCCCCCTGTGTCTGCTCCTTGTCCTCCTGTTTCTCCTTCGTCCCTGTGTCTGTTCTGTGTGTGTCTCTGGTTTCCTGTCTGGTTGACTTGTTTTTTTTTGCTTTTGTTTTTCTAAGTCCTGTGTCCCTGGTTCGGTCTCTCCGCTCCCCTGGGGCACACCCGTTGTGCATGCCTTTGGGGGGGTTCTGTCACACCCCGATTGTGCTGATCCTCCTGTGCCATGCTCCCCTCGTTAACCTCATGTGGATTCCCCGTGTTTATTAGCTGTTTCCGGTTACTGTCATGTCAATGTATTTAGTCCGCGTTTCAGCTTGTTTCCCCAGTCCAGTCATTGTTATGTCAGCCCCAGTGTTGCCTGCCTTTTGTGTATTGCTACTTCAAATAAACCCCATTTTCGCCCTGACTGGGGAGTCCTCTGCTCTGTCTATGCTCCGTGCATCCGCCCGGTGTGACAGGTTAACTGTCTCGCTTAGTTAAGTGTTATCTCAAAGAACAGATTCCCAAAAGATCGTCCTGTCGGACGCAATTCTGCAATCTTACTATTAATGTTGTGCAATAAATATAATAAAGCCTATAGAAAAATCATGTCTCAGCATTCCAATTAATTCCAAAATAATTCAAGTAACAGCATACCCATAGTAGAAAGGTCAAACATGAAGTGCAATCACTGAAACTGGAAAAAGAAAATCGGTTTAAATAATATGAACAGGAAGATATTTTTCTATTTTGTTTAGTAACTGTTTAGTCACTGTGTACTTTGAAAGTTAATTAGTAAAATAGCAAAAACAAGATATGCTTATTTGTGCAGAACATTTCCCGTGGATGTGTTTGAAAGTATTTTACGGAGATCAAATAATACAGAACAGCATTATTATACAGTAAGAATGGCATGTGATATAAAATTTAAGGTTTAACATACCACAGTTTAAATGGATTTCCTATTCATTCACTTACATTTTGCCTGACCTCGATAAGCCAGTAACACCGCTTCCTAGTACAGGCCACAGGTCTGAATATTATTGGGCATTTTTTCATGGAGTGGGTTGAGAAATGTTTTTCTTCACCAGCAACATATGGCTTAGAATCCATCCTGCCACTGTGCAGGACTTGTAACTGTCATTCCCAAGATAAACTGGATAAATGAACAAATATAGAATAGTTTTAACTTAATTTAAAAGTATGCTTTTTATTTTGTCCAGTTATTCCATCCATTCACCTATCCATTTTCAATACTCTCTTGTCCTATGCAGGGGCCTTGTCCTCGCAGAAGCTGCAAGTGCAAAGCAGGGAATAACCCAGGATGGAGTGCAAACTCATCACAGGGCACAGAAATTTTTAAATGTTACATAAATTTTTTTGTTATGATGACAATTGTAGAGGACTATCTGATGAATTATGTGCATGTTTACTGTTACACTCCATGTCGGGTGAGAGGGGAATCAGGCTAACGAGCCGAGAATACAGGCAGAAAACAGGTTTTATTAGGACGAGAGGGAACACAGCAATACAACATCAATGACAGATCTGGTGTACTGACTTTAGACAGTACGGACTAAATGCACAAGACAGGCTGATTTGAACAAGCAACAGGTGAAAACGATCAGGAAATCACATAAGGTAACGAGGGGGACGTGGCATACACGAGGATCGTACGAGCTGGGCGTGACATTTACTCTAATCCAAAACCTACTGTTCAGGTTTGTAAAATCAGCACAATGTTACTGACATGATTTGTGTCCTGTCCTGATCATCCACTCCTTCTGTGTGCTACGCCCCCTCTTAACCACATGTGGAATCCCCGTTTTACCAGCCGCTTCTAGTTGTGTCTAATTAGTTTGATGCATTTAAGTCCATGTTAAATATATTTTCCCAGTCCAGTCATTAACGTCAGTTCTGCGCATTTTTCTGTGTTTCCAATTGTGTTTTCCCTAATAAATCCCTCATTATCCCTTGGCTCCTGCTTCCCATTCCGTGCACATTGACCAGACTCAAAAAAAAAGACGTCTTTCGCCTCACAGAGAAAGAATACCTCAGCCTGACAAACAAGATGATCTATTAGCTCACACAGTCTGAGGTTAAAAGGGACCCTGTGATCCATGGTATACACGATAACTCGCACCTCACAGAGGAGGTACGAGCCAAATTGTGGCACTTAAGGGGTGGAGTGGCAGAAGCCATGATACGGAAGGTACATTTTGACTGTGGGCTGCATCTTGCCTCGCCCATAGTGCTGCCCAAACTGTCCCCTGCTCCTGCCAACCATGCTCGCAAGTGTAAAGAGCGCAAACAGGAGGACATGAAACAGGAAACAGGAAGCCCTTCCGGGATCTGCCACTTCGCTGCCGATGACTGTCTCCCTGCTGCTTAGCCACGTCTGAGACTTATCTCTCTGCTGCATCGCTGCCTGTGTCCGAGGCTCATCTCCTTGCTATTTATTTTACACTTTGAGGTCTTTACTGGCAGGTAATGGAAGATCTGGCAGTACAGAACTCCCCAGAGACTGCCCCACTCCGTAAGCATCTTTGGGAGGAATTTGCTGCCTTCACCCTGGCTTTCCCACCTGGAGAGATAGAAGAAATGGCAGAGAATCTTAGAAAGCTGTTATGTTTGAGAAAGGAGCAAGCTCCCCCTGCAGAAGATGCCACTTTGCCTGAGTCTGTGCCCAGAGCCTGCACAGCCATACCTTTTCCCAAGTCTGCGCCCAACACCTACACAGCTGTGTCTGTTCCCGAGTTGGTGCCCGAAGCCTACATAGCTGCGCCTGTTCCAGTTCCCGTGGTTCCAGTCCCTGTGGTTCCTGAGCCCCTAGTCCCTGTCCCCAAGGAGGTCCCGGACTATTGGACCACCTCTCCTCCTCCAATGGTGAAGATAGAGGAGGAGCTCGAGTGGGACCCCTCAGGGATTTCCCTGATAACTGCCCTGAGGAGCCCATGCAGTGAGTCACCCCGACTGCCTCCGCAGCATGGCTGCTCCTGGCCAGGACCCCATCTATCGGTTTCCTGCAGAGGGAGAGGACACCTGTGCAGGGGTTGGGCCTCAGTCCCCCTTGCTTTAACTTAGTGGTCACCTGCTGTCCCCCTCGACGGTTGCCTGCAATGGCCCCTCTGAAGACTCTTCGGTCGCCTACAGTCCTGCCTTCTACACCTTGTTGGTCGCCTGCATTTCCCCCAGCTACACCTAGTTAGTTACCTACACCTTTGCCGGCTGTGGTTACATCTTCACCTGTGGCAGCTTCTGCTCCCTCCTTGCCTTCTCTGGTATACCCATTGCCTCCCTCCTCGCCTCCTTTGGCAATCCCTCCAACTTCCTCCTCGCCCCCTTCAGTGTCTCCTCCTGCTCCTGCCTCGTGGTCGACGAGGATCCTTCCAGCTTCGGCCTTGTGGTCACCCGTGTCCCCTGCAGCTCATGTCCTCTGGGGTTACCCAGTCCGGTCATTGACGTCAGTTCTGCGCATTGATCTGTTTTCGAATGTGTTCTCCCTAATAAATCCCTGCTCCGTACCCCTGACAGCATGATAATTTTATTAGTTATTTCCCTGTGAATCTACTGTCCTTGAATTAAGATTATACTGGAAGCAGTTGAAGTAAAGTGTAATAAATCATGTGTTTTGGTACCTATGTCTGTAATGGGGAGGCATGTGTTTAAGGAGCACAACGAATCAAAGTATCTTTGATTAGTGTCCAACTCAGCATCATGCCAGGTTTCCCTGGCAACAGCCTTTAGGATATTGACAAGCAGTGGGTTCTGTCAATCATAGAATGATGGATGCTGCTAGTGTATCTCTAATTAAGACGTGGCTGAAAAAATCAACTGGAGTTACTGATGGCGTTGCGAGCAAAACTCCTGGGGATAGGATTTGAATCACAGCCACGCAAAGCCAAAATGCAGGAAGGATAGCAAAAGACCACAATCCTGATGTGGAGTCTAATATCAAAAAGACCAAACACGAAATGCAGTTCTGCAAGTGTCGGTCAAGCACCGAGTGCAGAAGGACGAACCAGAGTTGTATTTTGAATACATGGGAAGTGAAGCACTCACATTTGAATCAAACACAGGCACTAATGCACGTACTGCAACACAAAGCGGAGACATGACGTATGCAATGAAGATTGTGTGGGGAATTCTTAGTCTTAGCACAAGCCCTGAAATCGGAATAACAGAATACCCAGGTCTTTAACTGAGGATTTTTTGCATTAATTTTGAACTTTGATCTACACATATTTACTCTCATTTCAGCTCAATCACTTTATTGAGCCAGAGATTTACTGAAGAAGTCATGAGACCATGTAGTTGATGGGTTACATGTCTGCTGAAATCAGATGTGAACAGCTTAATAGCTTATCAGCCTAGCCTTCTGCCCCCAGATACATCTCTTAATTATGCTAGCTGGCCTCTCTGTAATTCTATTTGCACTGTGTTACTGTCTGCTTCTCTTTTAATTTCTCAATTGCATGGATAAACCAAGAGCACAAATTAGCCTGGCCGTTTGTTCATTAAGAAGATTAATGCAATGTGTAAAATGTTTACATGCAGTTTGTTTTAAAGTCTGATCTGCTACAGCCTAATGAGGATTATAAGATTAATTCAAATGCATAAGTAAAAGGTATAAAAATTAAGAAATAATTTAAAGTACCATAGCAAATCTACAGACTCTCTCTTTTTGTCTTTTTTTTTAGCCTCCATCCTCCTGATCAGAAAAGGAGGTGACAGATTTGCTCTGCTTTATGATATCTATTCTCTTTTCCAAGTTTCATTTGCTGTACAGGAAGGGTGTGAATTGACGTGCTTCATTTGGCAAAATTAGAAAGCCACACTGAAAGGACATGTTCTATTGTTTTTTTATTTGCGAGTCATATTAAGTTGTTGTCATGACCTGCTCGTACGATCCTCACGCATGCCACGCCCCCTCATTACCCATGTGAACTATCCCGATTGTTCTCAGATGTTTTGCATTTCCGTCCCTTAGTCTTGTGTATTTAAGTTCACGTCTGAGTCCGTATTATCAGGTCTGTCATTAACGTGTGAACCCCATGTTGCCTGTCTGCCCAGAATTAACCCCATTCTTGGATCTCTGCCTGTTTTGACTGATCATTCTCCCCATCCTGTTGCTAAGTGAATAGTGGACATTACACTTGTCACTTTTACATAAGCATCTACTTATTAATGCTTAGTTATTTTGGTACATACATTATATTGCCAAATGCATTGAGACACCTGCCTTTACACACACATGAACTTCAATAATTTTTATGGAATATTTAGTAGCGAGGAAATTTCACAAATGGACTGCACAAGTGGCATCCTGTCATGGTACCGTGCTTGAATTTACTGAGCTTCTGCAAGTGATCCATTCTTTCAGAAATGTTTGTAGAAGCAGTCTGCATGCCTAGGTGCTTGATTTTATACACCTGTGGCTATGGAGGTGATTGGAACACCTGAATTCAATGATTTGAAGGGGTCTCCCAATACTTTTGGCAATATAGTGAAATTTCTTTGTCAAACTCAAGAAACAGATTTAAATGAAAATCATTTTGATCCATACAGAAATCCAAATGTTTGGCATAAAATTCTGTATTATGAATGAGTAAAATGTACTTAATATTTTCCCATATTTCATGATATCAAAAATGATTTAGGCTTGAGTGGATAGTAAAATGCTTGCAGTTTCTCAGTTATTGCAAAATATGTATAATGCTCTGCGAGTTTCTCACTATATTCCATTAGGAGTATCGAGAGAAAGGGCTGCCCCTCATATGCCATCCACTCCAGAATTCCATCACATGGGACTTGATTGGTCAAATAATAGAATAGAAGTAGCAATGAATTAGAGTAATTAAAACCCAAAACATAACATTTAAGTTTTTATTCTGTTTATTTCCACTTATTTCTCTTGGGTATTTTCATTAGATATTAGATTAGAGTAAACTTTTAAATTTTAAATTTACAGAACAATGTCTTGTTAGGGAACAAGAATTAATCTGAGCCTTCCTCCGACATTTTGTTTTGTTTTGTTACTTGAGACCCTCCGGTGATTACAGGCCCTGGGAGAAAACCACTATTAGCCATGATGCACTATCACAGAAATCACTAAGAAAGCCGTCAAGAAGACAAGACGAGCTGGTACAACTCTCTGGGTTTCTTTTGACAGATGGAGAGTGGTGTTCAGGGAGCCTAGTGTCAGTCCGCATCTAGTGGGCTTGTATTTTCAAAACAATAAGCACAGTAAAACACACGCTTGAGGATATGAGAGCAGCTGCAAAAATACTGCAATAGATGCATTAGATGCATAGATCCCTCATTATTGATTTGTGGGTTGTCAGAGATTTTTAGTAAATCTAGGAGTATACGACAAAACACAATATATAACCTACATACTGTAACATACAGTACTGTGCAAATTTATTAGGCAGTCAAATGATCTTCATATTGGTGTAAAACCGATATCTATAAAAGTAAGCTCTTCTGAAGTCACCCAAATATCTGCATCAACCACCCAATACACCCATGCACCTTTTGACTTGACCACAAGCATGTCTCGTATGGTTAATCAATACCTTATTGGCTTTTTAAACTAATTAAATTCATTGATTAATTGAGCTGGTGGTGACATCTAATAAATACACAGAATGACTGAGATACCCCAGAGGAGAGGTTTGGGAACTGAAGCGATGTTTACCTAGCCATAACCATACCATAAGTAACTTTTTGTAGAACAGAAGAAATCAGAAGAAATCCCTGTTCGTTTTTTGTGCTACATCTATGAAAGTTAGTTTTTTTTTGCGTTAATTCCAATCTTCATATGTTCTAATGCATTTTTTTTTCTGAGCAAATATATACTTACTACCCAGATAAGTAGCTTTCAACATTTTCTTTGAGTGCCTCTCAGCTGGCAGTCAACACTTGACTGCTTTTACCTCTCAATTATTTTATATATACACACAGGAGATAAGGAAAGATAAGAAAAAATGATAAATTACATGTTTTAAAATTATATTTACAGGTACCTACTGTCACGTACGGCTGGCAAGGCGAGCGGGCAAGGAGGGGAGAGGAGCCAGGAGGACGAGGAAAACAGGGTTTTACTGCACAGGCACGACACATTGACATACGCATACAACAATGACCGACATCGGACCAGGGGAGACGTGGACTAATATACACAACTCACTGGGGATTAACAGGACACAGGCGAAAACAATCGGGGAAATACACGTGGGGAATGAGGGGGCGAGGCACATGGGAGGCTTGGACGGAGCGGATCATGACAGCGTCAATACTGAATGGTTATCAGGCATCTGCATTTAATCATTCCTGAATTTTGATATTGAAAAGACACCTGGTTTATTGTTTATTAAACGCTAAAATCTGACCCAATGCCAGCAGCAAATGTAATCCATTCATTGATTCTTTATTTATATACAGTAATGTTCAATCACAATTGAAACGGGGAAAAAAAATTGATTCTGTTCTCCTGCTCCTGGGGGCCCAAAAACCTCAAAAAGACAGGTAAATTTATGACTGTCCCCAAATTGCTCATCGTGGGAGGTTGCGTGTGAAGATGGCCTGAGGACTGAGCTCAGTGATACTTTGATCTGCTGAATGGGGCGACCATGGAAGGCACTTGACTTCATCCTGGTGTTTATGAAAACACTTCTGAGATTGCTTAACAGTGTATGAGGGTACAATCATCTTGGAATATGCGTCCCCTGTGGGGTGCAGCCGATCCTGTAAAATAGCCTCATATTCCTTTGCACCCGATCCTGTAAAATGGCCTCATATTCCTTTGCACCCGATCCTGTAAAAT
>JAODKE010000043.1:8237833-8256630 GCA_026779605.1 Mormyrus hasselquistii | reverse complement strand
GTGTGTGACTGTGTGTGTATCTATATATATATATATATATATATATATATATATATATATATATATAAACCAAATGAATTAAATTGACTTAATTAAACTGGGCCAGATTAATTAAACCAAATAAGCGTACAGAGTGAGTCAGCAGTTCCAGGAAAACCTCCTCACAGAATCACTGTCATAAACACATACCAGAGACCGTAAGTCACCTTCTTCCAGCTGTCCTACATTTTACAGGTGACAGTCCGTCCCGCAGTAAAGCTGTCACCGCTCCATGTAAAATGTTTACGCAGTTCCGCCTTCTGCCATGGCTAAATCATTGGCCAGAGAAACTCGGCCTGCCCTGAAGTGCAACTATTCAGAGCTGAATACCCTTCGTCTGCTGGTATGCACACCTTGGCCTTTTAACCACAAGGTCAAATGAAATGGAAATCCACCCTTAAAAAAGCTTTCTATTTAATAGAAGCAGCACCCTCAGCAGAAAGAAGCACGGAGTGGGAGACAATGAAACATCCTCTGAGACGAGGGAGAGAAGGCCAGCCTCTCACGTAGATTAAGTCACAGGGTCCTTGGAGGAGATTTATTGGATATGCTATAAAATAATGCAATAACGAAGGAAAAGGTTATTGTAACACACAGGCCCTTGCCATTTAAAATGAGCCAGGAAACGTGTTGAACATATAGCATTTAGCTACCTTTGATTTGTATCTATGATATTATTTTATTTAACGCTTTTATTATAGGACCACCGGCATAAAAATGCATGATTTGTTCTGTTTATACTATTGCAAATATTATTCTTAATAATAGTATGATTCTTCTTGTTTTCCTTTATTTTAAAAAAGGATCAATAAGAATTTTGTGTATGAGAAAAAAATGAAGTCAGGATTTCATCCAGTTATGACTTCAAATCTTCCAATTGGTAAAAATGAATTATCAAAAAATTTTAGAAAGCATCCCTCCGCCTGACATTCACTGGAACCTTAAAGGCCTAGTGAACATACCCAACATGCCTATAAGGAACTAAGGAAGCCATTGTGTAACATCTTAGCAACAGACAGCTTCTAGTGTTCCATTACACCCAATTTCTTCTGGATGTTCAACAAAGAGTGGAAAGAAGCCATATTATTTTGCTTTGTTATGCTCTGAGTTTGATTGACAATTCAGTTATCTATACTAACAAAAACCAGGCCCGTTCTCCACATCGCTATTCATAGGCTTGGCAGTTCATGTAACATTTACATATGCAAAGCATAAATGCGAGCAGTATCAGAAATTAAAATGCCTCTTTTGAAGTAACCCTAGTTGTTATGGCACATCCTCTGCATTTGGAAACACTCGTGAATGTGACCATAGAAACAGTTCCCATTCCTCCCTTTAATCTTCACAATTCAACAGTTTAGAGTCCACTGCTGGTTTTTGAGAATAAGGATTATGAAAGACAGTCTGAGATTAATTTTCATGCTGATTATTCACCGTTAGCATCAGTTCCTTATGTCACTGCAGTTCAAATCAGCTAAATTCTAGTATGACGAGCGTCAGCAACTGGTAGCAGAAGGCAAACATTTTTCTGACAGGCAAATACCCAGGAAAAGCCATCAAATGCAGTGTCAAGTGAAAAGATTTATTCCTATTGGGTGTCTGAGTGTGTGCCCTGTTTTGGACTGGTAAAGTATAAATTTAAATAGATAACTATGTCCATCATGTCTGGGAAGAAACAGTTAGTTGTTAGTTAGTTAATATTTAAAAATAGCTGTTTGCTGTACTTTTCACAAAATATACATGGTTGTTTTCAGAATTGTTTTTAAGTAGTTCAAGGTTCTACCCACAATTAAAGCCTCAATTCACTTTCTCAGCACACTGTTGTTTTAAATCCCCGTTTCCCAGGCTTGCTTTTTTTCCCAAACTCCACTTAATTGCTGTCGCTCTGCTGTCCCTCTTACTGCTAAGCGTCTATTTTCTTCCTATAACAGATAAAATGAATGTTCTGCCTTTGACAGGATTGTTCTGGAGGTAGAATTAGTTTTCAAGACAGTTTTTCACACCAATGAAGTACCATAAAGAAGGTAATTGTTTTATCTTTAAATCTGTAATCACCTCCATCACTTCCAAACAAGCATTTACAATAGGGTGCATGAGGAATGAAGGAGAACGAAAGGTAACTGCAGAAGTTTGGTGACATTTCCTAATTTCTCTTTGGGCTATGTCACTAACACTCATCGTAACAATAAACAGAAACACAGTGTAGGCAGCAAGCATATGCCAGCTGCAAAACTCCACCCCCCTTTCATTATAGGGCAGTTGTATTGTAACATTGTAACGTGACTTTTATACATTTTTATTTTGCTAGCTTATACTAAGCTAAGTGACACAGCACAGATAGGCCTTGTCTACATGACGATGTCCATAAAGCAATCGAACTGAAATGTAAATTCTCTAAGTGAAGTCTGTGCAGATGACAGAACTCACATACATTAAACTTTCAATAGGCCCAATCAGGCATTAATCCAAGAATATTATATGTTGGCAAACGTGGCCGGAGATGACCGGTACCTGTATTGCCATGAATATGGCAGAGATGGAACTTTATCCTCTATATGGACTTTTCCTCTCCAGGGCAACCGCAGAGCTCTGTGCATCTCATTACGTGTGCCTGGCTTTGTGGGGGCTGAGTGACCCAAATATGGAAGATCCTTATGGGAAAATCCAGAGCCTTTTCTGATGAATGGTGCTACTATAGGTTTTGATTGAAGAGCACAAATGACCAGGATACAAAAAGTATTTGGGAACCAGTTTATTTCAAACAAGTAAGGGAGGTTTGGAATAACCTTTATACTGGTATACTGTCATGGTAATTTTGTATTACGTTAAATATCCAAATGAGTTCAAAAACCCCCTGCCATTCTTATAATGACTTTTATCCACATGTGGTGTATAGAGGAATTGACTATGCATTGAAGAGATAACACATTAAGATTATTTATAGAGCATTTCCTTTTATATATGCAAATATAACGGTCTTTACACAGCCTTGTCATGGGGCCTGTCCTCCCTGCTCTGTAGGATGGTACATCTGTACTCTCAGCTTCCCATCAGATGGTCGGGTGAGCATGTCCTGGCCTGTCTGTGAAATCCCATCTCCTATGCTGATGGACTGACTGAGATGTCATGGCAGTGGGGTCAGAAATTTCTGTGGGGATGAGGGGGCTGGGGGGGAGAGAGGGTCCATGCCTGCATGTTATTCTGACTCTCTGGCTTCTCATTGCTTGGTGTGTGTGTGTAGATTAGGTTTATATTACTTTGCAGGAACCAAATGTCCCCCATAATGTCATAAAGAACTGTTTTTTATGTTGTCTGGACCATTTTTCAGGTCCCCACAAAGAGCTATGAAAGTCAAAATGCCAAATGTGTAATTTTTTGTTTGATTACTTATGGTTAAGGTTAGGGCTAGGTAGAGGTTAAGGTCTTTATGCGATTTTTAGAGTTTTCCCCATAGAAATGAATGGAGAGTCCCCACAAAGATATAATTACAAACCTGTGTGTGTGTGTGTGTGTGTGTGTGTGTGCGCATAGATCACATCTGAGGACCAAATTGCTCCCAAAGTGTAGTAAAACCTGAAATTTCCCTAATTTTGGGGATCTTTTGAGGTCCCCATTTGGATAACCTCAGTTTTATAAAAATCTGTGAATGCAATCAAAAAGGTAAAAATCCCAAAAGTCTTGTATTTGGGTTGGTTACTTATGGTTAAGGTTAGGGATGGGTAGGGGTTAAGGGTGTCGTGATTGGGATTGGAGTTTTTCCCAAGGAAATGAATGGATGGTCCCCATTTACATAGGAAGACCAACTTGTGTGTGTGTGTGTGTGCGTGTGTGTGTGTGTGTGTGTGTGTGTGTGTGTGCCATGCAGAAGGCTGGTGTCCTATCCTGGGCTGTAGCTTCTAGGATAGCTTCTGGACCTGACAAGCAGGTATAGAAGATCAGAAGATGGATAGAAAATGCTGTTAAATTGTGATCATGGTTGCCCATGATTCTGAATTTGCATGGCAACTGAAACACTTTTTTTCCCAAAATAGCTTTAGGAAAACCCAACAATTTATTTTTTGATTCTCTGGTCTCTATTTTAATAACTTTATATTCAATCATGAAACCTGTTATACAGTGTGGAGGACATCTTGGGCTTTTCAGTGATGGCACTTTTTTAATTGGAATTAGTGTAGGAGGTAAAGTCTGTGACAATGAAAATGCACAGAAGCAAATGGCAAAATAAAATGGCAGAAGAAGAATATCCAATTCTTCAGTCAGCAACACGGAAGTGACTGCAGCTCAACTTCACCATCCAATAAATCAAAGAACTGAGCTGGAATATTCTGCAGGGCCTCTCAATCTCCATGATAAAGATACGAAAGTCCTCCCCCGTGTAAATGAAAGTCTTTTTGCCACAGGAACTGTGCTGTGGCAGAAGGTGTCTGTGTAAGACAAATTCAGAAGTGGGTTCTGTCAGCAAACACAAAGGAACAAAAAAAAAATCATTTTATAAGTATAACTTCTGGATGGCAAAGGTGGCGCATGAGATCCCCTAGAAGATAACACATACAGTGCAGTACGATCTATCTGGGAATAAAAATTGGCAGGACAGAGCGTTTCACAGTGGCGGTGAGAAGGCTGAAGGAGAAAGTGACATAATGAGTGCCTTAAAGAAAATATCAGTTAAAATGATATCAGCCAGAAAATTGGCTGGGGTTTACTCAAATTTTTAACTAGATGTTCTCGAACAACAGCTAGAACAGCACTGCATTCTGCCTGGACCCCCAACCCCACTGCCTGACCTATCACTTTTTCATGCATGTAACTTGAGTGCAAAATAAACCTCCAATTACGCAATTCCTGAAAAGTCTAGAGCTCAGAGAAGAGATTATCATACAGACACAGTGCCTGCTGCAGAGGAGTGCTGATGTTTTAAGCCAGCACAAATATTGCTATGGCACTTTCTGGGAAGGAGTCTGCCTTCCTGGCAAGCCTGATGAGAAAATACAGGTACATGTAGCCTGGCATCCTGGTGACAGCAGAGTACATCATGCAAGAAGAAAAAAAAATCTTTTATTTTTGATGTGCATCTGCCTTGTAAAGTGATTTCTGCGACAGGCTCATCACGACCTTGTACTGGACAAGAAACTATACAATGTCCTACGGAAGATGAATGAATATATAATTGTAATACACACACACACACAAACACACACACACACACACACACACATATATATGAATTCAAAAAAGCCATTGTTTCTGAAAAAGTGTGTGTGTGCGCACATGCATGCGTACACAGGGGGGTGTATAGATCACATTTGGGGATAAAAATTCCCAAACTTCCTTAATTTTGTGGACATCTTTCAGGTTGCCCCTTGGAGTAACTGAATTTTATTAAAATCTGTGAATGTCAAAAAAGTCTTTATTTTGTTTAGTTACTTGTGGTTAAGGGGTTAGGGCTGGGTTGGGGTTAAGGGTGTCATGAATGGGATTAGGGTTTTATCCCATAGAAATTAATGGTAATTCCCCATCTATATACTGTAGGTATGCAACCATGTGCGCGTGTGAGTGTGTTGGTGTGTATAGCAAGGGTTAGCTGTTAGGGTTAAGGTCACAGCTGCCAATATTTTTTAAAAATATATAGCAGGGGTTTATAAAAAGACAGAACAAACACATTGTTTCTCCATCTGTAAACGGCCGGTGGTTGTGTATTGGGGGATTACTGGGCGAGAGCGACAGTGACACCTGGGGAGCAGCAGTTAAGCTTGTGTGGATTCATGGTTTATTCAGTTCAGTTAGATCAAAACGGTTATTTTTCTGTCCAGCTCTCCTCCTTGCTATTCCATTCCCCTAGTACTCGAATCTAGACTGTACTTTTTAGAATTGGGATACTTTATTGACCCCTGTGGGTAAATTGTCTTTGCTATCCATGGGACTCAAAGGCAGGCAAGAGGAATCTTAGAATATCAGCCATCTTGTGACACACAGGGAACTGGGGGTTAAGAACCTTTCTCAAGGGCCCACAGGCACGTGACTATTCTGCCAAGGCCAGGCTCGAACCAGCAACCTTCTGATCACAGGCAGGGAGGCTTAGCTCACTGAACTCTGCGATTTCATAGTCGCGACTTTCTGGGTTGCTCAGTCTTGTGGGACATCTATGCACTTTCAATCATTGCCTTACTAGGCTTTGCTCTGAAGGATACAGCCTCCCTTAAAGTAAAGGAAAACAAGAGGTCTTCCATTTAATATTTCAGCCACCTTTGGGATTATGCTCTGTTCATATTTCTTTGACCTCTGGACTAGGGGTGGTTCTGGGTTAAGAGGAAATCCGAGTAGATGAGTCCACGCTTCTCCGTCTCTTCCATTCGTAATACATCAGTGCATTTAGTGCTTCATGACGAGAAAACCACAATGTACATTATACATACACTGATCAGCTATAACATTAAAAGAACCTGCCTAATATTGTGTAGGCCCCCCTCATGCTACCAAGCCTCTGTCATTGGCGTCACAAGACCGTTGAAGATGTCCTTTCATACCTGGCACCAAGAAGTTAGCAGCAAATCCTTTATATCCTTGTGAGTTGGGGCCTCCATGGATCAGATCTGTTCGTTCAGCACATCCCACAGATGCTCCATCGGATTGAGATTTGACCAGTTTGTTCTGGACCAGATAGGATAGCCTTAGCTCCCTATGCGCACCAATGAGTCTTGGGCATCCATGACCTCATTGCTGGTTCACCGGTTGGCCTTCATTGGAACATTTTTGCCACGTATAGCTATTTCCCAGGTTACAAAACGAAATCTGTTCCCTAAGTCTGTCTTTAAGTTGACTTTGTGGGTAAGTCGTAAAAATAGTAATATAGTAAATACTAAAAATAATGCAGTAATAATAAAAGTGACTACATATGGTACTGTAATGTACCCCACGCCAATGAAGTGCTGAAGCCGCATAATGTTCTCATGAGCATCACAGGTAGTGTGTGAATTTGTTTTTACAGACCATTGTATTTAACCCAAAATTGTTATATAATAAGTTTATGGCAGTCTGTTCGTAGGTATGAGTGGTCCATAAGACGGACATTCATAACCCAGGGACTGCCTGTATTGACCGCTGCATATCAGGAACACCCCACCAGACCAGCCATTTCAGAGATGCTTGAGCCACTCATCTAGTCATCACAATTTGGCCCTTGTCACAGTCGCTGAGATCCTTACTCACACCTATTTTCCCTGCTTCCGACACATTAGCCACAAGAACTGACTGTCCACTTTCCTAATATATAATGGCACCATTGACAGGTGCCATAGTAACAAGATAATCAATGTTATTCACTTCACCTATCAGGGGTTTTAATGTTCTGGCTGATCAATGTATAAAGAACAAAACATGACTAGGAAAGATTCAGGACTTTGCTACAATCATCCGTGGCTAATGCGTCACTACCCCTACCCCGGCACCCCCAATGCTCAGGACACACGCCAGCATTAGCCCAATGATCTAATGGCACCTGCTGGTAGAAAGTCAGGGGGATTTAAATGCTTCCTTTCTCTATTTCTCCCTCTCTAGAACAATCCTGTCAAAGGCAGAACATTCCTTTTAGCTGTCATAGAAAGAAAAGAGACGCTTAGCGGTAAGAGGGACAGCAGAGCGACAGCAATTAAGTGGCGTTTGGGGAAAAAAAGCGGACCTGGGAAACGGGGATTTAAAACAACAATGTGCTGAGAAAGTGAATTGATGCTTTAATTTTGGGTAGAACCTTGAATTATTTAAAAACTTGAATGAGTGCCTGGGCGCACATGCACAAATACACACAATTTGGCACCTCCAATTCAATGTAGCATATTTTGTATATACAGGGAGAATATGCATACTCCACACACATGGAACCCTGGCAAAGACTTGAATCCTGGTCCCAGAGGTACGACGCTGCAGTACCAGCCACTGCACCACGTTGTCGCCCGATATTTGTATTTTTATTATTTAAATTCTTAGAGGGAGATGATTTGTAAACAGAATAATTACAACACAGTTAGACCTCACATCATAAATAAGACACTCTCACATCTCATCATTTAAAATTTCTCATCAACCCTGTCATACTATTTCAGTGTCAGCTGTTCAATTTTATGTCCCAAATACCAAAATTGAAAAGACTGATAGGAATCCGTAGGTATTTCGACAGGGATTCTGAAGGCAGGTGCTCACAGAGGCCAGGCACAGTAACAGGTATATGTTGTATTTTTAGTATTATTGATTCAAAGAATTGTACAAATGTATCTCAAGGCCCTGTAAAACCATAGGCACTTTACACAGATGCCAGTTTACTTGATTATGAATAGATTAATTCGTTCTTTAAGCAACGCCAGCTTTTCAGTGATAAATGCAGCCCGATTAAGTAATAGTGGCAGCAGATGAGATGTTAGTTAAGAACACAGCTTTAGCAACCAGTGGGTCGTAGATTCGATGCCAGGAGGATCCTCCTTTTGCAGGCCTGAACAAATTACTTAGCATCACTAAAATATTAAAAAGGATGAAGAATGAGAACGAGTTTCCATGAGAGGGGGATTTTAAGGTCTAAATGTACTGAGGAGAACAGAGATGGATCCAATGAATGCAATCCTGTTAGCCTAACTGGTCGATCTGTCGTTTGGACAAGCAGAGTATTTATTTTTAATGGCTTGGTGTGATTTATGTATTTTTTTTTTGTCTGTGGTTGTTTAGAATGTCTTGCTAAAGACAATGATTGAATTAGACTTGTTGAGGACTGATTTACAATTGGCTGGGAAGCATGTTATCAGCAGCAAAACAAATCACACTTCAATACAGAGTTTCCCAGAAGGACAAGCCTCAAGTTGATTTTCCCATAAATCACTCATACGCATTAGCATTTCCTAGCAAGCCAGTACTTCATGTCAGATTGATGGTGCTCTTGTTCCCCTAGTGGGGATTTAAAAATATTTCTTTTTGCTAAAGAAAATGGATTCTAGTTATATATGTATATAAATGATACTCAATGATTTAGAAATGACTCATTGTAGCCGTAGTAGCTAATGAGGTGGGAGGTTCGATTTGATGGAAATCAGAGCTGTTAGACCTTGTGAGGTTTCTCGTCACCTCATGGATTTAAATTGGCATAATCACAACCAAGCTGTGGGATTCCCTCACACAAAAATGAAGAGATGGTACTGGGCACAGTTATGTAGCAGCTTAAGCAGATTAAATTGCAACAGCTTTTCTGTGGAGAGTGACACCAGTTTTGAAAATCAACAAGCCAGTGAACCAGGGTCAAATACACAACAATCACTGGTAAACGTCATATAGAAAGTGATTATTTTTAATGCAGATATTAAGGCATTCTCTGTCCAGGGAGTGTTAAATGACTTCTGACACTGGAGAAGATCCATCATACCCAAATACTTGTGAAACAAAGCAAAAAGAAGAAGAAGAAAAAGATAATAAAAAGATCTGCCATTTCTGGAAAGTAATTCTCAGAAACATGATGTTCAAAAAGATTTCAGTCTTTACATTAGAAGGGGATGTAATCTGGAGTTTTTACAGAAGGTACCATACTGAGAAAAAGTCATGGGCTTCTAAAGACAATGATATTTCAATTATATTTATGTCCGTGTAAAACAATGCTTTTATGTCTGTCAAAGTGTGTCAGCTTAGCCATTTCTCCACAAGTCACTCAAGAATTTGTGGTTTCCAACCAATATGCCAGATGTTTGGGTAATCAATACCTCAACAACTTAATTAACTAATGAAGTTCATAAATTAAATAGGCTGATTGTGAAATTGATCTAATGACTGAAATGGCTGGAGTGCCAGCGAGGAGCGGTTAGCAACCAAAGCTCTGTTCTTATAGCCACCAAGCAAGATGTTATTAACTTTTTCGAGGACATAAGACATCTGTGGTACTTTTATTGTTTTACTGTTTATTTGTAAATATCGTACAATCACAATCCAAGGATGAAGTGCTTACTGGGCCTTGCAAAAATATCGAGCTGCCTGCTGGGTGAGGCCTGCTAATTATAGGCTAATTGGCTATTCCAAATTACAACAACATGAGCTCGGGGTAAAAGCCCCCAACAGGACAGTGGCAGAATCTTGGGGGAGGAAGGACGGAATAGTGACTTGCTGTAATGTTGGAAGCGAGTGAACGTGGATTTAATGAAAAGTGTGGGGAAGAAGGAAAATAACAGACAGCAGCACAGAGAAGAAAAAATGGGCATTGGGTTGTGGAGGGGCTACAGTACATCAGAATGAAGGGCCAGATACCAGTCTGGGCACGTTTTCCTGAATGTGCTCGTGTCACACGTGAGCTACATGAGGTGCATATGACGTCAGTTGCACTACTTGAACCAGGAAAAAAGAATCGATAATTTCATCCCTGTGATAGTCCTTCATTTAAACAGGGTTTGAAGAGCGTGACAGTGTTCATCATTGGACTTTGCTTCTCCTAGGATGTCCCCTACCCTTTGCCATCATGCAGTGAAGTTAAAAATGATTAGGCGTTGATTTTATTTGAAGTCTCTGGTCCTATATAATTGTTCAGCTTGAGATAGACATTTAACAATTTTAGGAACGCTAACGAAAAAGGGTGCATAATTTTGTCCAGTTCATGTATGCGATCTATGCACTCAATTATAACCCTAATCTATTCATGGAATTGATATTATACAGTTGCATTGGCAGTGAGGAAAAAATTGGGAAATAACAGCCAGATTCTGGAAGGGCAGTACAGTGAGCATGTTTTGCACAGTAGATTAACTGTGTCACCCCTGCATCCTGCTGGCTGTACTCCACCACATCTCAGCATTAGCGTACCTCTGCCTCAGGAGCTTGCTTACCGATGTCGTCTTTGTTGGAGCTTTTTTCCAGTCACCCCTTTGCAACATATTCCGTGTTTTCTTTCTTGCCCACACTGTTTCTTTATATGTCTTTCACCTGATTTTCTCCATGCTGAACTTGCAGGACCTACAGCGTCCTGCCTGCATTTCGACTCGTTTCTTGACTGCTGTTTGGGTTTTGGGTTTTTTCATCGCGTCATGCTTGCCTGCTCAGAGGCATTACTGCTTGTGTTTCGACTATGACTTCTGGGCCATGACTTTGGAAATAAATCTCATGCTTCTGTAACTGGGTCCTCTCTCATCATTACCTTTAAATTGAATGTTGAAGCAGGAGTGAAAATTATACCTCACAGAAATTATTTTGAAATGTGCAGAAAGTTTCATTTTATCATCTAGTTAGTGCAGAGCCAATTCAAAATCCATGTTTTCCAAATGCTTATTCTGGTCAGGGTCAAATAGATTAGGCAGAATATTACTGCAAAATAATAAATAAACAGCATACTGTCACGCCCAGCTCCGTCCAATCCTCGTGTGTGCCATGCCCAGCTCGTTACCTCGTGTTCCTACTTGATCACTTTCACCTGTCCCTTGTTACTGCCAGCTTGTCTTGTGTATTTAGTCCGCGTCTGAGTTCAGTCCCGTTAGTTCTGTCATTGATGTAATGTTATATTCGTCGCAGTCTGCCCCTTGTCTGCATAATAAACCCTCGTTGCCCGTTCTCCTGCCTGCTTTTTGGGCTGCTGCCTGCCTGCTCGACCCACACACCGTAACACATACAATATCACAGACATTTCTGTTATATCTTGGTTTGTGCACAAAGGGATTTTGATGTGGTCAATACTCACTTATACCCATTAAATTCAAAATGACATGAAATTTTACATATAACATAAATCTAAACATTAAAAAGGTAAATATATTACTCTTTGAAAAAAATATGAAATAGCAAATATAACAATAATTCTAATGTACTTTAGGCTAGGAAAAACAGAGTAAATGCAAACATTTTTTTTTAAATCTTAGAATAGATATTTAGATCATGATCCCATAGAGTTCCATCCATCCACCAATCTATTTCAGGTGGCAGGGGCAGCATTCTGAGCAGGGATGCCCAGGCTTCCTCATACCAGCCAGCTCCACCAGGGGAATACCAAGGTGTTCCCAGGCCAGGTGAAAGATATCATCTCTCCAGCGTGTCCTGTGTCTGCCCCAGTGTCTTCTTCCTGGTTGGACATGCCCACTCAACTGGTTCCTTTTCGAAGCAGCAGCTCCTCACCATATCTCTAAGGCTGAGCCCAGGCACCCTGCAGAGTAAACTCATTTCTGCTGCTTGTATCCATGATCTCATTCTTTAGGTCATTACCCAGAGGTTGTGACCGTAGGTGAGGGTAGGAACCAAACCCTCATTAATTTAATTATGTGCCAAATATACGTAGACCCCTGCAGCTGTTACTACAGTTATTGAGGCATCAAGTTTTCATAAATAGTTTGGAACCTTGGTGTGGTTGTGAGTTTGAACCATTTTAAGAAGCATAAGAAGTAGTAAATGCAGAGAGCTGTGACAAATTGTACTGAGGGGGGAAGGAAAGGTCACAGCAGCAGGCCAATGAGGGGCAGAGACGGTGGGGCAGAAGCACATTCAAAGCCACACAAAATCCTCAGGCTTCACTGAAGAGACAAAGGAGTAATGGAGATCAAATAAATGTACTGTATACAGTGCAGCGGAGTGATGAAGATCAGAAAAACTTAATTATTAAAGTGTTGTAATAACTGTTTTCATTACCTAAAACAGAGAGACAAAGAAAAAGAAAGAAATAAAATAACCCACATACAGTGCGATACATTACAATAACCCACCACATTCAGGAGAAAATAAAATTCCAAATGATTATGACAATTAATGCATCAGGTATATCTAGTTACTGAAGAGATCACAGTGGTGGTTTAACAGTTAGGGAAGTGCACTTGTTATTGAAATTCCACTGAGGTACCCTGAGCAAGGTACTGCCCCCAAGCACTGATCCCTGTGTGCTAAATTAGCAGCCCCTGCTATGTCATGTTGTCACATATGGGTTAAATGCAGAGGACCCATTTTATTGTGGTGTGTCAACGATGACAATTAATCACTAAAAAAATCTAAATTCTACAAAAATCTAAATGCTTGGTGCCTACTTGTGAGTAGTTGTACTGACTTTCATTAGTTCTGGATGACAATAGCTGCTTGCACAGGATGCCACCACTTGGCAGTAAAAAAATAAAACATCCACTAGCAGTGGAAACATGCATTCAAAAAAAGTTAAAGTTATGGAAAGTTAGGAGAAGGTGTAAGAAGGTCTGCAAAGCTTTAATGATCCATTGTAGCACAGTAAAGATCATAATCAGGAAGCGGAAGAGATGACAAGTGACAAATGTCATAATAAAATGTGCTTTTGTAATGTTATCATGATTTTGCATAACTACAACTTTCAATATAAAAAGCTATTTCACACGTCAGGTCAAAAAAAAAAACCCAGAGTAAATGGAAATGTAAGAGTGCCCCTGCTTGGTGGTGCATTACAAAGGAGAGAAAAAAAATCTACTATCAACGTAAAAGTGCATTCAAAAGAACTTTTAAGTTAAAGTTGCAGGCAGGAGAAGTGTGTAAAAAGGTCTTAAAGGCATTAACGATGCCTTGTAGCACAGTAAAGACTAACATTAGGAAGCAGAATAGATATGCCACCACTTGAGATCAGGTCATCCCTCTATTCTTGGTGATGGAACCAAATGGAGGCTGATAGGGGAGAATGCCCAGAGGACACTGACAAGGATGAAGGTGCTATAGAGCTTTATGCCAAGCATATGTCATTGTATGCATATCTCTACAATGTTCGAAAGACTCAAAAAAGGTTTATTGTCATTTGTACTAGTATAAGTACTGACAAGACTTAGAGGCTTACTTGCATGTTTCCTGCATACAGACACAGGGTAACAAGACAGGACAAACAGTAACAAGACATTGGACACTTAATTACGGTTAATTGATCCATAGGTGTGCATGTGGGCATGAATGGAAACAGTGTGTGTGTGCCCTGTGATGGGCTGGGTTTCCTGCGATGGGTTTCTTGCCTCGTGCCCATTGCTTCCGGGATAGGCTCTGGACCCCCAGCGACCCAATAGGATAAAGCGGGTTGGAAAATGAATGAATGAATGAATGAATATATATATACACATACATACAGTCAGGGCCATAAATATTGGGACAATTCTAATCTTTTTGTCTCTATACACCACCACAATGGATTTGAAATGAAGCGAATAAGATGTGTTTTAACTGCAGACTTTGAGCATTAATTTGAGGGTATTTACATACAAATCAGGTGAATGGTGTAAGAATTACAACAGTTTGTATATGTGTCTCCCACCTTTTAAGAGACCAAAAGTAATGGGACAAATTAACAATCTTAAATCAAACTAACTTCACTTTTTAATACTTGGTTGTAAATTCTTTGCAGTCAATTACAGCCTGAAGTCTGGAATTCATAGACATCACCAGACACTGGGTTATATCCCTGGTAATGCTCTGCCAGGCTTCTACTGCAACTGTCTTCAGTTTCTGCTTGTTCTTGGGGCATTTTCCCTTCAGTTTTGTCTTCAGCAAGTGAAATGCATGCTCAATCGGATTCAGGTCAGGTGATTGACTTGGCCATTACATAACATTCCACTTCTTTGCCTTAAAAAACTCTTTGGTTGCTTTCACAAGTATGCTTCGAGTCATTGTCCATCTGCACTGTGAAGCGCCGTCCAATGAGTTCTGCAGCATTTGGCTGAATATGAGCAGATAATATTGCCTGAAACACTTCAGAATTCATCCTGCTGCTTTTGTGAGCAGTCACATCATCAATAAATACAAGGGAACCCAGGGAACCCAGTTGCATTGGTAGCTATACATACCCACGCCATGACCCACACCTTCTGGGAAACTCATTTGGCGCTTAAACAGTCCAGATCAGTAATGGATGCAATATCGCGGGTCCCACGATCCCATAAAGGAACAACGCATAACCGACAGGCGCCGACCCTGGATATGCTGGCTGAGGTGCTCGACCTGCTGCTGCCACTACTGCCTGCTGCTGCTGCACCGCCTGCTGCAGCCACTACGCCCAAAGCGGAGCTGCCTGTTCCTGTCCTGCCTATCCCACTGGCACCTGACGTTCCTGTCCTGCCTGTCTCACTGGCACCTGACGTTTCTGTTCTGACTGTCCCACTGGCACCTGACGTTTCTGTCCTGCCTGTCCCGCCGGCGCCCGACATTCCTGTCCTATCTGTTCCGTCGGCGCCTGTCTTGCTGGCACCTATGGCACCCCCTGCTGGCCCAGTGTCGGCGGTTCCTGCGGCGGCCCCTGCTGGCCCATTGTCGGCGGTTCCTGCAGTGGCCGAGACGCTCGTCACAGCTCCAGCTACTGCTCAGTCTGAGCTCCCTGCTGCGGCTGCTGTACCACCCACTGCTACGCCTGAGGTACCGGCGCTGCCTCTGCTCGCAGCTACACCCGGGGCTCCAGTGCCGGCCTCACTTCCTGCTGCACCTGAAATTCCTCCTTCAGCCCGCCTCCGCCTGACGTCCTGCCTGTCTCACCAGCTCCGCCCGTCCTTCCTGTCTCGGCGCTGCCTGCAGCTACGCCTGCTGTCCTGGTGCCGCCTCCTACTCCTAGACCTCTGGCTACTACTCCGGTCCCTGCAGCACCTGAGGTCTTGGCGCCGCCTGTGACTCCTGCCCTGGTGCCTGTAGCACCAGTCCCTGTCCCTGAGGAGGTCCAAGACTATCTGACCACCGCTCCTTCCCCCTTATAGAAGGAGGAGCTTGAGTAGGACCCCTCGACGATTTGTTATGTCAAATAACACCACTGTCATAATTAAACAATACACCTACACAAACAAATACCAGATAGGTACACAAATACATCATATAACCATATATATTCTTTAGTGTTGTAGTCAAGACCACCTAAACTAAGACCAAGACATTGCCGAGACCAAACAGAGTAGAAACAAGACAAGACCGGTCCCGAGAACTACAGAACTACCCAGCAGTTTGACTGAGCTCCAGCCATTCTGTAAAGAATGGGCAAGATGTGCAGAACTGGCAGTGATGAATTCAAACAGGCTGTCATTCAAGCAAATGCTTGCTCTCCTCCTGGAGCCGACACCTTATCGTTGTGGAGGGGTTTGCGTGTTTCAGTGATCCCAGGGGCTAATTTGCCAGGGGCTTCATGCCCCTGGTAGGGTTACCCAAGGCAAACAGGTCCTGGGTGAGGAACCAGACGAAGTGCGGCTCATTCAACAACTATGAAGAAAAAGAAAATGGAATCGCGGAGTCCCTTGCCCGGACGCGGGTCACCGGGCCCCCCCCCTGGGGACAGGCCTGGGGGTGGGGCTCGACGGCGAGCGCCTGGTGGCCAGGCCTGTGCCCATGGGGCCTGGTTGGGCACAGCCCGAACAAGGCACGTGGGTCCCCCCTCCAATGGGCTCACCACCCATAGGAGGGGCCATAGTGGTTGGGTGCAATCTGAGCTGGGCAGTGGCCAAAGGCGGGGACCCTGGCGGTCCGATCCACGGCTACAGAAGCTAGCTCCGGGGACATGGAATGTCACCTCTCTGATGGGGATAGGAGCCTGAGCTGGTGCGCGAGGTTGTGAAGTTCCGGCTTGACATAGTCGGGCTCACCTCGATGCACGGCTTGGGCTCTTGAACCAGTCTCCTTTTGGGGGGTTGGACCCTTTTCCACTCTGGAGTTGCCCGCGGGGAGAGGTGCTGAGTGGAGTGGGCATACTTATTGCCCCCTCACTGGGCGCCTGTACATTGGGGTTTACCGCAGTGGATGAGAGAGTAGCCTCCCTTCGCCTTCAGGTGGGGGGACAGGTCCTGACTGTGTTGTTTGCGCTTATGCGCCAAGTGCAGTTCAGAATGCCCACCCTTTTTGGAGTCCTTAGAAGGGGTGTTGGAGAGCACTTCACCTGGGTACTCCTGCTGGGGGACTTCAATGCTCATGTGGACAATGACAATGAGACCTGGAGTGGCGTGATTAGGAGGAATGGCCCCCCCGATCTGAACCCGACTGGTGTTTCGTTGTTGGACTTCTGTGCTCGTCACGGATTGTCTATAATGAACACCATGTTCAAGCATATGGGTGTCCATATGTGCACTTGGTACCAGGACACCCTAGGCCGCAGTTCAATGATCGACTTTGTGGTCGTGTCGTCAGACTTGCGGCCGCATGTCTTGGACACTCGGGTGAAGAGAGGGGCGGAGCTGTCAACTGATCACTACCTGGTGGTGGGTTGGCTCCGATGGTGGGGGCGGAAGCCGGCCAGGCCTGGCAGGCCCAAGCATATAGTGATGGTCTGCTGGGAACATCTGGCGGAATCCCCTGTCCGGAGGAGTTTCAACTCCTACCTCCGGCAGAACTTCTCCCATGTCCCAGGGGGGGCGGGGGACATTGAGTCTGAATGGGCCATGTTCCATGCCTCCATTGTGGAGGTGGCTGACCGGAGCTGTGGCCGTAAGGTGGTCGGTGCTTGTCGCGGCGGGGGATGCCGTCAAGCTGAAGAAGGAGTCCTATCGGGCGTTTTTAGCCTGTGAGACTCGAGAGGCAGCTGACAGCTACTGGCTGGCTAAGCGGGCTGCGGCTTCGGCGGTCACTGAGGCAAAAACCCGGGTGTGGGAGGAGTTTGGTGAGGCCATGGAAAACGACTTCCAGACGCCTTCGAGGCGATTCTGGTCCACCATCCAGCGGCTCAGCGTGGGAAAGCGGTGCAACATCAACACTGTATATGGTGGGGATGGGGTGCTGCTGACCTCAACTCGGGACGTTTTGGGTCGGTGGAGGGAGTACTTTGAGGACCTCCTCAATCCCACTAACACGCCTTTCAATGTGGAAGCGGAATATGAGGACTCCCCTATCTCTGGGGCGGAGGTCGCTGAGGTGGTTAAAAAGCTCCTCAGTGGCTGGGCCCTGGGTGTGGATAAGATCCGCCCAGAGTTCCTTAAAGCTCTGGATACTGTGGGGCTGTCTTAGTTGACATGCATCTGCAGCATCGCATGGACATTGGGGGCAGTGCCTCTGGATTAGCAGACTAGGATGGTGGTACCCCTCTTTAAAAAGGGTTAGGGTTAGGGTTAGGGTTATCCGCCAGATTGTCAAACCTCAGATCCAGGAAGAACAATGTGGTTTTCGCCCTGGCTGTGGAACAGTGGACCATCTCTATACTCTCTGCAGGGTTTTGGAGGGTTCATGGGAGTTTGCCCAACCAGTCTACATGTGTTTTGTGGACTTGGAGAAGGCATTCGACCATGTCCCTCGGGGAGTCCTGTGGGGGGTGCTCCTGGAGTATGGGGTGATGGGCTTCTTTTTAAGGGCTGTTCGGTCCCTATATGACCGGTGCCAGAGTCTGGTCCGCATAGGCGGCAATAAGTCGGACTCGTTTCTGGTGAGGGTTGGACTCCGTCAGGGCTGCCCTTTGTCACCGATTCTATTCATAGCTTATATGGAGAGAATTTCTAGGCACAGCCAGAGCGTTGAGGGTGTTCGGTTTGGTGACCTCAGGCTTAGGTCTCTGCTTTTTGCGGATGATGTGGTCCTGTTGGCTTCATCAGAACGTGATCTCCGGCTCTCGCTTGGACAGTTTGCAGCCGAGTGTGACGCGAACCCATGGTCCTCAGCCGGAAAAGGGTAGTATGTTCTCTCCGGGTCGAGGATGGGGTCCTCTGCCTAGTGGAGGAGTTTAAGTATCTTGGGGTCTTGTTCACGATTGAGGGGAAGATGGAGCGGGAGGTCGACAGGCGGATCGGTGCAACGTCCGCAGTCATGCGGGCGCTGCATCGGTCTGTCATGGTGAAGAAAGAGCTGAGCCAAAAGGCAAAGCTCTCGATTTACCAGTCAATCTA
>JAODKE010000043.1:8208064-8231727 GCA_026779605.1 Mormyrus hasselquistii | reverse complement strand
ATATGGGCCAACATTTCTAAAGAATGCTTTCAGCACCTTGTTGAATCAATGCCACGTAGAATTAAGGCAGTTCTGAAAGTGAAAGGGGGTCAAACACCGTATTAGCATGGTATTCCTAATAATCCTTTAGGTGAGTGTACAATTTGATAAAATCTTAAAACATTAATTGCTGCCGAAGGCACACTTTCCTTCAGGCAGTCAGATGGTCTCGTCCTGTAGCCTCATCTGTCTGGACACAGCTGTACAATTGTGTGATTTTATGGTAGGAACTTGGTCCTGCGTTCTGTGATCCATCAGAAATGTTCAGATACCTGGAACAGCATGTTCTCAGCTGCTAATAGAGGAGGGGTGAAGACTAAACCAAGTAAATGAGAATTTATGTTTTATAGCTGGCCATAATTCTGATTTGTGCCAAATGTTATTTATAACCCCAAACAACCTAGGTGGTTAAAAAAAGATTAAATTCCTGGGTATATTTTCCCAATGTGGACATGCATTTTTTTCCCTTTTTCATAGTTAATCTGACATCACATGCTGCTTTGGCCTTAGGGGACCCAATTCCTGCTACCTTCTTGCTTGATTGTGGTTTCTCCTGCATCCAATTAAAATCCCAGAAAACTGCTATCAATCCCCAGAAGAAGAAAAAAAACCATTGTAACTTCTGGTTTTGTATTACAAACATCATTATATTTCCTACTCTCTAGAAGCCCTGTTACTCCAAAAGAATCAATATTGTGGTCCTATACCAACACGAATATCAGCCACACTGATATTGCTACCTTAGGATTGACATCAGTGTTCTTCCTCAGATATCAATGTGTGACTGGGAAAAGGAGTCCCTGTGTCCCAAGAAAAGAAAACTGCTTCACTCTCACTAAACTATTACCCAGAGAAAAGAACAAAGCTTACATTATCTTAACACTTCTGCACATTGCTGTAGAGAGTATTAAGATTACACACTGTGGGCCAGAATATTCTAAAGAGGAGACAGTGGAAGGTCACGTCGGTACAGTTTTGTGGTGAAGTTATGTTCAGAAATATCCACCAAATCCATGCACTATGAAAAACTTATCACATTACCTTTTTTACCTGACAATGTACAGACACCCAGTGCATAATTGACAATTGGTGTTTGTGTGTCTTTTTGTTAATCATGCCAGTAGAATTTTTTTGTTTGGGGCAGGTTCTGCTGGTGCATCCAGGTGATGTAACCCATGATGTTGCCACATATACAAAGCCTAAATTTTCACTTGCCCTCTCTGTGGTGTAACAGTGTATGAAATGTGGTAGGTATCAGGAATGTTCCATCAAGTTTGTCATCTTACGTTTGTAGGCAAAACATAACATACCATTTTGAGGGGTAGATTTTGTAGGTTGCAGTGTAGGTTGGCATATAACTGTGATTTTTAACAGTATTTTAGAAATGAGATAAATTAGAAATTTTAGTGATTGCCTAAGCAAAGGAGTGATATTGCATCATTTTTTCAGAAACCTGAAACACAAGAGTATTTTTACTGATAAATTGCATTGTTAAATTACAATGCATTAGCAAATAAATCCACCAGAGAGTAATGTTAAGAGGTAAATAAACTTAAAAATAAATTATTGGGCTTTATTGGTCCCTGTCAGAATATGGTATTGTTTATTCTGACCCCCACAGTTAACATCCGTCCCCAAAATGTCCCCTGGAACACATAAAATTCTTCAACAAGCATTTCAAAGAATAATAATTAGTTTGATTAATATACTTTATTTTTTAAAAAAATGATACTAAATATTATCCCTAGAAAAGGGTCAACAACAAACATTGTACAGCTTAAATGTTGTTCAGATACGGGACAGACAAAAGGGGTCAGGTCAGAGTTGCATTATTATTAAATATGTATCAGAGTAAAAAGGTTCAATAAGCATAATAACAATTCCGCATCACAAGCCATTCCTGAGATTAATTCTTCTGTATAGTTCAATTCTTTGAACATAAGAGAGTACCCAGGGAAAATAACATTTGGATTGGAGAACTTAGGTAACAAGCAGCCAAATCAATTTGACATGAATAATAGGCTTCTTACAGTCTCACAAATAAACTGAATTAGCCAAATTAAAATAAACAGATCTTGATGATTCCTGTGCATTAAATGAAGCCACTGACATTACTGCAGACACGTGTTAATTTCTCTCTCCATCAATCCATTGTTAGGCAGAAAAAGGAAAGGATGGTTTATAATGCAAAAGTCATCAAGAGCTGCAATCTTGGTGCAAAATCTTGTTAAAGACGTGGATAAATTGTCATGCACAGAACACTTGTGAAGGCAGAAGTGCTGGATTCCCTGAGCTTTATTCCAAAAACAGAAGGCAAACAAAGGCGAATAAAGGCAAAGTCAGCTCGCAGATGTGTGGTAAGAGTCAGGGCTAAACAAAGGGCAAGAGAAACACCGCTTGGCAAGTCGCTCTCAGAACAACAGTACCTTGCTCTGTGGAGCTTAAGGTGCTGCACCCATGTTGGACCCCAATTCCTGCTGATCGGCTGGCTGGGTCCCGGGGTGGGCATGACAGTACCCCCCCCCCCCCCGACAGCAGCCACCTGGAGGCCGAGGAGGGTGTCGTGGAAGACCCCTGGGTCATGTCCCAGGTCAGTCGGATGGTCACGATGAAACAGCTGCACCAGCTCTGGGTCAGGATGTCATCCTCCAGAGGCAAAGGGGGTGGAGGAATGCCATCATCTCCGGTCAGGTGAGCCAGGCTGTTCCAGACTGGCTTGAGAATGGACAGATGGGACGTGGGGGAAATCTGGTACATCCAAGGCAGCTGCAGCTGGTAGACTGGGCTCACCTGGTGGATGACATGGAAGGGCTTGATGTAATAGGGCATAAGCATGCGGCACCCTGGGAGGTTGTGGGTAGACAGCCACACTCGCTGTCCCACTCAAAGGTGATGTGCGATGGGGGTCAGCCTGTACCTTCTGCTGTCATGCACAGGATTCCCGTTGGTGGCGGGCTTGTTTCCACACTCTGCGGCAGCACCAGAACCTGTCCTCCATGGCCAGGACCAAGTTGGGAGGGGAGTCCCATGGGAATAGTGGTGGTTGGAAGCCTAGGATGCAATGAAAGGGGGAAAGTCCCACATCAGGGTGCGCGCTGGACTTCTGGGTGTATTGCACCCAGAGAACAAAGTGAACTCACTGCGTTGGGAGGTCAGAACAGTGAATACAGAGGGCCATCATGACCTCCTGGTTGGTGCACTTTGCAATCCCATTGTTCTGAGAATGGTAGTTTGAGGAAAGGCTGAGGGTGATATTCCACCAGGAGTAGAAGGTTCGGAAGGCTGTGGCAGTGAACTGCAGCACACAGTCCGAGATGAGATCCTCGGGCATCCCAGTAAACCTAAAGACCCAGGGTTCTCCACTAATTCATCTGCTGTGGGGAGCATGATGGGGACCACCATATTATCTTGTGAGCGTAGCAGGTACATGATGAAATCGAGCACCTGGTGGGACCATGGACAGTGTGGCATGAGAAGGGGCTGCAGGAGGCCGATTATCCGATTAGCCTTATGCTGGGCACAGATAGGATATGACAGGAAGTATTCCTGTGAGTCCTTCCTCCAGCATGGCCATCAATAATGGCGGGTGGTGGTCTCTACCCTGGGCTGCACAGAGCCAAGAAAGGTGAACATCCACTGTACGTAGAGTTGCCATCTGGACCGAACAGCTGGCCTGGGGGTAGTTGGCGGGTATAGGCTCCAATCGCTGGGATGCCCGGATGTCCATGTCGAGATCCCAAGACACTGGGCTCAGGAAGCAGACAGGCGGCAGGATGGGCTGTAGGTTTTCCTTCATCGATGTGGCTTCAAACTACCAGAACAAGGCATCAGCCTTGTTGTTCTTCTTGCCTGGGATGTAGCTCATCTTAAAGTCTAACATGGTGAAAAACACATTCCGGTTATGTGTTGCGGGGGTCAGCTTTCATGAGTAAAAAGCATAGGGATGGACTACTCCATCCCTCTCCAGACACTGTGACAGGATGGCCCCCACACTCACCTCTGAGGTACCTACCACCATGATGAAGAGCTGAGTTGGATCAAGCTACCCGAGCACAGGGGCTACGATTAAGATGCCTTTGAGGGTGCGGAGAACAGTCTCCGCTGCAGTTCCTTGACAGTATGAGGTTGGGGCCAGTCCCTGACAGCCTTCTCTTCATCCATCCCCACTCTTCCCAGCTGGATGCAGTACCCCAGGAACTTGATCGATGGCCAGTGAAATTCACACTTCTCCTCCTTCATGAACAGGTGGTTCTCCCAGAATCGATGAAGGACTCCACAGATGTGACTCACGTGTTCCTCAGGGGAACAGGAGCAAACCAGAATGTTGTTGATGTAAATGATGATGAAGTGCTTCAGCATGTCTTAGAGGATGGAATTCCTCTAAGACTAACTGACTGTTACTAAACCGTACCACATCATTAGGTTCTTGAACTGATCAGTGCTCGTGATGAAGGAGGTCTGCCACTCGTTGCCGGTCCAGATGCGGATCAAATTCTAGATGGTCAGAAGGTCCAGTCTGGTGAAGACACAGGCCTCCCAAAACTGCTCGAATGCCAAGGGGATCAGGGGTAGCAGCTCTCAATGCTTCATAGTGATGACATTCAGTACCCAGTAATGAATGTATGGCCACAGCCCCCCGTCCTTCTTCTTCACAAAGAAGAAACCTGAGGACGCCAGGGAAGTGGACAGATGGAGGACACCTTACACCAATGCCTCTCCAGAGTAGATCTCCACGTCCTCTTCCTCCAGTTTGGAGAACACCTAGAGATGCTGTTTTTGGGCCTGGTAGTCCCTCCTCCAGCTCTATGGAGCAGTCCTGGTGTGGGGGCAATCCAAATGCTCAGGTCTTGCTGAACACGTCCATGAAGTCCTGGTACTCTTGGGGGACTGGGACGTGACCTTTTGGGGCAGGACTCTCCACAGTGGAGACATGACAAGGGATAGTTATACATCGGTAAAAACACAAAGGAGACCATACCTAGATCTCATCCCCCACTCAGTTAAATTGGGGATTGTGGAACCGAACCCACTGGGGTCCAAAGATGATCCCTTCTCGGGCAGAGGGCAGGAGCAGGAACTGAATGCTCTCTGCATGAGTGATCCCCACCTGCAGCTGGAGTGGGACTGTGTGGTGTGTCACTAGCGCCATAGAGAAGGGGGACGCCATCCACACCATGCGTGGAAAGGGGTGCAGGCAGTGGCTCAAATTGAATGGCATGGAGCCTCACCAAGCACTGGTCAATGAAGTTCCCAGCAGCACAAATCCAGCAACGCGCTCTCCTGGTACTGGACCTCGTACCAGGACAGGGATACCCGGACCGTCACCTGCTTGGAGGAGATAGAGAGAGAGCAAAAGACACTCACCTAGGGTGCAGACAGGATCTTCGGCGAGAGTGGACTGGGCAGGCATGGATGGGGTGTCCCGGCCCAGTGGTGACGTTCACTGGGGAAGAGTGATGTGCCCCCGAGCTGTATATACGTATAATCACATGTGCTCATACTAAATAATGACAATTACAAATGGTATATCATATGATACTGTATGAATGGAGCTTTGGGCAGTTTGTGCCTCAGTGGTTTAGAATTCTGTGTCCAGGGTGTGGAAGGTCAGCGAGTCAAATCCTGTGGCAGGTAGAGTGATGACACTATTGGCACTTTGAACATGACCCTTAAGGCTGTCTGACCCCAACCTAAGATTCTCACCTGTACATCTCACCTAACTAAATCATCTGTTGAATGAATATGGATACAAATTTGATCCAATTATTCATTTGTTCAATGAGAAAAACTGAGCTAAGAACAAACTTGGAAATCAATTTGTGCCAATTATAATGTACTGTTATTAAGAAGGGGGAGCTTTAAATTCATTGTTTCACAGTTATACTTTCCTATGTATTATACATTTTTTTTTACCAGGAAAGTAAGGAAAATAATTTTTCAGCCTATGGTAAATTCCTTGCTTAGAATACCGCTGTCATTACAGCCTCGTTCTTTGAGAGAGTGAGTAAAATATGATTGAACCATATGATGTTGCTGAAGCTTGAAAAGCTCAAGACCTGCTGGCACTTCCTGTAAAATCACAGAGGCATGTCAGTGCCGATCTGTGTTCTCATGTGCACACAGCTGCTACGAATATAAACACAAGGGGAAAAAAATTCAGGAACCCATGAAGCGGACTGCACAGTAATATTTTCAAGAATCTGGGGCATTTAAATGTGTTACAGGTTTCTTAGCTTAATATTGAGGTAAAAATCCCAGTCAGTTAATAAACTATCAGAAGGGCCAAATGGATGCATACTGCTGGCTTCACACAATAAGAAAATTACGAAAATGATGTAATACCTGTATTTGTGGATTTAGGGATCGTAATGCCTCCAGAGCTCCCTGTATATTGCAACAATATTGTTTAAAGGCTTGTCTTAAAGATAATCTGTCAAATCATTTAATTGTCAAATTGTATTCCACCTTTTCCTGATGTATTTAGGTACGCAAGTATCATTAGACATGAGACAATCACACAGTGGCTAATACTGTCTCCTCCTCCTCTCATCCAGCCTCCAAGGTCGGTTTCCCCAATGTGTGTGTGTGTTTGCATCTGCCTCCTGTATTTCAACAGGTTTTCTTTGACTGTTTTGATTTCCCCGAAAAACATGAAGTTACATGATTTTGTGCCTCTGACCGGCCCATTGTTGGTCCTGTGATGGACAGACATCCCATGCATAGTGCCCCCTGTCTATCGCACTGACCTTTGGGGGAAGGGTTTGAACTCACCATGATCCTGTATTGCATTTATATTTTGGAGGATGGATCGGTTTTGGTTAGTTGGGGGTTAAGGTCCCCTTCTGGAGATTTTGCCGATCAGGGGGTTTAAACCTGTAAGTTTGATAACTGCCTATGTTCCTTCAGAGAAACAAATTATGTAAATGAGGATCAAATTTGTCCCCAGGAAAGCATGAGACCCACAACCTAGACCCATCCATTTTATCCACTCAGGGGCCCCTGGAATAGACCTATATATATCTCCCCCCTTTTTGGCGTCCCTACTACATGTTCGCCTTAACACACTGCCACTGAATTGCAGTAAAAGGAAAGGCAGGAGAATGACAGTAGGTGTTTCTCATACAAAAGATATTCAAGCTTAAAAAAAAGTACAAAACAAACTTGCTGCATGCCTCTGTAAGCATTCCTTGTAGTCTTTAGCTATATTCATGATCTTACTACCACTCAGTCTGATGTAGAGTCAGTGGAACCCCCCCGGTACAGTCATTACATACAAAAGGACAGCTGAACGTTATATGCTCTTTAGCTATATATATATTGACTTTTAATTATGTGTAGATCATGTAACTACCTTATTTACTTTACTTAGACCCTCCTACTATCAGCTCAAAGAATTTCACAGGACACAAAAGGGAAAAGTTTATTTTCTTGTTGTGGAACAATCCTGCCTGCAGCAAGCAGGTCATGATAGAAGTGCTAATAACTCACTCAGCTGCAAACTGACCATGAAAAATGCAATCAGCATTTTAATTGGGTAACTTCTTAGTGAGGCAGAGGGCAGCTAGGCAGTTGCACAACGGGAACATTTGGTGTGAAGGTTTAAGCACCAGAACGGCCTTTTCTATTATGTGAGGTTGCATAAATTGGTAAAACTCTAACTTTTGCATAAAGCAAAGTGACTATTATTCTCCAGTAAAAACTAAAGAAACAGGACATGATCAACCTGGAGAGGGCAATTAAATATTAATTAGCATGGAAGATTAAGTACATCTTGGTGAGTAGTAAGTCACATTTGAGAGACACCAGGCTGAGACCCTGGTGAATCTTTGATTTTGACCTCTGTGATGCAAAAGTTGTGCACCAGTAGGGGGCGATCAGCACCATTCAGGCTGGTGGTAACTCTGGTTTTAATGGCCATGGCTGGCAGCTGATGGTTGCCCTAATAAGGAGGCCGGACAGTTTTCCCTTGGTTGGCTTAAAGTCTAAGCTGGGAAGAAGCCAAGAGAGAAAGAAAAGGGAAGTCAGTTGTGCATGTACATTTTCTGCAGGTGGATTCTGGATGATGAACACTCTGAAGGGACTGCTGCCCCCTACCTGCAAGGGAGGGGACTACTGGAATATGGCCTCTTGGTATAGCCCCTAGTGTACTGCAATTGTTTATTCCTGAAATAAAGCTCACCTCTTTTAGGGTATTTTCTGTGCCCTTGTCTCCTGAGTCACCCCTGTCATATCTCATACAAGCACAAAGACATTGCATAGCTGCTTTACTTGTATACTCTCTTGGATGTTTCCGGAGTCAGGCTTCTAGTAGTCCCACAAGTTACAGGCAGGCCAAAGGCTTTCTTATACTACCTGCCTAATCCAGGTAGACATGCCTTATCCGGTACGCTGCATGGTCTAATCTATGGCTACAGGTTCCATAATGCTTTTTTGAAATCTTCTGACAAAAATTATGAATTTCATAAAGAGTTGGTGTGAGCTAGTTTCCCTACCATGTCCTCTTAATATGATTCCTCAAACAATGTTATGTATAAAGGATATAACAGGTATTTTAACCGGGAAGGTTTTGTTTCTGAATCGTGGCTTGGTGGTTATTTCTGTAGTCTCACACCACTAGGGTTGTTGGTTCAAATTCTGCTTACAGCTCTGTGTCTGAAGTTTGGCTGTATTTCTCAGTGCATGGTTTCTTTCCATAACTCCAAAAGCATGCAGTTAAAGAAACTGGTGGCTCTAAATCATCTATAGTGTGTGGATATGTGTGGCCTGTGCTAGACTAGTGCCCTGTGCAGGGAGCCCCCTGCCCTGTGCTTTCAAAGAAGGACTCCAGGATCACTGTGTGTCTATGCCGGACAGGCAGTCATGGAAGCTGAATCAGTGTTTTCTTCTCTGAGAACTCTGGGACAGATATATTTTTCAGAACTCTTGGGAAGTTTTAAATGAAAATGTGCTCCATCTTGAGAGTAATTAAATGTTTGAAAGACTTTTTTCACAGAAATTAAGACGCTGGATTTTGATTTATTTTCATTGCTGCGGGATCAGAAAGTACACAAAGGGAGAGATTAATAAAACGCCCGGCTATCTGATTTCCTGTCTGATTGTCAGTCTGTTTTTTTGCACCATTCTTCTGGGAATGTTCATTAGGCCATGTTGGCAGTTTCAGAGAAAAAAACATTAAATCCAGAGACAAACAAAGATCCTGTTCAAATCCTTCAAATTAAATATAATAGCTCAGGTCTTTTGTGTACAACAGATGAGCAACAATAGATCATATCGTACGGTTACTAAACAAAAACCAGATGCTTCTTTTTATGCATAGTTTTTATGCTATGCTTGGCAAAATTCTGTATTATCTAGGCTCACAACATTTTTAAAGGTGCTGCCATGCTTAATTGGCTTGATAGGGTTTTATAAACTGCCATTGAAATGCCAGTCTTTGTGATACTGTGTCACAACTTCAGCTTGCCACTGATTGCATCACTATATTCTTTTCACAGTATGGTGTGGACTGTTGTTTTTTTTTTATTATTACAATTTTGTAACATTTTAAACAGAATGTATTTGAACACAACCTATTCAGCTTGGGAAACTGTGCAATCATTTCAGTCATTGATTGGTTAGTGGTATACTGGTTTGGACGCTGGTCTGAAGGCATTTTTTTCTCTTTCTCCTCCCTCAATTAATCCATACAGTAATAGTACAATATCAACTGCTGTTTTGTGTCATTTCCTTTCAGTATGCGTGAGGGAGGACGTTGTGGCAAATAAGGAGGACACTGTGGATCAGGCAGGCGAAACGTCTCTAATTATATTCCTAATTCCAGACAGCAAAATCGAAAAACGTATAAGAATGTGGTCGAGGGGTGGGCAGGGGTCAGGTGACCTTCGTCGGCTGTCGGGGGACAGGGCTAAAGCCAGAATCTGGAGACAAACAGGAGTTTTAGCAATCGCCGTAGATACTAGGAGAGCTAGGCAAGACATGAAGTGAAAAAAGCGAAAGTAGGGTAATCAGCTGACAGGCAAGTAGACAGGCAAATGGGTAAATGGGACAGAATTGCTCGAACTCGTATGAAGCTACAAAGATCTCACGTCTGCTTGATGTACCTGACGCAAATAAGAAAGACAGCCCAATAGAACACACCTGAAAGAGTGAGGCCTGCAGCTAACTGGTTGTACTGGTTCCTGGGGCAGGCAGGGAAGGAGCATGCCTGCCGGCACCAGGCTCCCTTCTCAGGATTTCCCCGAGGGCGTGGATGGGAAGCACTGTGTGACATCATAGGAGTTTCCATGACACCACTTTCTTTAGATTCTTTCCAGAGTAGATGAATACACTGGGTGTTAGTATCCCTTTGATGCCTCTTTTCCCTAAAAAGCATTTTTGATTTCTGTGCTTCTGTGTTCAGCTTATGACCTTACGGCCTTTTTCTGATCTTGTCAGCAGGTCCTCATCATTCCTTCCCATCTTTGCAATTTCCGCCTCTTTGCATAGTGACACCATCTTATGGTTCAAAACAAGGCCTCTCAGTTCTTGCTGGAATTTTCATCTCTGCGTGGATTTTGCTGCAGCAGGCAGGGCGTAATGTGATGCATGCAGTACAGTGGTTATATGGCAGCTCACTTCCAGAAGGTTTGGCTATGCTACCTTATTTAGAAACTTTATCAACAAACCATTAGCAACAAGCGAACTGTGAGATCATTTGCTTATATTAGAGGCTTACAGCTGTACATAGAAAAACTTCAAATGTTTATGCTGAAACACATTGCCAATGACCTCAATTAAACAAATCATGCATGAGGAATAAGCGAGTACACTCTGTGAATGAAGGTCTACATCTTTAACTGTGATTAACATATAAACCCCTGCCAAAAAACTTGCCGAAAACATTAATCTACCATCCAATTGCATATCCTGGGGCACCAGGAAGGGGTTCACTTCAGAGGGGATGCTGTTCTATCATGGATCACTTATGCACACACATTTAGAGACACCCAACTGCATGTGCATAAACTCTAGAAGTAAACATGCGACACAGGGAGACCATGTGAACTCTCCAAGTACAGAGGAAAGAGGATTTAATCTGCAGCCGCTGAAGGTGTGAGACGACAGGGGTATTCACTGAGCTACTCCTACTTTGCCATCTTTTCCTATATTGTATAAAGAATGTTAGCTATGTGCAAAGATTAACAAGATATAAAAATATATAAACTAACAAAGATACTTTATTTGCCATTTGCACACGTACATTCACATTGGAATATGTCTCTTTGTCGACCCTCATCTTGCTCTCCATGGCTTGGGGGGGGGGTCACAGCGCAGGGTAAGCTAAGGTACAGCACCCCTGGAGCTGGGGGTTAAGGACGTGGCTATAGGGACATGTGACTCCACTGCCAAGGTTGGGGCTCAAACCAACAATCTTCTGATCACAGGCACAGAGACTCAGACCACTGAACCACTAAAAATATCTAAGGCCGAGTTTAGTAGGCAATAGGCTTACAGAACTGAACATTTCAAAATATTACAAATTCAAAAGGCATCTTATAACTTGAAATGATCTTCTACAAAGACACTCGGTCTACTTCATAGGCTACAATAGCCAAGACAGTTTTGCAGGTAACAGCGTGTAGCTCAGTGGGCTGTGCAAGTAATCACAATGTCACTGGTTCAAACCCAACCTCAGCACGTCTGCGGCTCCTTGAGCAAGGCCCTTAACCCCCAGCAACCTGGATGCCGCTACGGGTGGCTGCCCTTCACGGACAGCTTATTCCACAAAGAGTAAGTTGAGGGAGGCATAAAGACAATTTCCCCACGAGGATTAATAAAGTATTGATTATTATTATTATTATACAATAGCCTACATCTCAAACTTAACTCGTGTAAATTTCAGATAAAATGAGTCCTTGTACATTTAGTGGTGTAAGACGTTTGCGATTGTCAGAGTGAATTTCTGCAACAGTACTTTACAGTCTTTTGGCACAGACGTCGGTGGTGAACATAGGTCAACCTGTAGTTTTAGAAAGCAATGGATAACGGTGATGGTGCGCCTTCCACCAATGAAGTGAATTTTCAGATCGGGAAAAGAGATGTTCACCAACAAAAGCACTTATCTCTGTGTCTTTTATCTTTGCAATACTGCCACACTGGGCTTTTTTTCTGCATCATTCCAAATATTAGGTGCTGACCTTTTTTCGCATAGTTTTTGATGCGCATGCCCATTCAGTATGCATATGTCAAGAAGTGTGACATTCAGTTTGCTTAATAGTATGATAGAATGTTCAGCAGAAACCAAACCCTTTCAAAAACAAGAACATTCGGCAGAAGCAAAATCCAGGATTCTGTGCATCCCTATATATAAAGTGAGTGTTTTCATGGATCAAGTCATTCTTGATAAGTATCTGAAAACTATTCAGACATCCCACCTTTGGCCTATTGATTTCTAGGAGGCAGATGAGGGACAGTCGGAAGGGGTGGGTGCTGACTAGGCCTGGTTGATATTACGGTAATACCCCTCTCCTGCTCAGGAATTTTTACCAGGAGACACCACAGTACCACTGCATTTTAAACTTCTGTCAAAATCATGTATACTGCAGTGTACTTGTCTGGATGGTATAATAGTTTAGAAATGAAATATGGCCGAAGCCGACCAATGGGGGGGAGGGGGGGGGTTTGACAATTTGCAGGGGGATGAAATGTCTGATAGCTGTCAGTTTTTTATTATGCAACTTATCAAGTATAAAAATATTCTTTACATGTCTGAAATGTGACTCCAAAGTTTATTGAATATGTTGTGATTTGCAGCAGTTAATATAGGCCAAAATTATATCTATATCAGCATTCTGCAGCAGTCCAGCACAATTTATGTCCTGATTGTTTGGAAATGATTAGTAAGATGATACATTGGATCTTTACATCATTAATAAAACCCCTATCACTACTCTTGTAATATTCATATAGGTCATATAGGTCAGTCACTGCACTAATTCGTCCAATCTGTTCATTTCAGTGAATGACTGAGTACTGCAATCATTATATTACATTGAATGAGTTGTCATTCTTGTAATCTGACGGGGGGGGGGCTGTGTAAGGTGAAGTGCACTTTAAGTTTGGAGAACTCATTTTTGTTTCGCGGCTGTAGCCAAGAGCAGCTGTTCTTAGTTTGGTTAAACAAATGTTCTATAAACTATGTATACTTACAATACTTTTTATTAAGCACGAAAGGGACTTCCAAAAAAAAAAAACATGGAACATCTCAGTGGGAACTTCCCCAGTGAAAAATATTCCAAGGTGAACGGACCAGTTTACGATTTAGGCCTATATAGAATCAGCTGAACGAAATGAGAAGACTCGGTTCACTAAAAATGATCATGATGTCCATCTGTAATATTCACTAAACCGCTAGAATATTGGACCAGGCCATCATGGGTAGGGTGATGGTTTATGACTCAAGCCTGCACCACGTCCTTACAGCTGGAGTGCGGGCGCCACGGCCTGCCCGTCATGCACAGACCAAGCCCGCACTGTAAGCTTTTTGTCATGGTTCGCTCGTATTTGTGCTCCATTGAGGGCAAACTTAAAAGTTAATTGTTAGTTATTTCTTTTTTTTGATTAGCATTGATTGTTAGTAATGACATACCGATGGCATTGAATGCTTTATACACGTTATAGTTATCGATATGCGAAAATATTTATATTAACAAACATCAATTTACAGACTATCAATTTATATTGTATGTTACAGTTAACTGTAGACTATAAAGTTAAATTCCACACTTCAGTCCAGCAAGCTGTCACTTATCGTTATCGATTACTTTACAAAAGCCGCCAGTAAGGTAAGTAAACAAACTGATTATTTATTATTAACATTGATTTAAAATCATTCAGTAGAAGATTTTAATATAAGAAGAGCTTATATTTATAAATACGAATCTTAATTTCTACCTACTAAAATACCAACAACAAAACGTGCATAGCAGCACGTTTGATATATAGGCCTATTGTTTGTATAACGTGTGTATATATATATATATATATATATATATATATGCAACATAACTCAAGCCGGCAAGGAAATAATTACATTTTCGATTATATTAGAGCAAATAATTTTTGTAACAGGTTACCGTGTCAGATCACAGTAAGAATTTCACGATTAAGAAGGAGCTTAACTCCACTTGTAAATGAAAAAACGCGTCATCCTGTAAAAAGGGAACATCGATGTCATGATTATATTTACACCTTGAGCGTTATCTCCAGGTTGAGTGTAAAGGATTATTGTCGCGTTGGCGAACTGGCTCCGGTCTCATTTACATCTCCCGTCATATATCTGCCTGTTTATGGTTGTAAATAGTCGCGTCTTGTGCAGGGTAGTCACATATGTATTTACTTGGGTTGTGTTTGTCCGATCCACACGTGTGTCTCCACCCGATTTGTAAATGCCTACTGTGTGTGCGCCTACCTGTTATGCCAGACGTGACTACGTCTCCGTTTCCCTATATTGCGAAGTTTCTAAGTAAAAAGATGTATTATTGCTCGTTGTTTTGCAGGTGTAGTGGGATTCGCGCCCGCTTATCGCAGGTTACGAGAGTCCTCTTCAAGGCTAACAATAAAAGAGCGTAGTTTTATCTGCTGGAAGTAACTTCATTTTTTGCTGCGATCCCTGGGTCTGCTGAGCGCAACATTATTATACGATGTTTTAAATCTTTCACCTGCAACGATATTTTATAGTGAAGTAGTTCATCCATCTTCCATAAGTGCTTATCCAGGACAAGGTAGTGGTGAGTCTGCTAGCAATGCGAGGAAGCATGGGGTGCAAAGCATCTTTTCAAAATTCACATCGCATGCTTAGAAAACAATGTGATACCTTTTCAGTTGATACCACGTTTACTTTAAGTATTTTATGTCTTTTAGGTTTATATTGCCAGTTTCTGTGTATATCTACACAAAGACTCAGTAATGACTGTCAATGTCTGTAAAGCCACAGCCTTTATTTTTTTTCCAAAGGAGAAGTTGCCCTATGCTTAGCTAGGTGCAGTCCAGATAAAGGCAGTTCCCCTTCATTTAAATAAGTAAACATCGTTTATGATATTGTATTACAGTGGGCTATAGCAATATAAATAAATTAAATTGTTATTTTAACATGTAAATGTATTCATTTATGAGATGCTTTTATTCAGAGTGTTGCACAATTGAGAAAAGGGGTCAACCAGGATGTCACACCGAGTGAAAGAAGCGCAACCCAAATGCATGGTGTGAGTGCTGAATACCCTCAGGAAGGGCTTTTATTTTAAGGTAAAAGGTTTTGCTCAGGGGCACAGTGTGGGTCTCTTCTCCCAGCAGGCCGTTAAGTAAGGAAAACGCTTAAAAAGTTACACACTTTTGAGCACTTTTTATGCATATTCTCCTCCCATCTATGCGGTGAAGCCCACCGTGCATAACCCGAAAAAGAAGGGGTTATGCCCTCAATGTTTTTTGGCAAGAAAAAATATAGAACACATGATCCTTATTTTATATTGTGAACCTGAATGAAATCCACAGAAAGCCCTTTATTTTGAGCATGAAACCACTGCAGTAGACTACTGCTCTTGTATTTGGTAATTTTCACGAACATGAGAATCAATAGACAAGAACGAAATGTTACAGTGAAATGCAGTGTTTGAATTTTGTGCAGGGCAACTGACCTTACCTTAACTCATTAGGTTTAATAAAATGTGATGATCCCTCAGCCATTCCCCCGAAACTGGCACTATCACAGCAGGATTAAAATCAAATAGCACAGAACTAGATTAAATATTTTTAAGTTTTTCAACTTGATTGCAAGTAACCCACAATACACAATTAATTAGTATAACAAGATGTACACTATTTTTTTTCAATTGTTTTGTATTGTCAATGCTTTTTCTCTGCAACTAATTAATTACCCCAGAGGCAAAATCCACATTTTAGACGATAATATAATGTGAGTCTGTTGTCAAACTAACTTAAAAAATTAGTGAAAATTTATATGGCATGGTAATGAGTTTGTGAGAATCGCCCATAATGTATTTAAAAACAAATCCATATACTTCGATTTTTTTCCCTATTCACCGGACAATTCAGTAAACAAGCAAATATGCAAAGTTACCTGCATATTCCAAACAAATTTATGTGTTACAGCATAGGTTGCGATGTAATATTCCAAACCAGTTGCTGGTCACTGCCACTGAAAATCCACACATCTACCCCATTAAGCATAGAATGGTTACCAATTAGGCGAGCATCCTGATCAGGTACTGTAGATGTTTTGTTATATGATCTGCTTTTTGAAAACTGCAATACTGTGTTTGGCCATGTGGAGGCAGTCCCCCAGAGCACATGGTGAAAATGCAATAATTACATGCAACATGGCCATATTTTGGGGTTTCTGCATAAAATGCCTAAGTGCACTTCAACTCCACACTGAAATAGCTAGTAGAATATATGTGCTTTTTTGACCTAAACGCATGTGAGTATTGACCCCTTAATTATTAAGATTAAATATGCTAATCTGGAAAAATTGTTAATTGGTGTAAAAAGAAGTTAAAGCAAGAGATACATGTACAATAGCTGGTTCTCTGTTGGGAAAGGAGTCGGCAGTTGTATTTTTCTTGTC
Source organism: Mormyrus hasselquistii (assembly GCA_026779605.1). NCBI lineage: Eukaryota > Metazoa > Chordata > Actinopteri > Osteoglossiformes > Mormyridae > Mormyrus > Mormyrus hasselquistii. The sequence goes on along the minus strand of JAODKE010000043.1, from coordinate 8,215,067 downwards.
AGGTTCAAGATTTGGTTTTCTCCTTTCATCTTGGATTACATGCTTTGGGCTACATTTCCCAATCATCATTACCAAACCACAGTGCATGTCTCAGTCTAATTTTTCTGGCTATCTATGAGGCAAAAACGGTTTGCGCATATTTTTGGCCCTAGACAAACAGTTTCCCAAAAACTGCTTCCAAATCACTCAGTGTGTGAGATGGTGACGCCCGAGGCCTCAGCCAGACCTGTTTCCTATTTCTTATATCAGATCAACTACGCTGCACTTGAAGGCATAATTAAAAGCTGAGTGCTCCTTAGATCACAGCAGGACATGAGTAGGTGTCTCTCTTCTGGACTCGCCAAATATGCTTCTCATAGATGCACCTACTGACTCACATACAGATGGAAAAACCAAAGTGTCTGCTGCTAGTTGCAGTGTTTGTGTTGAGTGGATTGCTACCAGGAAGAAAAGTACATTGTTTGCTTTAACATTTCTCTTCCTCTAGATCTCTGTCATAGATCTCTCTTAATGTTTTCGACTCAGGGATGAATCAAGGTTTGATGATCAGGATCGCAGGGATTATATCTTGACATCGTGCCTTTTATGTGATGCGTTGCTGGTAACAACATGACAGTTTATTGTACTGATAATGTCTAATTTTTCATGTCATTGCCTTTTTTCTGTAGTGTTGATAACATTTATTTACATTTTTAATAATAATAATAACCCTTTTAATAACTCTGAGACTTTTTTGTTAGTCAATATTTATTCTTTTCAGTTTATTTAAAATTGATTCATAGCATGATGCTTTAATAGCACCACAAACTCCTCTGATAACAGTGCTGTAATAGGGACACAGCATCTGTGTTAGGTTCCTCTGGGTTCATGGAAAAAAAAAACTTTATCATATGATTTACAGTAACTCAGATACAATTTTCAGTAAAGGGAACATTTATAAGGTCGCATATATGTATGTTGTGTTAGTGCGCTTGATGCAGCTGAAAAAAAAAATGAAATGAAAAAAATGAAACAGTGATGACTGCATGAGGTTGCATACATTACGGAGACCTCTACTTGGTATTTAGGGCTATTTAGGAACATCACAGTGTTTCTGAAATGAAAAGAGTGCTTCGGAAGAAAGGATTCAATTGAAATTGAATTTTCAGTAATCAATCAAGAGGTCAGCTTGTGCTTTGATGAGAATATGTGTTTCTAAACTATAGTTCTATGACTGGAAACTAAATTTAAGGTTTTATGATGGGAAACACTGACATACATTTCCACAATGAAGATCACAGCACAATCAATCAATGAACATTAAAAATAGAGAGAAAAAGACAGTACATACTTTACCCAGTGTGTATTATTTATCTTCTGCAGATTATACCTGTATAGTCACATATGTAGAGCTTGATTCTTATTTATCATAAGATATCACCATTCTCTATTTTATTTTGTGTACCATTTGTCCCTCCACTCCCTCTACTGGCCAGATTAGTCACTACACTCGCAGGCATCCTTTTCAATTTGATAGTTTAATCTAGTCACGATTCTCACAAAGTTGTGACTCTCACATGTGTATTTATCATCATTTGTCATGTTGTCTGCACAAAATCTACACCACCTATCAGCTAATTTCAATGCTCCCTTCTCTGATTTCATTTCCTTTACTGAAAGTCATAGTTATTTTCTATTATGGTTTGTTAAATGTTATACTGACTGAAAATGAATACAAGTGTTTTTGTGTGAGCAGATTAATAGTTGTTTAAAAGCAGTATGAATGCACAGAGGTTCTGACGATGGAGAACATCACATGAATTCAGTTCCCCCTCCTGATAGGGGACACAGAAGAGATGCTCCAATCTGGCCTGGGAGCGGCCACATACGATCCCATTGCACGGTCCCTATTGGAGGAATGACAGCAGTCCTTTGCATGTGGTGGTTGAGCATGTCCTGCCCATTCCACCGACTGCTGTGACCATGTTTTCCATTCCGAGGAAGTTGTCTTCCCTGGCATTTTGAGCCATTTACATCCTCTCCCTGATGTTGGCCAGCATCAGCGCTAACCTCTTGTTCGTATCTCCTTTCCACAGTGACATGAGCTTCTGGCATTTTCCTACAGAAGAAGAGAGAGCAGACGACAGTCTTCTGACAAACCAGCCAGGCTTTGAGAAAAACGCCTCAGAATACATTGACATTTAGCTTTAGCGTACCGCTGCTGACAGCCCAGATGGGACAAAAGATGATATTGTTTCTTGTATCTCCCAGGAATTTTCACAAGCATGACTCCCCTTTTTTTTGAGGGTCGGGGATACAATGCGGTATGGAAGGTGTGGGGATCTCACGAGGAGGGAATGTCTGGGTGCTCTCCATGCTGAGCGTGACCTTTCAGTAGCTGTCCGATGTGGCACCACACTATAAACATAAATAGCATATCATCGCATGCAAGGCATGTGGTTTGGTCTCAGGACTTTTCTTTGTTTTACTGTTTTACAAACAAATGATGTCCTGTTGAGCTAAGCATTTGCATCCGGATAATATAGGCATATGTGTCTCCTCCTGGTTCTGTGGTCAATTTTTATTTGAAACATAATAATTATGTTGGCCTTGTTTTAAGGTTAATGTTTCAGGTATTCCAGGTGGCACCGTGCAATTTATATTTGCAGAGAGCTATTATGCTGTACAGGATCTATAATGAACACATGTAAAAACAGTACGCAGTGCACGTGTTTGCTTTTCATTGACTTGGCAATGTTAAGCAGGTTGAGTTGCATCTAAACCTGATTCTGGGTCTTAGCAGCCAGAAAAAGTCCAATCTACTGTAAGACATCTCACAGCCTTGATTCTGGCTAATACAGTGCAAACTTCATTTGACGTAGATGGCTATGTGTTTGATGCTGGAGATTTTATAGGGCAGATGTGAGTCTCAAAGCCAGTTTTTGGACAGGTGGTACAACAATCATTCATGTTTATAGTGATTCTCACAACTGTCACACTACAAGCACACTCTGACTGTTCTTTTATGTAGAGTGGTGTGGTTTTCCTTATTAAACCCCGTATTCTCTCGATCCCTTTACTCTTGTTCATGCTTCCCCAGTCCGAGCCTGCACCGAACACAACAATAATATTAAGAGAACAATTGTTTAATCTTTCAACTGCTTATCCTGTATAGGGTTATGGTGTATTACAGTTTTTCTCGATTGCTTTGGAGCATTCCTCAAATGACAACATTTGCAAAACAACGAATGTACTCCCCACAATGGAACTTCATTTCTCATTGCTTCACACAAATGTCCAAATATTTTAATAATAATTGAACTTTATTGATCCCCATGGGGAAATTCTTTTTACGCCTCCCTCAACTAGCTGTCTGTAAAGCTGTGAGAGCTGGGGGTTAAGGGCCTTGCTCAAGAACCTGCAGAGGCTGGGTTTGAACCTGTGATCTTGTGATTATAGGGACACAAGCTTAGCCCACTGAGCCACATGCTGCCCCCCCAAATACATATATTTTGTACAATTGCCATCATTCTGTATGATTTTCAGTTGCTTTAGTCTTGCTGGTCAAAATAGATTTTGTTAGGATGATTCCTAGGGCACCTTAAGAGCCCTAGAATAAAATAATTGGATTTGTCTGGGTTGGGGGTCTGGTGTGATAGACTTTCATGGGGCCCAAAGTCTCTAGCAGCACTCCTGCCCACAGGGCATGATTTTGTTGTCATTTTGTTGGTCTTGTATTCCCATTTTGCTGTTTTTATGTTATACAGTGCTGTGTGACTGTTTTGTTTGCTATTGTACAATGTCTTGAGATCTGAAGAAGTTACATGTGCATGTGAGTGCTTTCTCTTGTCAGTGAACTTTACATACTGCATGATAGAGCCTTACAGTGTTGAAATTGGTGCTTTTGACTAAGTATCAGTTTGCTAATGAAAAATGATCAGTCAGCGACAATGAGAAAGCGGGAACTGACTATCATTCTGCATTGTGGAGTTCAGGAGCAGACTTACACTGACATACTGACAATACATATAAGCGTTTTAGCTCTCATGGTTTAAAAAGTGTTGATTGCACCTTTCATTATGGTGGCACTGACTATTTTATTGGTGGAATTATTTGCTTTTGAGACATGAGTTAAATGTTATTAGTAAGTTCCATGCTTTTGCAGTTATACCATAGTGTTGTGCTATATGCACTGTTTTGAGAAATGCTCTTACTGTATAGTATAGTCTTCAGAATGTTAAGTATGTTTCATCAATTGTGCCAAAGCAATCGAGGGAAACTGTGTAAATATTTTTATTAAAACCACTGCAGGTTAATGCTAATGATCTTTCAGCATCCCATGAAGTACGTACCCCTACCTTGTGCCCTAGGTTTCTTTAGATAGGCTAAAGACCTATCTAAAGAAAGAAAGATAGGCTAATGACTCTGTCCAGGAATTTAGACAAATGGAATATGTATTCATATGTCATTTGCATATATTCATTATTATTATTATTATTATTCAGAATATCAAACATTCATTCATTTTCCATGCCCATCTAATGAAAGCGGGGATGGGAGAATGTCAAAAATAATATGTGTAAATGTGGATCATTCATCTAATCCAGTATGAGCGGAAAATTAATTATCCCACATTTTTCCATACATTGATCTTTAAAATAATTTTCAGATTCATTAATCTGCCGGTCCCTGGTTCATTACTCCTAGATCTATCACCAGTTCTCTCTTTTATTCCTTCTAGTCTGATTTTATTGATCGTCTTTCTCTAGGATTTATGTAGTTTCCATTGCATTTGCCTTCTCCACTTGCCTGTCAGTCCACACAACACATGATAACAGTTGTCATTTAGGTATGGGATTCTTCCTCTTGCACTGAGCTTTCGGGGACAACGGAAAGTGAGAGGAAAAGAAATGAAAGTATGATGCGAGCCCAGTTTTTACCCTCAGGTTCCTCAATGGATCTCACAGTCTAATTTGTTTTTCTTATATACCAGTTCTCTTGTCAAATCTGAACATAAAATGATAAAAGAGAATAACAACAAGAAAAAAAAGATTTGCCATTGGTGCTGCAAATTGTGTAAGAGGGCTGTGGTGATGTGATGCTGTCATATCTATATAGAAATCGTTTTATATACATTGTGCATTTAAATGATACTGCCAGTCTTGTGATATAGTAGTTTTAGGTTAGCTTTGTTAGTAAAATAATCTTGTAAATGGGATTTACATATACCTTTATTTAATATTATTCATAGAACTGTTTTTATGATTTGTAAATAAAGTGTCTTAAAGCAAGAGAATATACACTATGTACCTTCCCCTCCTTTTTGTCCAATGTCTTTTCCTTGTGATTACAGTAAAAGTATTTGTCTCTATATATGAGTTATCTTCCCATGAAGAGAACCTGGTCCTGCTGGAGATGGCACACTGCTCTTGAACTAACCTTTCAGTGTCATATTTCAGGGACACTGTTATGGCCAAGGAGATGCAAGCTACCCTGTCAGACTAGGTGGTGCTAAAGCAAAACTTGGGGGTATATTTGGCTGTAGTGAATCGTGGGAAATAATAGACCACTAACCAGATAATCCTTGGCAGTAATGTTTATTGTCTATAGTCTAATTTTTGCACCTTAAATTAGAACGAGTTATAGGTATTGAATTTACAGCCTTCATTGACTGCTCATGTTTTCTGATTCACAATTTTGTAATCTTATTTAATTAGAAGCTAAAGACATAATACTTGTGCTAATTTGTTTTGAAGTTGCAGAAAACTTTGATTTACTACAAAATAGAGCAGAGCAGTTTCACAGATGGTATTGGTTCCTATTGTAATTCCATGTTGTAGCTAAGTGGCACGTCAACATCAGGGAGCTACTTATTTGTTTAGATGATGGGGAACTTTGCCAAAAACCAAAGAACAAGTGAAATCACTTTTCTGCTTATGCAAGAGTGTCTTTGAAGTGGCCACAAGGACAGGGACTGGGTGGAAAGAAGATAAACAGACTGTGACATTTCAATGCTCCTAGGCTTATGTATTGATAGCTACATTTTCGGCAAGAGTCTATATACAGTGCAGTTTACTTACACCACAGGGGTAAAATACTGTGGAATTAATTTTTGTCAGGCTTAGAAAAAGAATATAAATCCAACAGTTATGTATCTTAGCCTGTTGTGGGGGTAAAGTTAAGAGCAGTGTGGTAGTTCAGCTAGCCTCACAGCATCAGGCACATGGGTCTGAATCCCAGCTCCGCCCTTGTTTATGTGGAGTCTGCATATGCTTCCTGTATTTGCAGGCTTTCTCTGCATGCCCTGGTTTCCTTTTGCAGTCTAAAAGCCTGCATTTGTGTGAATTAGTGACTCCATAGTATGTTAATCTATGAAAAGCTTTTCACAACATGTGTGTCTTTTATACACTATCGTGCACTTGATTGGAACACATCTCACAGTGTCTTTGGGTCATAATCTATTAAACGTGTTTTGGCACAAATTAAAAGAGTTTCTGATCATTGTTCTCGCTAAATGGAATGCTTATTGTCTCCACTCATACACTTTTCCATATCTCTTCTAAAATGTCTCCAGGCACAATAATTACGTCTTGAGCATTCTGGCCAAGCTGCCATAATAAGCTTGAGCGAAGCAATGTGGGCTGGATACCTCAGGGTGGGAGTGAGAGCAGGGCTGCAGGGTCTCGCTCTTTCTCAGAACTAATCACACTGATGTGCTCCGCCTGTTCTTCATTATCCATCATTCTATGTATTAGCGAGATTTTTATTTTTTTTTGGATCAGACCCTCTTTTATGTCCAAAAGACCCAAGCAGCAAAGTGCCTGTATGTGCAGCAGTTACCGCCAATATGTCTACCCCTCCCCCCCAACTGCAGTTTTATGACTTTTTAAACCATATGTCTTTTGTTGACTCCCCCCCCCCCCCCCCCCCCCCCCCCCCCCCCCCCGCCCCCATCCCCCAACCCCCCACCCCCCCCACCTCTCCCACCTCCAACACCTTCCTTCTTCTTACCCTCCCCCCCCCC
>JAODKE010000043.1:8160866-8196385 GCA_026779605.1 Mormyrus hasselquistii | reverse complement strand
GCAGTAATCAGAGCAAAGGGTGGCTATTTTGAAGAAACTAGAATATAAAACATGTTTTCAGTTATTTCACCTTTTTTGTTAAGTACATAACTCCACAGGTGTTCATTCATAGTTTTGATGCCTTCAGTGAGAATCTACCAATGGTCATGAAATAAAGAAAACACACTGAATGAGAAGGTGTGTCCAAATTTTTGGCCTGTACTGTATATGTATATATATATATATTACCAGTGCAGCCTCATAACTCCTGGGGTTGTGGGTTTATTTCCTGCTTGCAGCTCAGGATGTGTCTAGGTTTCTTTCAGGCACCCCAGTTGTGTGCATACCCTGTACATTCTGAATAGGTCTCAGGTTCACCATAACCTTATAGACTGTTTCGAGGATAAATGGATTGAAGATGGATAAAGTGATATGTACTATTAAATGCACAGTAATGAACAGCTTTAGTGTAAATTTTATTTGCCTTAATTATGTGATGAGATCTAAATGCTGTTTGCAGCCGACACCCGCGTGGTGCATCAGCGATTGTACTGAATAGTTAACGTTTGCAGTCACTACTATTAGAACTGATAACCATAAAACAACACAGCTCATTGATTTATCCTACCTGAGAATGTAAACAAACAAAAAACAGTGCTGTCCTTGGATAGTCATAAGCCTGTACATGGTCTTCTACTGTCACTCCTGTTCTCTTCACTCACAGCACATACACTTAACCATTACAGCTGGTGTCACTCAATGTGGACAAAATTGAATGCAAAGTGAGAAACTCGGAGGGTCTTCGCGAAAAAAAAAAAAACAAATCCAGCAACAATGATATCCCTGACTGCTATTAAAATACATGGCTTAGGGATTCACAGGTTATTGTGAGTAATACTGTATTGTTTACATATGTCTGTAAGCATGCACAACTGCGTATTAAAAGACTACGTGGATGTAGCTGAAATAGTCCTACTGAGTTTATTGAATTATAAGCATCATTTTAATTTGAGCTGACTGGCACAGTCAATACCTTCTATTCACTTAGAGATTAAATGAAACATAAAATTATATATAAATATATATATATATAAATTTAAAGCAATAAATGCAAAAGCATTTAATTATAAATGAGCTAATGCCTGTTAGAAATTTCATATTCCATATAATAAGACAACATAATTACATAATTGCCAACATGGCTCCAAAATACAGCTGATGTACCCTTTATATATCCAATAAGTGCATGTGAAGAACCATCCTTCAAATACCAGGATGTTTTTTTACCACCACAGGAGGTTCTTTATAAACGACCAGCTGTATATGTAACGGTTACCCATGCCAGGGAACCCCAACCAAGTGTCCACCCTTTTTTTTCTAAATATGTATGCAGGTCACATGACTTCTGATGATTTCTGTGGTAGGGTGTCTATACAGCAGTTTCAATCTGCAGGTCGTGACAAAGTCACAGAGTGGAAATTCATTGTGAATATTTCCTCAAGGCACATCCGCTCCCCTTTTGACTCCATACCATATTATACACGCCCAGTTGACCGAGAATAAAATTTAGGAGTTTTTAGCCTCTCTGTTAGAAGGTGCCTTCTTTGCGATAGATTGATATTCGATTCTCTCCATTCCCTGCCTTCCACTTGGAGTTGCATTAACCAGAATCAAAGAACGTAAAAACTCCAGGGGTACAGGAATCACATGATAATGTATATTATACATGACATTTAAATACCTACCATGTAAGTTTGTACTTTGCAGACAACTACGAATACTGCGCATGGTTTTGGCGTTGACTCATATCCATTTAAATAAAAAAGTTAGGCTCATTTTTATGCAGAAAATCCTGGACATATGCACAAACGAAACACAATTTAAGTATGACAACGTCTTTTGAAGTGATCTACGATACGCCTTCCCTTGAAGCCGGCTGCACCGCTCGGCTCTGTTCCGTATCTTCGCTTCACTCCCCACTGCCGTAACAAGCTGACTTAGACATCAACATTATTAACGGAAGAGGGGGGGAAGAGCCGCGCATGCGTAGAACCACAAATGGCAGGCAGGTCTTTGTTTAGACGCAGCTTAATACGACTCCACATTTACTAATTCACGCTGTCAGTAACAGTCGGACTAGCATTTCCTGAATAGCACACAAGATTAGGAATAAAGTGTGCATATTTTTCTGTAACAATAATTAAAAGGGTGCTGTGAGAGTTGACGGTTCCATACAAAAAAGAATTCCGCTATCCTTAAGGTAGTCTGGCGATTGTTTTTAAAATATATATTTTATTTTTCTTTTCACAACGATCCTACCCTAGGATTGTGTTTGTGGATATGGAAAGGTGCAAGTAGAAGAAGGAGACCTCCTCCTGTAAAAGTCAAGCTAACATGACCAAGGATATATATTTTTCCAGCGAGAGGCAGCTCATGGAAAGCGAAGGAAGGGGACAACTTTCTTGCTGCCTGAAATTTAACGGTGGCGAGTGCAATTTCACAGGGAAAAGCCCAAGGTCCTGACTGCACCGATTATCTTTTTTAAAAACGAAATCGAAAAACGTCGATTGGTGTCGCGGCGATGGAGACCGTGGGGAAATTCGAGTTTAGCCGGAAAGACCTGATAGGACATGGAGCCTTTGCAGTGGTGTTCAAAGGCAGGCATAAAGAGGTATGCAAAGATTAATAATCATGATGTCAGTGCATAAATGTACTATAACAAAACACAATTTATTGTTGGACTTTTTAATTTTATTGTAGCGTGTCTACAATGGACATTGCAGACACTAGCATACTACCTTAAATAGAGGCCTGTAAACCATATTGCTAGGTTGAAAGAGAACAGAAAAATATGAAAACATATTTAGCATTTATTAGTTTAAAAGCGTACCGATTTCACCAGTTGTTACATATACTGCCTGAATTCCGGGCGATGTATAAAGAACACGAAACTTTCATATCAAGTTAAAATGCGCAGATTGTTTTACTTTTGGTATATTTGTATCGAGGAGTGATGAGGCAAAAATGCTTAATTTAAAACGTAATACATTAGCGATTACCGCTTGGTAACCATCAGATTGCATTCATTCTTTTTAATCTTTCACATTTTCCCCAGAAACACGACTGGGAAGTGGCTGTTAAATGCATAAACAAGAAAAACTTGGCAAAATCCCAAACGCTTTTGGGCAAAGAAATTAAAATTTTGAAGGTAAGAAAAATTGACCTCTCAGTCTTCGTTGTACATTTTGTTTGCGTGTGAATTCACATTAATTATTTTTTTACTTGTTAATTACATTCATGGATTATATCATTTTTTTATAGGAACTAAAACATGAAAACATCGTTGGGTTGCTGGACTTTCAGGTAGGGTTGTTGTAGCAAAACCCATCATAGGACATTTGTATTTCTATTTCATTGATTTTAATTTTTTATATATTTAATACATTTAAATATCGCAGTGATTTTTATTTGGATTTTAGACCGAATCTGCTGATAGCATATAAAATAAACAAATGCATAGTTGGCTGTCCCTGTCATAATGTTAAGTTTGCGTATGATGTAAAACTAAGAAAGTTTTGCGCAGGGGTGACGAAGAGCATATTTGACGCTACAAACGAAACCGGGTCATCTGTTTTCCGCATGCAAAGCTCTTTGCCCCCATTATTCTGTTTTGTTTGCGCTTTTCTATCACATGTCCTCCTGTTGACATGCCATGTGCGTGCGATTACATTGGCTCAGGGAGAGACTGCTGTATTAGCATGCGCCGCTAGTTTTCTTGGGAGTAGTAGTCTTCCGCGGTCTGTCTCTTTCGTTGAAATGTGTGATGCAGAAGGCCGTTGATGAACTACAATCACCAGAGAAGTCGACAATTACTAATGACGCTTATCATCGTTTTTCAGTTGCGTCAGATCGAAAGACGCTTTCCTCGAATGCAATAGAATAGCATTATTTCAGAGTCCAACTGTCTTTATGTTATTAAAACCTAAATCTTCTTCGACATGTAGTTTTTGTTATCCATTCAACTAACCAGAATTATGTTTATGCTAATTATGTTTTAAACCTATTTTTAGTTTTAACAGACAACTTATTTCAGAAATTAATCTTTCACAAATCAAGTTTTAAAGATGGCCTTAAATTAGTTTAGCGTAGGTTTGAATATTTTGCTGACCTGTTGTTTGCCTGTCAGGTAATATCTTTTGGCTATGATCTCAACATGTAAGTCCAACAGGTTTAGGTTTTAGGTACAGGCAGCAAACCCTTTGCCTGTGTGACCAACAGCCATTACAGCTTTGGACACCTTTGACTCCTCTGCCATTTGAGTAGCTTTCTGGTCATTCAATGTTGTAATTTTTGGTTTTTGACTGGCGTCCATGTACAGTCAGTGACTAATGCTTCTGCTGCACATATCAAGGATTGTTATGGCTGTTTTCTTGTTTTTTTTTTCCCTATTGACCATTGAAGTACCTATCACAATTCAGCACAATCCACATTTAGGAAATATTCTAAGCAGCTAGTTTAGAATGTGTTTATGTGTGTGTCAGTGGGATTACAGAGTTGGCAACATTGTCCTGTTGTACAGTGGGGAACCCAAGCTTGTTACTCACAGCTAAAAACTCAGAATGTGGTCTACTTGGAGACCGACACTGGTTGTCACGGACAAGGACTATTGATCTTGTTTTGGGCCTCTGTTCACAGCACGTAAAAAGTTACAGCTTGTCCTACCCCACTCTTTGTCCCCTACCCCCACTTTCAGCTCCTGCTGCTCCTTTGTTGCCTAAAGGGAGACCTATCTAGTCTGCGTAGTAGACAATGATCAGCCGCCAACTTTACAATATTCTTACTGATGTTAAGGCCAGTTTAGGATCTGTACCGCAGCCAAACGTTAAAAAGCTGTGGAAAGCAAAACCATCAAACTGTTGCATTGTATCTCCCTGATTTTCATAACGGTTGGGGCAACAAGACTCTTCTGTTTGTATGTACACTTGTATCAGGCTGCCAAGGTAACCAAGTGAGAGTGGAGTTACCTGGCAGGGGGTGAGGTGCATTTTGAATATAGCGAGGGTGTGGGGAGAGATTAAACCAGGTGGTGTGTTTGACGGATGACTCATGAGTCATGGCAGCTACTGCAGGTGGCTCTGTTGTGGTTTCCTGACGACTTTGTTATTGGCTTCACCAATTAAAGTGTAGCATGACAAGCCGAAGCCATCAGTACACCTGTCCGCAGTGTCTAGTATCTTCCCCTATGGAATCTCCCCACAGGGCTAATGTGAATAGATATTCTGCATCATCTAATTATCATGTGGGCTTGTTAATTATCCTGTAGATTCCATTTTGCAATCTTTTCTTTATCGTTTCCGTAGTTGCCAGCCCATCCCTATGGAATATAATGACATTGATTCCGGCTTTCTCAATAAGTCTTGTTTTAGAATGTACTTAACTTTCCAAAGCTTCTTTTCGCCTTCAAGTGTTTTTAACAGTGTAGTGCGAAAGTTATTTTTAGAAAGTCTCATCTACCACGGGTCCTGTCAGCTTGTTTTGTCGGCATGTGTATATTGACAGGGGTGGGATTGTGACCGCCAGGTCTGTTTTCATGGTTTGGGGGGGGGGCTTCTAGTGTGTTGGCATAGACCCAGAGGCTAACCCCCCCCCCCCTAAAGAGTTTCTCTTTTCCCTCTCTCTGTTGTTTAACCATATGAGCCTGTCATCACTGTGAAGGGGGCAGGTGCTGTTTACTTTTCTATGACTCTTAACGGGATTTTTCTAGAGCTTCAAGCCAACGCAGCCACCTAAATTAAACAGTCAGTTGTGTTAATGCAGCTTGGCAGAGTCAAGCTCTGTGAGAGAATGAGTTTCCTTTTACCTTGAGCCATGGATAGGGTGGTGAATTAGGAACAGGTGGGGATAAATTGCACTGACATTGGCCTTTCCAGTGGGGAAATTGAATGCTGCACTGTTTTTAGCAAGTTTGGTTTTTCGCCTTAAAAGAGGGTGAAATATGAAACTTCGGAAAAGAAGTACAAAATGTTTGGAAAGTAATACCTGCTAGTTTTACTAATTTGTTCTCTCTAGCATGGTCATATACGATGATCTCCCTGAAACTTGTACTGTTATTGCTGGGAAAAGCAGCACAATATTGCCATATCTATGATGTTTGCTGAATTTTTATCTAGTCCTGGAACTGCGCTGTGGAAATGACAGGTTCCTGTTAACCGTAACAGGTATTGGCTTACAGTACGTTCCAGTCCTTGTCTGTCTGGCATCTTTGTGCCATAAAGTGACACTGTAGCACGGCAGCCAGCAGCGAATGAGTCTGCCTGACTGCCTTATTTGAAACAGATGGTTATCTGCTGCTTTGCTAATAACTGAACAAAGAAAGCGGCAATGTTGCTTCGTAAGCAACAAAGTTCTGTGAGAAAGGCAAGCTGAGTACTGCTGATTGGCCATTAAATAAAAGATATATGTGTTGCTTGGTGATTCAGGCTTTCTGACTTGGCCTTCTCCTCTCTTAGTTCTATGGGGTGCATAAACAGCTTTATAAACCCTGTTTAGAGAAATTATGGAAGCTATAAACAAACGGCTCTTTTTTTAAAGACCTTAAGGGCTTTTATGCAAAGACCACTAAGCTGGTGAAAAGGTTTTCCTTTGAGTCTTTTTCTCACACCCATTTTACACTGTGTGCATTGTGTAGTTGTATCACTTTTTTTTTTTTAAGCCCCTGCTAATCTTCTGCAGACTAACCGTACCTGGGCAGTTTGTTCTATTTGAGCATGCAGCACTTTCATGTTAGACTTTTTGCAGTCTAACCTGCACTTTTGTGTGTTGACACTTTTGTGCTGTACTCTGAGTGCCGTGTTTAATGAATTCATTTAGAAACATAAAAATTATTCAATGGAATTATCACAGCTTGGGAACAAAGGGTTCTCTAGTCGTCGTTCATGTTGCTGCTGCTGCTGCTGTCATTATTTTGAGAATGAAATGTAAGGACATACTTATGCCTATATGTTACTGCTCTCCTTTTTTGAGCATCTTGTTTATAGAATAATGGCTTTCGATGTAGTTTAATGAACTCCACAGCACAGACTTGTTTCTGGTTTACAATAAAACACATCCCTGGACAGTCTGATGATACAGCAGGTGTCATGGGCACCATCATCATCCATATGTGTATGGATTTGTCATGTACTTCCTTTTTTGCTGTGTTCTGGTGTGATATCTTTTGTGATGACACGATATACATATGATGTTTTGTACACTTTTGTTAGTGATCTGGTGTGATACCACTCATTGGGGTGTGGTCTGATGATGCCCGTGACACCTGTTGGTTTGTCTCAGCTCGTCCAGCAGGGAAACGCGTCAGGGTCGTGATGTTTATCAAACTACAGACGCTCCTCTACTTACGAATGAGATGCGTTCTGAACGGCCATTCGTAACTTTGAAATGTTCGTAAGTCATTATTCAACATGATTTTAAGGCTGTACGCAAGTACAAAGAACTAGGATGCTGGGAGTACGCACGCTACACTGCTGCGCGGTGGGAGTAGCGGCCAGAAGTCGTACTAAGCGGAATTGGCACGCAGTGAAAAAAAATGGTTGTTGTGGACAGGAAACAGGAGCCCAAGGAACACAATTTGGACTTGCAGTCCCCTTTGTATGTCTGAAAGTTTGCAAATTGGAAGTTCATAAGTAGAGGAGCGTCTGTATATCAAAAGTGACCTGTTTTCGTTATTCTTCATAGATTCTCTGTTGTGCTCAGCACTCTTATATACTGTTATATCACCAGGAGTGCAGCATGTCTTCCTCTACTTAAGTATTTTGTTTGCAAAATGTTTCCAAACCGAGAAGAATTGGATCCGGAAATGGGAAGATGCTTTTAATGCCAAAAATTTGTGATCACTTTCCCAATAATTCATGACAATGTTTTTTCTTTTTTTGTCATTTTTTTCAGCCATTTTCTGTGTTGCCAGCCCATCCCTATAGCCATTTTCTGTGTTGACTTCTTCTTGGTTCTCCCCTTTTATTTATATGAAACCTAAAAAAAAAAAGTCTGGTTTTACCTTTAAATTTTAAAAATATTTTCCCAACCTGTTGTATATTTTCTTTGTAGGAAATGGCAAGCTGTGTTTACCTTGTCATGGAGGTAAGTCCCTAAAATGAGTGGGTTACTTGCAGTGTGTGCTGAAAAGCACTGTGATTGCATTGCATGACCACCATACAAAAAAATAGCAAGATAAAACCTGGGCTCAATGCTTGGATCAGTGGGGGTTCATCTACAATTAAATGTTCTTGGGAGTTCGTATTGATTCATGTTCAACTAAACTCCTATAGGGACTGGAATAGGATTTCACATGTAAGCTTCTTTGTGATAGCAGTGGCTACCTGCATAGATGTCACCCGTAAAGATGATGGTATCACTAATGTGTCCTTTCTGTTCCCCTCCCACCTTTCCTTAAGTACTGCAATGGAGGAGACCTGGCAGACTATCTCCACTGTAAGTGTGTCCTTTTGTTTGGTGAAGACCGCCGACTAGATGTGTTCCTTCCGTTCTCAGAAACTGTCATAATAAACAGACTTTAAAATACTGGTACATTGCCAGCACAGCACTGTAATGCAGGGCCCTGTGTGTATGCAGGTGTGAGGTGTTGAAATGCCGTGGCAGTGTTGGTGTGTATTGGACCTTCCACCTGTTAATTTATTGGGGTGTTGCCTGATAATAGTAGGAGGGTTAATGTCACAGTGCTGGGTCACTGTTGTAATATGGCACCCATTTGAAACATTGTCCGTACCAATGCTTGTGAATGGGGGGTTGGGGGGGGGGGGATACGGCCCTGTTATTCACCCTGGCGACTCCTTGAAGTGCGGTTTCCATGACATCAGCCCGGCTGTTTACTCCCCCACTTCATGTCTGGAACAGCAGACGGGAAATTTATTAATCCAGCAATTAGAGAGGGTGAGGGGCCTGATTGGCCCAAAAAATGTGTATTGTCTGGAGTAACACCTGCAAGATGGCGTTCATGTGCAGAGATGTTGCACTTGATGTCAGATGATCTGAAATTACCTTCAGTTTGCTGGACCGGAGAGCTGTGTCTGTCTAATGGCAGTGGAGGGATGTGGAGCAAGAGCCATTGCTGGCTAAATTTATGTGGATTGAGTTGACAGATTTATTTAAAGCCCCGGGGGGCGTCAGTGGTGATGTAAATGGGCAACGGTCCCTGCCTCGTGATTATTTATCATGGAGACCTGGAGCCCCGGCCACCTCACCAGTGTCATACTAAGTGTCCAGTGGCTCTGATATCATCCCCCTCATCTATCTGCTCATCATCTGTCCCAGTATTGCTTCATCTCTCTCTTGGGCTCTGATATTGTGGAAAAACACTGCTTCTAAAAATATACATGAATTATTAAAGCCCCCTCCTACCACATCCCATATAGCAGTGTTAGAGGTCTATGATAAAATTCCGAGTCTGTAGTGTTGCAAGCAGTCACTTTCTAAAAGTGTTTGCTGTGCATTCTTTGGTGCCTGCCATAATCTCATTTGAATAGGCTTATGAAATGTCACCTGGGTTAGTCACTGAGCCCAGTATTAATGAATAGGCTGTAACTGGGTTTGGCACCATTATTGACTGTAATGCATCAGTCTGCAAGCCTGTGACATAGTTGTGCTGGGGATAGTCATCTGTGCCTCTAATTAGTTCTCGAACAATGGTTTGATCTCGTTGACACTTTTTCATGTGGGCATATAGTAGTGTTTGTGAAAAGAAGTTGTGAAAGTTGGAGTGTTGGGTTGAGTCGTATGTAGGACCACACCATGAAATCTTGGGAGAGGTACAGTGCCAGTCAAAAGTTTGGACACACCAAGCCACATACAAACACCGTGGACGTTTGACCCGAGAGTGAAGAAAATGTGGCCAGTGAGTGCTCAGCATATGTGGGATCTTCTTCAGAACAGGCATCTCATGAAAGTTGTATAGGGCAGAAAGTAGGGTCAACCAGTCTCTGGAGCATTTGGAGTCCCAGACCACAGAGCTGCCCCCCCTCCCCTCTTTTGGTCAGTGCATAATTCCACATACATTATAGTTTTGATGTTTTTGTAATTATTGTAAAATATAGAGAGTAGTTTAAATAGACCTTTCTATTGTTTTTTTTTCTTGTCCAATCTGGTTATTGTATTATAGCCTAATTTATCCTTAGAAATGTGCCCCCTGCTGACCAGTTCAATAAAATGATGCCAAGCAAAGACACGAGAGATGGAACTTGTTTAGAAAATCACTTTCTGGGGCCTCTATTCAAAGTAGCTTACCTAGCCTCCAGATGTTTTTTCAGATGTTGTTAGTCAGGTAGGTTTCTCAGGAGAGTTATAGCTGCCCAAGACCCAGCATGTGAACCTGTGACTTAGTCCATTTTTAATTCCTCATACTCCTCGTATTTGTGTGTATGGGTGGGTTTTTTTTTTTTAGGTGTTTTGCTCACTTTTTTGAAAATAACTGTGGTCTGAAAATAGAGCAGGTTTAAGTGCTATAATTGGGAGCAGCCTGGGTGGTGCTTCCAGGTGCTGAACAGAAAATGTGTAGACTTGGTGTTTTTGTTGGAATAGTGACAGTGTCCGTGTAAAGAAACAGCCCGTGGCTTCTGGAGGGGGGGGGAGAGTATAGGCGTGTAAGAAGTTACTGGACACCTGGTCTAGGGATTCCTCCATTGCCCCCAACAGAGCGAAACAGGACTCAGACTGGTGAGGAGCCTGTGAATGATACTTATGACCCACTTATCACAGGCATGCCTCAGGGTCAGTGAGCCCTTTGGTGGCCTGTAGCCTCCTCGTTTCTCCTCCCTATCCCTAACCCCTATCCCTAACCCCTATCCCTAACCCTAACCCCTAACCTTAACCCCCCACCCACCCACCTGTGTTCTTTGCCATTAATTGTTGAATATTTTTTTGACTTCCAGAAGTATTTGTTGAATAATGCACACAAACAAATCGAGTCTTTGTGTCTTCGTCTTGAAAGGCACATTAAAACAGTGAGTTGGTGTATAATGATGAGGAAAACGCACATTTGCTTTGTTACCCTCCATCTTTTTTTTTTTTCTTCAAGTCCATCAGAGTGGGTCTAGGCAATTATATCATCTGTCAAAATATCATCAAAGGGAGTTGGCTCAAATATCCCTCTAATTTAACACAATGTTATAATATAGGCAATCCGTAAATGACTAGCGCTAATGCCCTCAGGGGGGACCTTTCTTTGATACTACTGGGCTTGGGAATGTCATTCATGAATATTTAATTTTTATATTTTATATTTATATTTGTTTATATTTTATATTTGTATTTTAAATAGTCTGTTGGACATGTTTCACACATCACATGTTAAGATTCCCCCATTTCATCCTAGTTAACTAGATTTCAATCAAGAACAATTGTTAGAAACAATTATCAAAATTCTCTAAATCACCTCTAAGTTTAATGAAGATCTAGCAGAGTCTGTATTGATTTAATTCATGTAAACTGACTGTAAATTGAAAAGATATAGACATGAAAAAGGTTGCATTTCTTTCTTTGTTTGCTATATTAGCTTATGTTAAAAATAAGTATATTTTTCAATTGACTAGTCTGTGGAGGAAACTAACATGACCCCCCCCCCCCCCCCCGACAATCTGACAGCCAAGGGCACCCTGAGTGAGGACACCATCCGGGTCTTCCTCCAGCAGATTGCTGGCGCTATGCGGGTCCTCCAAGCCAAGGGCATCATCCACCGGGACCTCAAGCCTCAGAACATCCTGCTGTCCTACTCAGGGGGGCGCCGGTCGAACCCCAACAACACACGCATCAAGATCGGTGAGTCGGCCTTGCCTGGGTGTGCACCTGGCCGTGTGACCCGACACCCCGGGCACATACAGTGCAGAAACCAACATCTTTTAATTGACTTGTGGTTTTTTTTCTGTTTTCTACTTAAGCAATTGTTATTTAATGAGTAATTCATATTTAATGAGTTTAAACCTAAAGTTTCCTTTAAAATATATTGTATGTATTTAAAATTAATTCTATGTGTATCTAGAAATGATTTGGCCCTTCTAATACCTGAATACTCATTTGATGTAAGAAGTCTCTGGAATACATGAGACTAGTTGTCTTTGGACTGTAAGTTTGGGTTCTTCTGGGTGGTGCCCCCCTCCCAGATGGGAGTCCGGATGTCAGAAGGGCAGGGGTGGAAGGGTTAGGCCAGGGAATGAGCCTAGCCAACAGCCTCCCCTCCCCCACGTGTTCAGTCAGTGTTATGTAACGGCCGTGCAGCACTAACCCCACGCTGAGGTTCGCTTCGTGGGAAGCGGCTGCGCCGGTGCATGCCAGTGTTGTTTCAGCTGATTTTGTAGGACAGGGGAGGGATCTGTTTGTTTGCAAGTCTATTTTTATAATTTGCGGTGTACTGTTGGTCTCCAAATGGTGTGGGGGGAAAATTGCACCACACCTGCTATTCACCTCTGTCAGCTAGTGATCTTCTGTATTTCCGCAATGAAGAGGAAGTATGTCATGGCTAAGATGGCTATTTGTCCCCCAGTTGTATGTAATTAATCTGAGCTAAAGATGCTGGCACCCTTAGCAAGGTTCTTAAATATTAATATTAATATCAAGTATCCAATCAGCTTTGTGACCTTTGACCTTGTGTTACATTCGCTCTCTCTCTCTCTCTCTCTCTCCACAGCCGACTTTGGATTTGCACGGTACCTGCAGAACAATATGATGGCGGCTACACTGTGTGGATCACCCATGTATATGGTTAGTTTACTTCTGTTTGTGGTGGTTTTGGTGTTGTTGGTGTTGGTGTTTTGTTGGCGGTGTTGCATGTGTACTCTTTGCAATTAGCCATCGGCTAATATTACTACAGCAAGCATTAGCAACAATGGCATCCAACTGGAAACCAATGAAGACGCATTTATCTGAGATCTCCCTTTTTCACCCATATGGGGGAAGAGGAGGTGTAGGGGGTGGCAAATATGGAGCAGATATGATTGTTTAATCTGTGTTGCCCCTGACAGGCTCCTGAGGTGATCATGTCCCAGAACTACGACGCCAAAGCGGACCTTTGGAGCATCGGGACTATAGTGTACCAGTGTCTGACCGGGAAGGCTCCCTTTCAGGTGCGTCCCTGCATGCTTTTTTGGAGATACGAGTTACCATGCGCTACCTTCAAAGCAGTTGAGCTTGCGTTTAATTAGGATCTGGAAAACTAATTCTTTTGCGTAACGGATTTTCCAACAGAGTTTCGTTTCTGCAACTGTAAGCTGTTTTGGTCAGTCGCCACTTTTTTGGGGGAGGGAATGATAGCCTGCCATCTATGAGGATGTTCTAAATAAACAGAACGAGTCAGTGGACTCCTTATTGTGAAATCCTATCAAAATAAGCTGTTTGTGGACATTGGACATTTCTACCTCTAGCTACCAGAAATAATTTTAGAGCCAGCTTTGGTCATTGTTCTTCTAATTTTTGTAACAGGAGAGTGCTTGCTGTCTCCATTTGAAGTTCTGCCTATTTTTTTATTTTTAAATGTCCTTGCCTGAGGAAGTGACCAGCTCTCGGATGTTCTCTGACTGTAAACGGCGTTTGGCAATGCGTTCTCATTATATGGCAGACAGCTCTGTTGAAAATAGCCTTAAATGCAGCTGCTGTCAGTGTGTCAGTCAGTAATGTATCATCTTATCTCATGATAACTTTCACCTTTCATCTCTTTCTTGTATTACTAATGTTTTTATATACATCTTGCTTGTCTAGGATAAAAAAATTAAGAAGTTGTTTTAAATAGCATTTCTTCTGCTCTTCCAGTTTTAATGGCATTGGAAGGATTGTCACTGTGGGAACAGTGTCACAGTTTTCTATGTTTGGAACTGATGTGTGAGATTTGGATTTTGTCATTCCATTGATGGCTTATTGTAGGTGGTTAAGCTCCCTGCCACAGAGTAAGCACAAATGCCGCTCACTTTGGCCCACTTTGTGTTATTGACCAAAACAAACACACTAACATATGTTGCCTCTGCCTGTAGTCGTCTGGAATTGAAAGATTTTGAGTAAATTCCTGGACAGTGATTTACAATTTTCGGTCGTGCAAACCAAATTGTGGGCGGGGGCAATGCAAGGAAATATTATTCTACATAAGTTTTGTTGCTCAGAGTGATGCCTGAAATTACCACCCGTGGTAATTTAATCCAGGCTTGGAAGCGATAAGGTCAGTTCAGGGACGTACAGTGGCAGTCAAGTCTGGACATACCTGATTTTAATGTATTTGTCTCACCTATATTATTCACCCTGCAAGACCAAGAGAACAGTTCAGCATCTCAATTTTCTGCCAGTTCCTGGGACAAGCTAGTTGACTTGCTTTTACTCTTTGACCCAACTCATCCCAAAGCAGCTCAATGGGGTTTAGGAGGAGGGATTGTGGGGGGGGGCAGATTATTTGACTTGACACTCATCTTTTTTCACAAGATAACACCCAAAAATTTAATTACGATTCCCCCTGACAACTTAAACAGAAAGGTCTATTTAAGTGCCCCCCTGCCCCAATTTCAAACTCTCTCTAATGCCATTGTGTCAGTTAGGTCACTGGGTTCAGGACGTGTTCAGTCTCTGTAATGGATCCCGATGTAAGGCACCCGGTTTCATCAGGATTGTGTTAATTGAGAGAAGGTTGAGTGAGGATGAGCACTTTGCACTTTGTGCTCGGAGGTAACCTCTGCTGGTGCACCTGACCTTGCTTATGTGACGCCACGTCCGTGTCATCTTCTCCCAGGCAAGCAGTCCACAGGATCTCCGGCTCTTCTATGAGAAGAACAAGAACCTCAGCCCCAAGTAAGTTCCACCCTGCATTGCCAACATCGGGTACATTTCCCAAAAGCATACTAACGATGTTAGTGGCCTGCATAGTTGGATCCATGCCAGTCAACTGTTCCAACTATGTAAGTTGATAACAGGAGCTTTTGAGAAATGTACCCCTTATTTGTCCACATCCTGCCGGGCAGGTGTTGCCGCGGTTAGCTTGCCCGGCCGCTTTTCTCGCCCCTCACTGGTGCTCGGACTTGGGTGCATGCTGGGCTATAACCCTGTTGTGACTCGGGCAATTTGACAGCCGTGAGTCAGACCAGAATGCCTGAGGGGCATAGCAGTGAGAAATGCCTCCTGTATGTTTCATCAGAAAAGCAGGGCATGACCAGTCATGGAGATGGAATTGAGCGATCGGCGCCCGGGAAATGGCGATCTCTTGGCATTTCTAAGGTCCAGAGATGTAAAGCGACTTTAAAAGCCAGGCATCATCAACCTCGGCCCTGTCAAGGTTCTTACGCACAAAGTGGCCATTATTTGCGTATGTAGGGCCTTTGTCTGCATGCACTACTTTATTAATCCCCACCCCCCCACGCACGCACGCACACACACACGCACGCACGCACCCTCGCACACACCCTGCCAGAGGCCTACCCTGACACTGACACCTGCATTTTCAGGTCTGCCCACATAGCTCAGTATGAATGTGTCAATCCCCATTCAAAATCTCCCGATTTTTATGAATCCATTCACTTGTTTGAAGTTTAAAAGCCTCTAGTGTCATCCCTACACTTAATTTGATTTTGAATCATGCCATCCCTTAGTTTTCTGTCTATTTGTGTGTAGGATTTTGTATCTTCATATAGATAAGTGTATATGTGTGTGTGTGTGTGTGTGTGTGTGTGTGTGTGTGTGTGTGTGTGTGTATATTAGTTATGAATATATATTAAGCTAGTAAATGGAAAAAATGAATGACAAAAATATTTAATTAGGCTATTGCAAACATACATAATACACTCTTCCACCTCGTTTGTACATCTTGTTTCTTGTTTTAAGCGTTTTTGAGGTATTATTACCTTCAAAGCAAGTATATACAAGTGGCAACAAAGCAAAGCAAGTATACACAAGTGGTTACACTTTTGTTGCGATGGCAGCCCCTCTTGTAGCACAAAATGCAGCGAGTTTGCAAGACAGTCCAGGTTAGTGTCTCCCAAATCGGCCATTGCTTTGCCTCGCAGTTACATGCACTTTGTTAAATGGGATTGTCCATTAAACACTATTCCCACCTCTCAAACCTTTATTTTAAATTGATTTCAAATCGCTGTGCTACTGTTAAGCGTATAATAATCCTAGATCGTCACGTCTTATCTTGCGCTCCTCATAGTGCAAAGCGTATGCGCATGACGTCACAGCAGGCAGAAGTTACTGTACTCACACCCACTGAGTAGCAAAAAAGACTGAGGGCCAGCGATAACGTTCGATTTGAATGCTGCAAAAACCATGTAAAATGGGAAAGAGCTGTCATACGATTGATTGCCAAAAACTAAATAAGTAAGTATAGGACGTGGACCGGTCACGCATGGCCGATACCTGATCCGTCAAATAGGTCTGCATCTATAGTGTAAAGTATATATTAGACTCAGATTTAGAGTTACATAAATTAAAGATGTAAAAATAGTAAACTACAATCTTTAGCTTGTATTTGCTGCCGAGCATGTTTTAAATAATGTGTGAAAAATAATGATTCTTTTTTTTTTTTTTTTTTTTTTCCCCTCTTTTCTCCCCCCCCCAAGCATCCCCCGGGAGACATCTGCTTATCTTAGACACCTGCTCCAGGGACTGCTACAGCGCAACCACAAGGACCGTATGGACTTTGGTTCGTGACCTTTTCATCCCTCCTTGGTTGTTCACGTGGGAGTGGGAATTAAATGCTGTGTGACCAAAGGGTTCTTGGTTCCGGTCGCAGCTGTTGTACCCTTGTGTAAAGTACTTTAGCAACTATATGGGTGAAATGTTCAGAAGCACAGATTCTGTGTGAATGAAATGTGTCCCTTTGGATGAAAGCTGTCAGTATATTTTGTCCAAGCATTCACAGGTTTTTGGGGTGGTGTGTGGCTCAGCCTCTGTGCCTGTGATCGGAAGGTCGCTGGTTCGAGCCTAAATGATGAGCTAAAACCCATGATTATGAGGTTGCGGTTTAAGCCAAAAAAAGGACAGCATGTACCTGAAAATTAACCCTCTTATTCAAATCACAGTCCTCGAAGTCCGAGCATTGCTAGTTTTTCAACTTTCCTTTACCTGTGAGCCAGGTGTGAACCCTCTGACAAATGAGAATCAGTAATTATAAGGATAGTATATAACTCTCCGAGAACTGAAGAGAAGGCCTGGATTTGGAATCGAGGTCCAGATTTGAAAAACCCTGATTTAGGACAACCAGCAGGTCTTCCTCACAGGCACTTTATACATTTCACCCCCTTTTCTCTCCAGATGAGTTCTTCAGGCACCCTTTTCTAGAAGCAAGTTCATCCATGAAGAAATGTGAGTGACTTACGCACATACCATTAAAGATGGATTCTGTCTGAGATTCCTGATTGTAATACTGCTAGTGTTCTGTGTTGTTTATAAATAATCATGTTGATGAGGTTCTAATATGAACTGTGGTGTTCTGTAAATTCACATGCCTGGTGTCCATGACAGTGACTGTGGTTGTGTCTGACAGCTGCCCCCGTGCCCATGCCTTCGTACCCCAGCTCCGGCTCTGCCAGCTCCTGCAGCAGCTCCTCTACCTCCCACCTGGCCTCCCCTCCCGTAAGACCCCCTCCGACCCCCTGCACCCCCCATCCACCTCTGGAACTGAAACAATGCTGCTTTCATGCCCTTGGGGTTGTGGATTGGTATTTACAATTAAATGTTGCTGAAAAAAGGGGTCCATTCTTTGAGAGGCATCGAAGCCCAGATTATTTTATTGAACTTATGGTTGTGTGCAGCCAGAAATGGTGGATTTTCCAGCTTGGTGCCCAAAAACTTGCAGAGAGTGGTGCGATCCAACATACCATTAACCAACTCATAACTCAATGGAGTAAAAGTTCTACACAGGGGCCATAGTCAATACAAGCATCTTGTGCTCTTTTGGTAAAAAGGTGCTTACTTTGCGTATTATGGAGCTGCAGTATCTCTGAGTGCTAAAAGCCATACCTGTGAATATAGGAGCTATTGAAAAGGACGTTAAGGCTTTGGTGCTCTTCCTTCCCTCCCCGCATATTGGCAGCAGTCTGTGGCTGAGATGCAGCAGCTACAGCACAAGACCATGGCATCCCCTACCCAAGATGCACCGGGTTTCCTGCTTAAGGACTCTGCTGGCAACAACAGCAGCAAGAATTCCTCCTGTGACATGGATGACTTTGTCATGGTGCCAGCCCAGCTGCCCAGTAAGCCCTTTCCACCTTTAAGGAAGATGAGACCGCGGCAGATAGCAAAAGCAAAAGGCAAAATGAGCAGACGGCAAAGAATCTGGATTAGCTTGCCAAATATATATTGGATATAAGATGGAACCCCAGTGGCCGTGATTAATGGAGGAATGTCAGTCTCCAGTGGTTGACATTAAATGTTTTTTTTTTTTTTAACTGGACTTTGATTGGGTTAATTTCTCTCTCCTCTGCAGGTGAGATGATGACCTGTGAGGGGGTAGGGGGCAAAACTGTGCAAGACAGCTTGATGTACAGTGGGTGAGTAAACAGGGAACCACCCCAGTTGCACTGGTGATTAAAGCATTTGGGAGGCTTCAGGAGCCTTCAACAGTTCATCAGAGTTCATCATCTGTGTGTTAAGAGTTGAGGGAATTTATGCAAGTGTACGTAAGTATGGAGGTCAGAGGACGGGGCTTTGATTGCATCAGACTGAGCATTGTGGACCACTAACCATGTCAGGCTGACTCTACACTGTTTTGTTCTCATGAATAGGAGCTCACTGCTGGCCTCTACTGGTGGCCGTGTGGCACAAGTCAGGACCCGGTCACCATCACCTTCCTTCAGTGGGTCTCCCGGCCTTCTTAGGTGAGGACAGGGCCAGTGTGGGGGTGGAGAGTGGCAGCGTTACCTCCTGTCATTTCAAATAAAAATTTAGGTCTGTTAGCCTATTAACACTCTTTGGCCTGCTGTTGCTGTACTTGCATAATATAAAAATGAGTGCTTACAGCACTCAGGATCTTTAGTAACACACAGAAAACATAACTTTGAATGGCCTGAGCTTGTTTTATTGAAAGAAACAATTTCGAGTTTATATGCCACTCCAAGCCAGTCCTCTAAAATAAATGGCTGCTTTTTATAAGAGAGGTTAAGTGTTATTGCCAAAGATTTAGTAGCTCAACAAATAGAGCTTTGAGTTAACAACACAGAGGTCATAGGTTCAAGTCCCTGGGAGAACACAGAAATTTTAACCCTTCCCTGTCTTGTGAGTCCCTTTTTTCATAAAGGCATCTGAGAAATGGCTCAGTATATTGGGAGATAAAATTCAAATTTGTGTTGTATGATTCTATGAAATGCAAGCAAGGGAGAAGATATTTGATATAGGAGCTAAGCAATACTCATATTTTTCACGACATTAAAAGTGAAAAAGAAACAATTCTTTAAACCAGATGGGATATATTTACTTAAACATAACAATTTCTCCTATTAAAGTCTTAAGATATAATACATTGTGCATTGGCACGATAATTAACATGCTTTTTTAGTATAAAGCAAAACAAAAAACAACTTCTTCAAATCGATATAAATATCATATGAAATAAGGTTCTTGTGAAATAAGTCACTGATTAAGGGTGTAAACTGAGGTTCCCCAATGCCTTGAGGGTCAGTCTGCACCATAGTTTGCTGATTTGCCTGCTCAAACATACCTATTAAACTAGCAATTAGCTGGTGAGCTGAATAAAGTGTGTTTGAGCAGAGAAATCTGCAAATTGGGGTGCAGACTGACCCTCCAGGACCAGGATCGGGGAACCCTGCTGTAAACCCTTAAAATGGACCTGCGTCGATTTGTAATTACTTTTCGGATGTTAACCTAGTTGAATTTTGGGCCCTAATGAGGATGGATAGTGTTTTGGTTTCAACTTTGAGAGAATTGTGCCTCATCACATATCAAGTGTAACATGCAGACAGTCTCCACCAGAGAAGGCGCAAAGCTGACTGGATATTTCTGCATGCATGTCTCAGATTGTGTGAGCATTTAATACTACGAGGGCCTTGTGAAGAAAGCTGGACTTGCCCTTTCAGTCCAGAGTACTTTCCGTTGGACTAAACCACAGATT
This sequence comes from Mormyrus hasselquistii, assembly GCA_026779605.1. Lineage (NCBI taxonomy): Eukaryota > Metazoa > Chordata > Actinopteri > Osteoglossiformes > Mormyridae > Mormyrus > Mormyrus hasselquistii. Next base: position 8,176,305 of record JAODKE010000043.1, on the reverse strand, counting down.
CCCTGTTCTCTGTAACACACTCATGACCGCACCACCAATACATACTCCAAAGCTACCTCTGCTTCAGTTAGAGTTTAGTCTTTTTCACCAAAGCATTCATGAATTCGTTTTGTGGTGTAGGTATTATAATCCAGAAGGGATGACTTTTCTCTTCCACTTTCCATTTCTTTCTCTCCACTTTCCTCCATTTGTCACCTGGCCTACAGCAGACCAGCAGAATACTCCAGCACCTATGGCCAGTCGGTGCCCATTCCAGTACCCACCCAGGTTCATAACTACCAGCGCTTGGAACAGAACCTTCTGGAGCCCAGCCATCAGGGCTCTCCCAGGTCAGTTACGCCTTCATTCACTCCACCTCTTCGGACCATTCCTGGGTCTGTGGCTTTACTTCCATTTGTATTGCACATTGTCTGGTTCCATTCATTTGCAGGGGACCGAGTGCAATTACTACAGACTATTCCTTTATTGCTATTTTAACCATCTACATCAGAATTTCCCAATCCAGTCCTTGGGGAGCCCCCAGACAGTCCATGTTTTTGCTGCCTTCCAGCTCCTACTGGGCAAAAATGTGGACTGGGGGTCCCAATGGACTGGGTTGGGAAACACTGATCTACTTTAACATACAACTTTTTTCATCGGTTAGTATAGTAAAGAGGTATGACTGCTGAGAAGTTTCAATGTAATTGACAGTGCTTTGGTATATGTGTATGGTTGTACTAGCAACAGTTTTATTACACAAGCAGTGATGTATAGTGTAGTGTAATATATCAGTTGCTTGACCAAGAGTGTCTCCGTGCATGAGTCTCACGTGGCCTTCGTTGAGCAGGGCGGCGGCTCCGTCCCCTCGCCGGTGCTCCAGTGGTGGCTGCCTGGGATTCGGGAAGACCGGAACATCTCCCCCGTACCCAGGAGACCCAGGGCCTGTCTTCAACTCCCGCAGGCTGTCCTGGGGTGGCTCCAGACCTTACCAGCCTTCCCCCCAAGGTATACATTGTTGGCCTCACTTAGGGTAAGATGGCGGGCAGAGCTAGATAACGGTAATAGGAGGGGAGGAGCAGGGACTTAATTATGGATGCGGTTGGAGTCTGGATTATGGAAAGAATGGCTACAGGTGGGTTTGGGTTTCAGATTCTTTCTGCAGGTTTATATAATGGGGGAGAAAAAACAAAGGTAACATTCATGCCTTCATAATGCATTATAATGGCCTGTATAAGAATTAATAAAGCATTACAGGTTCTTTTGTTGACAGTCATAAAGCATTACAGTGTTGATTATAATGCTTAATAAGCTTCAATGAAGCTGTTATCTATAATGCACTATAGATGCCTTCATAATGCATTAAAATGGTTAGTATAACTCTAACAATGGCTGATTCTTCAATGGTCCCCTTAGTGGTTTACTGACACTTTGCTCTGCTTCTTAGTGGGCACCATCCCAGAGATGCCTGGGCAGACCCTTCGTATGGGAGCAGAGCCGGGCCGGACCTCGCATGGGACCGGTGAGCCGCTTGCTAACATGTTGGGTGTTCTCTGGTTTTCAAGATGGGGAAGGAGCTCTGCCGTTTGATCTTTACTTTTTTTTTTTGTCTTGCCTCAAAGTGAGGCTATTCTGAGTAGTAAGGGGATTACTGGTAATGTTCTATTTATTTTTTTTTCTCCTTGTATTGCCCCAGGGGTTCATAATATCTAGACAGATGATCAACCCTGAGATCCTTTAATTCAAGTTCTTTGCTTTCAAACACTTGCTGATGCTTTTGTAGATGTTACTAGCACTACAATGTAGTAGTAATGATGAATAAGGTTTGGTTCTTTTTTTGTGGGCTTTAGTTGCACTGGGCCACGAGATCTTCACTCAGCAACAAGGGCTTGGCTCTCGGCTCCACAGCGCCCCCTGCTTGTTGGAGGCTGCCGATGGTGGCAGGCAGAAGATCCGCAAGCAGCACTCGGACCCACTGGTCCCACGATCCTGCAGCCTGCTCCAGCACGCCTCACCCAAGCTGAGTGACCTCATCCAGCGGAGCCCCCTGCCCACCATTCTGGGCTCCCCCACCAGGGTGAGTTGGCATCCAAGTTAGCCCCTCCCTTAGGGGGCGCGCTCTTTTTTGCCAGCTGCAGTTTATTCACTGTCCCTGTCCTCCTACATCTAGACCATGCCTCCCTTTGAGTTCCCCAAGCCACCAAGCTCTCAGAACCTGGTTACTTTGCTGGGGCAGCAGGCGCTGGTCCTGACCCCGACCCGCAACCGGACTGTTCCAGACCTGAAGGGCATGGGCCTGGGGCCAGGCGTCGGGCCTGGCCTTGCCCCCCGAGCACCAGAGGGGGCTCCCAGCTCATTTGGAAGGTAAGAGAGGCACATTCTGACAGCTTAGGTCCTCCCTGGTTGGTTTCCAGTACCAAAATAACAACATTAATTAAAGGGCTTGTTTGAGTCGTCACTCATCATTCTGAGGCAATATGGATTAAAAGGCATTATTCTGAATAACCATGTATATATTCAGCACGAGCATCTTCTACAGATTAGCTTTACTTAACTATAAAATTGGAATAAAAACATTAAGCATACTGTCATAGTCTGTGCTGAGATTAGTGTTTAAAAACCTAAAAAAAAAAAAAACATAAAACGTCAAAAAACCTGCCAAAAATTTAATTAGGAAGTTTGGAATCTAGAATAGCTTTTTCAACTACATGAAGCAGTTTTGTAAAAATGTTCCATGTTGTGCAGGTTCTGTGTTGCAAAGGAATGCAATACATTTGAGCTTTAGACAAAGGAAACTGAATTGTTGATGCAGATGACCATGGCTGATGATTAAACTGAACAGGGCAGCTGAAAATTTTAAAATTGCTGAAAATTGACATATAGCATGAAGGGAACTTTTTCTTTCAAAATGTGTGACTGGACCCCTGTCGGAGAAATGTCTTAGGCTAGTCATTTGTAAAAATGGTGCACTATGAAAGGACTGGAAAATAGGTTACTAATATTTGGACTGCATTGATCAACTCTGCTCTTCCTGACGCTCTTGTGTCTTCCTGGTTTAAATCAACTGAATAAGTTGCTTGAGTGCTTGTTGTAAGTGTCGATTGTGTTCACCAAAGAGAACAACTTAATGAAATATTCTGTTTTTTTCCACAAAGAATGGATAAAAAGAATAATTTAGCTAATTGTGCAAGAGCTACAAAACGCAATCACAAACATTTACAAATTTGTAATCCTTTTATTTACCATTAGTTTCCGAGAGGAGTAGTTTGATTTATCAGGAGTAAAGTCTTCTGCTAATAGATTGCAAGTGGGTTTTTTAAAAGTGATTTTAAGAAATTCCACCGGAAACGCAGCTGAGAGATTCTTTCTGCAGCTGTAGGTTGACCTTGTTTGGTCTGTGATGGAGGTTTAAGATCTGTCCTTCCAGCCACATGGAAGGGGCTGTGCCTGACTCTGATGGACCCTCCCCATGATTTCACTCTGCTCCATCCTTGGCAGGTCTCTGAGCACTGGACGGCTGTCCGACATGCTCCTAAAGGCTGCCTTTGGCACGCAGCTGCTGGACGGAGGAAGCAGCGAGAGCCTGAGTGGAGAGAAGCCCATGGAGATGGCTGGTATGGGGCACAGAAACGGCCGGCCTTTCAAAGCATGTCTACCCTGTTTGCTATCTCTCTCTGTTTCTTTTCGATAAATTGTGAAACCGGTTAACGGAGACATCTATCCATTATTTAACACTGCAAGTAGTCTAGACTCATAATTAGTGTAAGGTGGTGGGCTTTAGGGCATTTCATCACATGGGTTGCTTTTTTTAAATTGCCATGTTTACCCCAAGTGATTTGTGTGTTTGAATGCAGCTGGGTGTCTTCCTGGACTGATTTTTTTAGAAGTTTGATTCAATTTAAAGTTAGTGTTATTGTGTGCCTTGAGCAATCTGCTTGGCCTAGATAACATTACTAAATATTCAGTTTAATCAATGGGTGTAATGCTACCTTTAGATAAACAAGTAAATTGCCATTAGTGCTTTATTCAAGAGATGTTTTTTGTGTCTTGGTATTATGTTGGATATCACGTATTGGTGTAGCTATAAAAATGAAGGTGAACTGAGTTTCTTGATTTTGTCGATCAAACCCACCATACAACCTTCTCAGCGAGTGTCTGCTCCCCTGGCTTCCCCTGTAGGTGGAGGTGGTACTGCAACTGTCTCAGGGAGCCCGGGCCCAGTGGTGTTCACGGTGGGGTCCCCACCCAGTGGATGCACTCCTCCGCAGACTCAGCGCACCAGGATGTTCTCAGGTCAGACATAAGCATGCTTAAAATCACAAGCCATTCAGTTGGTCCACTTTGTGCTGAGATAGCACCTCCTCCCACCACCCATCTTCCTGCAGTGGGCTCGTCCAGCTCCATCAGCTCTGCCGGGTCCTTCAGCAGCCGGCAGGCCCCCACAGGCACCTTCGTGGAAGGCTGCGAGGGTCCTTCCAGCCCCCGATTTGGCTTCACCGACCCCGTGGCAGCAAACCTGGAGGGTGCCGTCACCTTCGAGGCCCCCGAGTTGCCCGAAGAGACGCTTATGGAGGTGGGTTCGCCCTCGCTCGTCCCAGAAGGGGGACGCACTCATCCATTCTTCTCTGCTCTCTAATTCTTTTCCTCTTTGTGTTTTCTTCTGTTCCTTGTCCTCATTTCTTCTTCTCCTTCTTCTTTGCCTTATCCTGCTTTTTTTATTCTCCTCCTTCCTCTTCCTCAGTATCCACCTCGTTATTCTTATCCTCCTCCCTCTGTTTGTCTTGTCGTCATCCCTAACAATACCTTCTCCCCACGCTGCAGCAGGAGCACACGGAGACGCTACGCGGGCTGCGCTTCACACTGGCATTTGCCCACTGCGTCATGGAGATCGCCAACACCAAGGGTAGCGGCTTGGAGAGCACCGAGGGCCTGGACGCCTCCTTCCTGCAGCAGCAGAGCCTGGTGGCTGACCAAATCAGCCTGCTGAGCCGCGAGTGGAGGTAGGGGTGCAGGCAGAACTGATCGGCAGATTTGTTCAGATTCCAGGTCTCACAGGGTTTCTTAATTTTCTTTGAGAAGCTAACAACATGTATAATTTACAGTTATTTGCTGAAATTATATTGCTGTATTTTAAGGATGCAAGTATAAGTGTATGTACTCGTACACACACACACTTATATTCATGTCTTTGTGCGGACTCTCCATTCATTTCTAATCCCAAAAATGACAACCTTGACCTTAACCATTAGTAACCAAATAGAATACAGTAAAATTCAGTTATAACGGACTTCAAGGGACCTGGCAAAACAGTCCGTTATATCCAACGTCAGTTATATTCAGAGTTGCTGTATGGCCAGAACACAACTACAGGACACCATTTACTCATGCCACACCCCAGCAGACACACTTGTGGTATGGATTATTATACTGTACATTTAGTAATCCAACTTTACCTGACCAGATGAGTGATTATTAATAATCCCGACCTATGTATCTGCGCTTGTTATCACCTGCACACCACGCGCTTTGTAGGCGGAGCCTGCATGTCCGTTATAGCCGAAAAAAACTACAGCTACAAGCGGCCTTGAGGACCAAACTGTTTGTCCATTTTAAGCGAAATTCCGTTATATGCGAGTCCGCTATATCCGATGCTTTTTCTGCATGTTCTTAAAGGCGCATGGCCGGGACCAGCTGACCTTGTCCGTTATAGACGATATCATTACATTTGCTGTTATTATTTTAGCTTTTTACTCTTCTGGAGAGTCTTATCCAAAGCTATACTTCATATCTAGACAGTGCCATTGCTGCAGTACTGCAGTGTGCTGAATGCGCGTCTGTGTGCGCGTGCGCACACATGCTTGCGTGTTCCAGTTATGCAGAGCAGCTGGTGCTGTACATGAAGGCGGCAGAGCTGCTGGCATCAGGGCTGCATGCCGCCATGGAGGGAGTCCGGCTCAACAAGCTCTTCCCCTCGTCTGCCGTCAAGCAAGGTGAGAGTCTGTGGGGGCTTGTGTGCACAGCCGCAGCACAGGACCACGCAACAGGGGTCATATACTCCCCCATAGCACCGGTCACGCTGTCCCCCCCATACTGAACACAGCACAAACATGTGGTCTGTTTTCGTGCTACTGTGAGACATAGTGTGACTTTGTGCCTGTTTTACTTTTTTTCTGTATTGAGTACTTTCTGTATTGAGTTAAGACTTTGGTAACCACTGTGCCCCCTGCTGTTTTGTTGTAACCCGTGCAGTGGTGAAGAAGCTGAACGAGCTGTACAAGTCCAGCGTGTCGTCCTGCCGCTGCCTCAGCATGCATCTGCAGCCATTCTTTGTGCACAAACAGCGGTTGATGGATCGCATCAACAGCATTGCAGCGGAGAAACTCATCTACAGCCATGCTGTGCACATGGTAAACCCCCCCCCCCCCACACACACACACACACACACACACTCTGCCTTCCAGCCTTTCAGCATGTGCCTGAATCGGGCCGGAATACAGGTAGAAGTGGGCATGTGGCCCAAAGCCTCTGTGCCCTGGTATGGGCGAGGACATTGCTGTTGTTCCCATCATGAAATTAGTATTTAACTGCTTTGGTAAAAATTGCTGTGTGCATCTTGAGTAAACATATATCCTATTGGTCAAAGAAAGTTGGTTTAAATACCAAAAAGTACCAAAAACCTGCATAAATGGTTAAAGGTACAGACATTATGAAAGTGTCTTAAAGCAGCTATGCTACTAGTTAATAACTAGGTAAGCAACGGGGTTGAGTATCTATGTGTATGTAGTGTTCTCTGTCGTGCGACAGCAGTGCCGCTTGAGCAGCCCTCTTGTGCTCTGCCAGGTGCAGTCAGCAGCACTGGATGAGATGTTCCACCATGGAGCATCTTCTTCGGGCCGGTACCACAAAGCCCTGCTCCTCATGGAGGGCCTTTCTCACATGCTGACCGAGCAAGAGGATGTGCGCAACCTCAGCAAATGTACGAGTGCAAATGTACATGCGTGTGCTGGCTCTGTGCTGCAGCTTCTCCTCAAGCGCTGTGGCCTGTCGAAAAGCTTACCCTTTTTATAAGATTGCTGATGTTCTGTCAGGTTAAAATGAATTTGCAAAATATTAATTGTGATAAGAATAAGTAATGCACTTAAAGGTACTTGAATCAAATTCCTCTCAAAGTTGATTAAATGGATAAAGATCATGACAATGCAAAATTGTCTGCTTAAAAACTAGTAATAGTATCTTGGGTGATACTGAACTCAATACATTATAACACAGTTTGACTCGTTTTCTCTGTGAGCGTAGATATGTGCATTGTTTCTTAGTTAAAAAATAAATACGTTTTCATCCTATTAACAGGTAAGCTGTGCATCGAGCGCCGGCTCTCAGCTCTGCAGTCCGGATTGTGCTCATGAGGGCCGCAACTGTGTCCTTGCCCTACCTTCCTCATGTCTGTGACCCCACCTCCCTCCCCCAAGCACCTTGCTGCCAAACCATCACCAAAGCCTAAAGGCAGAGGAGGGTCTTCTAGGCCTGTTGTGGTGGCCTGGAGGCACCCAAGAACAGCCACCCCTCCATCCACCCCTTCACAGCTTCGACCCCCATCTGCCATTGATCCATACACTCACCCAGCATCACTGGTTTCAGGAGAGGTGTGTGTGTGATGAACTGGACCGGGCCTCCAGAGGAAGGAGCAGTGTGACCCAGGGAAGGTGGATGGCTGACATCTTTGCCTGACAGCTGGTCACCTTTGCAGAGATGATTGACCTCTCTCTGCTGAATCAAACTAAATGTCTTTCAGTGACTTTTTATGGGATAGCTCTTTCTTTCTTACTTTTTACAGTTTCAGTGAATTGAAGCCCTTAAAGTACGAGAGGGCACCTCTCTTTGCACTACATCACGTAAGTCAGATTTCACTTAGTTAACGTCCAGCGTCGATCGTTAGGAGAGCCTGTATTAGAAGGACTGGGGGTTGGTGGTGGTGGTGGTGGGGGGGGGTGTTTTTAGACCAAAGTATTACAACGGCGCTGTCATGATGCTGGAAAGACAGCTGCAGCTGTCGGATCGGGGGGAGCAAGGTGTGTGCATTGGTGCCTGCTCGTTGTTCTCACTGTTGTAGCAGCTGACCTACTCTTTAAGCAAGAGGCACGTCATGATACGACACACCGGAATTAACCCAGTCACTCGTTCACAAAGTCACAAGTCACTTTGCCAGTTCACTTTGTTTGCTAGATGAAGTGTGGGTGCCTCCAGTTTGTTATGGTTGGGGTTGAGGATCGTTTCCATAAGATGCCTGTGTTTGCCATGACCCATGACATGTTAGGAATCCCTTTGCACTGTTTGAACCTAGTCTTGGACGCTGATGTGTATAATGCGTTTTGTAGTGTTCCCAGGCTTGAATGTATGTACCTTTTATAGAAATGTAGCAGAGCAATCTGAGGCAACCCCCCCCCCCCCCAAAATCTCGTGAAAGCTGAAAACTAGAGGCCTTTTAGTTAGTGTCTTTTTTTGTTTTGTTTTATCTTCCTCCAAATGTAGGAAAATGAAACAGAGGAGCACTTTAATTCTGTATGTAAAACTTAAAATGCTGTCTGTGTATCTGGACCAGTGTGTGTGCATGCACGTGTGTAGAGTACTTAAGTTCAGACTATATTTAATCCTCTTTCTTTGGCACATTTAAAAACCTTTTTCTACTCTTCTAAAGTGATTTGGCCGCCGCAGTAAAATGTGGAGACGTTTCATTTTGCTGTTTCGTAAGGTGAGACTATGTGGAAACTATGCTCGGATGTTCAAGCGTGGCAAGGAGCTGACTGGATACATGGTCAAGAATCAAAGAAGGCTGGGGATCGTGGCCTGTGGACAATCCTATGCAGCCTACAATCGTGAAATTTAAGATTTTATTTTCCCAAAAAATGTATTTATTGGAGGAAAATGTTTGGAGCCTGAAATCAAGGAGCAGTTGACAGTACTATCAAGGTGTGACTGAAGGGGGGGGTCGGTCGTTAATTTGGACAAGGGATAACATCGTCCTACTCTGACTCATGCTAACTCAGGAAGTGTCCGCTGGAGAAAGCAGTGGGAGCTACAGCCACTCGTCCTCCATGTTCATGGGATGCCCTGTCCTGGAATCGTAACCATGTTGACACTACAAAAAAAAAAAAAAAAAAAACAGGGAAAGAAAAGAAGAAAAATAATGATTTAAAAAAAAAAAAAAAGCCTGACTCTTAAATCACTTCATGCCATGTGGACACAGTGTGGGGCTGGGCCTGATCTGGACTGTACCAGCTAACCCATGAAATACCTGGACCCGAGGCTCTGATTTAATAACAGCATGTGCACCTTGTTTCAGACACTGCAAAACAACTAGGTAATGGATGAATGAACCAAGTACTGTATATGGATGACTTCAAGTAACCAGTATGCTAAGACACAGGGAAGTCCCATGTGCCATTCTTCTTTTATGTGTAATTCAAGAAATATCAATTTTAGCTTTTTATTGTTTTTTTTTTTTTTTTTTTTGGAAGCTGTATTTTTGCTTTGGTTGGATGCTGTTTTTTCTCAGTATGGTTTGCATTGATCTGTTTTTGTCTGTGTGGGAGGAAGTTTATAAGCTATGAAAAAAAGAGGGGGAAAAAAACTAGCTGGAGCACCTTTTGAAAGTCCTCAGAGTTAATTTGTACACTGTTAAAAAGCTAGGTTTTATAAAATGTATTTTTACTTTGAGTGTGTTTGTCTTTCTTCTCCCCCTCCACTGGAGAATTCAGCAGGGGGTGGGTGGTTGTGTAAAACTAAGAATTTTTGTATGATGAGTGATTCAAATAAAATTGACAGTGCATTTTTTTTATTGTAAGTATACACTTGGAGCTTAACTCTGAGCTGCTGTAGCTCAGGCCTTTGCATGACAGTTGGATGTGTGGTGCAAAAATGTTTGAACAGCATCAGAAAACAACAAGGGGTCGAATCCCAAAAATAACGCAAGGAGGACCTGTACTTTTTTTAGTGACGTTTTACAGAAGAGGGAGAAGCAGGCGTGCCTAAGGATCTCCAGCGAGCGCCATTAAACCTGGCCTCCGTTCTTTGGTCGCGTTCACTGGGGCTGCCGACGGACAAAACCACTGTCTGACTTTTGGATGTCCGGGGGTGGGGTCACCCTCGCCACCCCACCTGTGATTTATGTAAATGAATGTAAACAGTGGACACCCACATGCATACCCTTCTCTGTGAATGGTTTACACATCACCAAAACCAGTGTATAAATAATTTCATGATACTTGAACAATTTGCTATCGATCGCTTATAAATATAAATAATTTTATTTTGTGGTTGTTTGTTTAATGTATATTTTTTATCATAATCCTTCAGTACAGCTTGTAAATAAGGTCTGTATATTTAGTATTTATTGGATTATTAAGTATTTAGATTGTTTTAAGCAGATTATCCTCCACCCGAAGATACTTTCCTAGTTGTTCTGCAAGGTATACTTTTGCTATTGCTGGATTGTAGAATATTTCTGACAGTCTAAAACAATTAAAAACAAAAAAATCAATAACTGTGTGATGTAATTCTGGTTTGAACATGCCACAGAAATAAAGGGTTGTTTGAAGTGTACTCTTGTGTTCCCCTAAAATAATAATATTTGTAATTATAAGCATTTATGTTCTTACTCTAGCATATGTATTTAGTCTGTTATTTGTGAACAGCAGCGAGTCTCTGACTAATGCAGTTGCAATAGATTATCTGTAATGTAATATAATAGCTGTGGCATCATTTATTTTAAATATTGAACTATAGGAGTTTCCAGACTAGAAAGTGAGGGCCCCCCCTGCACTTTGTCAGCTTCTCTATGATGCCTCTGGGTCTAGTCAAGCATCCAGGTATCTGGCATTGATCTAACATTTGTCCATCACTGTCAATCCCTGTATAGGTGCTGCACCGATATGGTAACTCAAGAATAGATGAAACACAACTAGTGTTTTTCTATCCATGTTGTCAGCTTTTCAGAGAAAAAAAAATATTGTTCATGTATTTTTATTCACTTGTTAACCGCTTTACAACAGTGAACTTTAAAAGATGCAGTTGATAAATATATTTGCATGTACATATTTATAGCGAGAATAATGTTTGTCCTTGTAATTCAAGTACAGTTACAGTAAACATTAAGAATTAGTGTTGCAATAAAATATTCTTCGATATTACACTAGGAACTAGTTTTTTCCATATATGTTTACACATGTGCACTGTGAGCCCTTTAGTACAACTAGCTAATACGGAGTAGGACCCTCTTTTGTCTGCAAGACTATATTGCAGATAAGTTCTGTGTTCAGAGAAACCTTTTGCACCATTGAGTTTTTTTAGCACTTGTGGCCTTTCCCTTAACTAACGTTTATGGCTTTGTCCAAATCCATTTCACTGTTTTGATGGCGAAAAACCCGGTGGGGGGGTGGGGGGATCACTGCAGGGAGGTCGCAAAGCACAACAAAGCAACCAGAGGTAATGGTCTGAATTAGTAATTTGGTTCACATGCAGATGAGTGATGGGTATGTAAATGATTTGATTCGCAAGGAGCTTTCATGTTTAGTCACCAGACACAGAGGGTGTCTTCTAGACACATTAGACAGCATTACCAGCACTTGATGGAGTTTGATAGGAGTCATATTGTAGGCTTGCATGAGGCCAGGTGGTTGCTCAGACCAAATCAAGGAAGGATTGTCGTATTGTGCGGCAAGAAGTACAGAACCCCATAACACCTGTGCCTGCCATCCAGATACAGGTATGGGACTCTCTTCAACACCCCATGTCATCCCACACAGTTCCTCGATGACTGGCATCAGCAGGACTATGGGTTCACTGTCCCATGCGTAGGCTGCCGTTAACAGCAATGCAGATATGGCTGCATTTTCGACCGGTGCCGTAACTGGGAGGCATGGACTGATGATGAGTGGTGTCATAGCATGTCCAGTGAGAAATCTGTTGCAAAGTGGTTGACAAGTGAATAAAAATGCATACCGCTAATGAGTAGCTAACTTAAGCCATGTGCGACTTTGCCATTAGTTCGGATGACATGGACAACCATGCACAAGGAACAATAGGACACCAGAATCGGCAAACACACTGAGAAAGCGCAGCAGGGATCCATAGCTCTGCCCACTGCCCATTCCACTTAACATATTTGCAAGTTGTGAACTTGAATAAGCAAAGTAGGGGGCTCGGGCATTTACTTATGATGCCTCCTGGACACCTCCATGGTGAGGTGTTCCGGGCATGTCCCACTGGGAGGAGGCCCCGGGGAAGACCAAGAACACGCTGGAGGGACTATGTCTCTCGACTGGTCTGGGAAGGCCTCGGGATTCCCCCAGAGGAGCTGGATGAAGTATCCAGGGAGAGGGAAGTCTGGGTTTTTCTGCTTAGACTGCTGCCCCTGCGACGCCAACCTCAGATAAATCGTGGATGATGGATGGATGAATGGAAATGAAAAGTCAAACTAGAAAATGAAAGGACAAAACGATTTAAACGGTTAATTTTATTTTTTAATCTCACTCATACAAAAGTATATAATTAAAATGCAAATAGTGCTGTTTCATTTTAATTTTGGCAGGTTTCTGCGCATAGATTGAAATCTGAATGGCAAAGTGGAGATTGTATTTTCGTTTTATTTTCTGCAGAATATACCTTCAATACAGGCCTATGTTATTTAAATACCTCGCTTATTTTGTTTATTTTTATGACATATATTTCTGACCCTACAAGTCGAAAGCACAATACGTGTCTGCTCCAGTCCTGGCGTTTGAAAGGGCCGCTTGCTGTATTCTCGCGATAACTTGAAAATCACAGATTAGAGGTCAGCGAGATGCTTTCCACGTGGGTGCGGAGAGCAGCAGGAAGAGCATTGCAGAGGATTATCTCCCAAGTGGTAAATGTAACGGTCATTTAATGCTTTTAACATCTAAAGTGGTTATATTTGTACACTTATTAAAGCATGGCTACAATGCTTCTAGCTATAATAAATGTATTTAATCAGGAATGCTCCTTTATCATCTCGTGCTGTTATACTTTCACGTAAATGTGCACTGTTTAATCTGGTTTACAGAGAACAGAATAAACCCACAATCAGTATATTGGGAAGAAAAGTATGTTTCATTTGTAGCAATCAGGACTAATGTTGAATTTACACTTGAATTGACCATTTTTCGCACGAGATAGGGAGGCGTAAAAGGTTCATTAACTATACAAATGAACGCCTGTCTTCGAAAATTTCAGCCTTAACAGAAACCTTACGTATACTGGGTATGCTTTTGTTTTCTTTAAACCCTAACGATACTGTCATTAATGTGTGTATTGCCTTAATATTTGGCTGGTAGCTAGCGAGATCGACTCGGTCATTTGTTTTTGTTACTAGTCAAGACCTCTAAAATGACATGAGACGGTAATTGATGTACGGAGAAAAAGGATACTGCAAAATCCAGTAAGGTCACGAGGTCCGGCGCCCCAGCTGTGGGAGTGTGGCTAATAGCGCCTGTCTGGTTTAGCTCGGTTGAGTAGTATTTTTCGACTGTTTAACCCCGTTAAATTCAAGCCTGCTGCTGTTCAACTCTGAAGCAAGTTTATCGTATTATCTGCATGTATATGTCTGTGGAAATGGTGTGGGGAAAGAAGGCTTGTCTTTGCTAATCTTTCACTAGACCTGCAAACAGGTGTTGAGATAATAGCTGTGTCCATGTCCAGCATAACTCTCTAAAAATGCTCACCTTTTCTCACTTTTGCATGCACAACAATAGTCTGTATTTTGAACACTGAGCTTGCCCCAGTATTAATCTTTTACAATTATAAATGATAGACATTTTTCTATGATGCAATTGTCTTGGTGTAGTGCAGGTCTTCAGTGAACATGTTTGTTTTCTTAACTTGCAGAGTTTTCGATATAGCCCTCGCGTTCATTATTCTGTCCTCCTGTTTTTATTTTAGGCTGAGCCAAAAGGTGTAGGGAGACGGCTTTGTGGCTTTCAGCTGCCTGAAGAGATGAGTGCAGAGGAGCTATCGAAGGAGCTCCAAAGGGAGCAGGAGTCCCTGAAGCGATCTGCTGAGGGGAATGGTGACTTGGGTGAAGATGGACACCTTGACAAGCGGCTGAAGCAAAGTCCGTCCAAAGAGTCCCTTGCTGATGTTAAGAAATTCCCCAAGAGAAAAGTGGTTCTGCTGATGGCATATTCAGGCAAAGGCTATCACGGGATGCAGGTACCTCCAGCTCCTCCTCACAGCATACCTCTTATTGGCCTTTCCCTCTCGCGTAATGTCATTCGGTCTCAATGTCTTGTCATGTTTCATCATGTTCTACCCTAGAGAAACGTTGGATCCTCCCAGTTTAAGACGATTGAAGATGAGCTGGTCACAGCGCTAGTCAAGTCAGGATGCATCCCAGAGAACCATGGGGCAGACATGAAGAAAATGTCATTTCAGCGGTGTGCGAGGACGGACAAGGTACCTCTAGATCACGTTATGTGATGTCTGCTTTATTTCCTTAAGTAAATTAAAGGGAAAGTTCACACCAGTCATATCACGACATGAGCACGAGCACCCCAGTGATATCTGCGCAGTGATGGATTTGGTGTGTGGACTTTGGTAGAAGAAAATAGTTTGTACATTAAACTGCTCACTACAAAGTCTGTAGATTATCTTCAATAACTGGGTCATTATTTCTGGTAAGAAACCTTGCAGTTGAATTTTTCAAATGTATTTTCTAGCACTTTAATTGCCACAGAAATGATGCCTTTCAGTCTCATTATATTCGTGAGAAAAATTCTATGGCTGACATCTTCAAAACTAGGCAGCTCCCAACCTAGATGGATAGATGAAACTAAAGCCCTTCTAAAAAAATATATTTTTTTCAGTTTTGGGGTGAACTGCCCCATTAAGTGACTTGCATCCTTTAATAAAAAGGTTTTCATTTTGCACATTGTCTGGTCAGGGTGTTTCTGCTGCAGGGCAGATCGTGTCTCTGAAGCTGTGGCTGATAGACGATATCCTGGACAAGATCAACAGTCACTTGCCCTCTCAAATGAAAGTTTTGGGTGAGCGACGTCTTCGGTTCATTATTCCTGTAAATGTTTTGTCTACTGTTAGAACTACAGATGTTAAACATTAATTAACATTAAAATGTATATATTTAGCGGCGTTTTTATGTAGATGTATCATATGGTTTAGGGAAGCTGTATGCATGCAGGGGAAAAAATGTGAAATATTATGCATATTTTTAGTATGCATTGTTTTTGCATCAGTTATGGTTATGAACCTGTCCATTTGCTTTTTCATTTGAAGGCTTAAAGCGTGTAACTGGAGGTTTTAATTCCAAAAATAAGTGTGATGCCAGAACATACTCCTACATGATGCCGACCATAGCCTTTGCTCCCAAGGAACTTGATGTTTTGGATAACGGCTTCCGTATGGATGAAGGAACCCTGCAGATGGTGAACCGTCT
>JAODKE010000043.1:8129649-8148079 GCA_026779605.1 Mormyrus hasselquistii | reverse complement strand
ATGATGCCCAAGAGAAAAACACAGAAGCACCAGAGGATGGGGAGGGTGTTGTTTTTTGTTGTTTTCTTGGGTTGGGGCGGGGGGGGCGGTACTTACACACACACACACACACACACACACACACACACACACATAATTATCCCATCCAGTCCTTTTTGTGTAAGTACTGTAGGTCTGCTGTTGGGGAATGTTATGTGGTTGGGGTGCCCCCTAGTGTAAACTTTCCTAGCCTGTAACAAACTTGGCTGCCCTGTGTTTTATAATAGAAGATGAGGAGAGCACCATAGAAGAGCAGGAGATCACAGAAGCAGCTGTGGACCACCAGGCAGAGTTGGCTGACCTTGCTAAAGAGGGTATGTCACATACCAGTAGAGTACAGGTCGAGATGTGCAGCTGTTATTTTATTCATCTTAACTTCCACCCAGAATCACTGTTCGGGGTCAAGAAATGGTTGTGCGCTTTTTTTTTTTTCCTCCCCCCTCACATGTTGTTTATTCTCAGATACATGTGGTCTTAGCAGATGCACATGATAGCTACAGAAGTGACTCTGTCATTCACACTGTACCGTGCCGTGTCTCTCCTCGTCCCTTACCAGCCGAGATGCCCCTGGACGTCTTGGTAAAGCAATATGCAGGTGCTTATTCTGAGGACTTTGACTGGCCCCAACCTGGACCTCACGATTTGCCCGGTGCTGAGCCAAAACCTCATAGTGATGAGGAGGAGGAGGACGACGAAGGTGAGGGTAAGAGGCCGGTTTTGTTCATTTACATTTTCAAAGCATATGATTTTAATGCCTTTTATTTCAAACTTGTTAATTTGGAATTAACCTCCTGTGTGCTCCCGTTCTCTTAAACTTGTAACTAAAACGTACATACATTGTTTCAGTTTAACTAATGTACAAACATGCCATTGTGTATCTTGTGACCATATGTGAGAATGACGATTGTTGTAATCACGTGAGATGGTGGGGTGCCGATATTGGCGTGACCTTGCGGTGGTGGCTGATCCGCAGAGATGGAAGCTGCTCCACCGGGCGACCCTCCTGAGGCGGTGCTCATAGACTCGCTGCTCAGCATGGAGCAGTACCGGGCCTCGGAGAAGTCGGCGTCTACAGGAGCCAATGGGCAGCCCCAGCGGGACATTGCAGAGGTGGCGACTGCCGCGGAGCACCTGCTTCCCAAAGGCATGGCGCGGACCGTCTCTCCGGTGAGTCGTGCCCTCCTCTGTACAGCCGTGTTCCTGCTGACCCTTGAGTAAAGGGAGGTCACTGTTCTCTTTGGCAAGCATCACTTGGCTAGGAAAAGTGTTTTTTGGGACGATGATTTTTTGCAACGATCGTATAATATGGGTCGTTTTCCCCAGGTGCATGGCGCTGCCCCCTTCCTGCTGCACGGCACTCTGCGGGAATATCAGCAAATCGGCGTGGACTGGCTGGCCAGCCTCCACAGGCGACACCTGAACGGCATCCTGGCAGATGAGACGGGCCTTGGGAAGACTGTACAATCAGTGGCCTTCCTGGCTCACCTTGCTTGTTATGAGGGTCAGTAGCATTTCGTCGTTCCCCTGTGCTGCATTTTCCCTCACAGTTATATTTTATTATTTGGTTGCTCAACTGATTGTTTTCTAAAGCAGTTTTAAGTTCTAATCCAGTTTTACAGTGGTTTATCGTAGGAGTTCAGGTTAATGGCACACGTGGCAGTTTTCCGGTCACTTGCCGTTGTGTCATCTGTGGTCTCACGGCACTTCCTGTCACATTGCCCTTCAAATAGGAAGGAAAGCTCACTCCTGTTGAATCTGCAAAATTTTAATTGTTTCATTTGCCAGCAGTAAGATGCTTGAATTCATGAGAAGCGCTCTGCCCCAAACAGGAATCTGGGGTCCTCACCTTGTGGTCGTGCGCACGTGTAAGCTTTTGAGCTGGGAGATGGAGCTTAAGCGATGGTGCCCAGGTCTGAAAATCCTGCTGTACCTTGGAGGAAAGAAGGAGCGCAAGCTAAAAAGATCCGTTAGTATTCTCCGCTGACTTTACCCTCCTGCAATTTGACTTTCTGTTACTCTCTGTGTCCTCCTCTGTGTATCTGACCTGGTCCTGGTCACTTCCCCTAGTGGTGGTCGGAGCCCAACAGCTTCCATGTGTGCGTGACTTCCTACAAGCTGTTACTGAAGGACCAGGGACACTTCCTGAGGAAGCGCTGGAGCCACCTGGTGTTGGATGAAGTGCAGCTCAT
This sequence comes from Mormyrus hasselquistii, assembly GCA_026779605.1. Classification (NCBI taxonomy): domain Eukaryota; kingdom Metazoa; phylum Chordata; class Actinopteri; order Osteoglossiformes; family Mormyridae; genus Mormyrus; species Mormyrus hasselquistii. Next base: position 8,145,851 of record JAODKE010000043.1, on the reverse strand, counting down.
CAAGAACATGACGGAGAAGCAGTGGGACACCATCTTCTCTCTGAAGAGGTTGGCCGCTGGGATCGTGGTGCTCGTAGCTTCACCACCTTGACCCTGAAAGCATCAGATGCTGTTTGATGTGTAAACCTACATGTAGGGATGAAGCCTTAGGCGCTGGATTATCGGGCTGCTTGAAATTCTGCGAATCTCATTTACCCAATTCTGTGTTTCCTTCTCCAGCCAGCAGAGGCTCCTGCTTATTAACACCCCTCTGCAGAACACGCTGAAAGAGCTGTGGACCATGATCCACTTTCTTCTGCCAGGAATCACACGCTCCTACCTGGACTTCCCTGTCAAACCTGGCACTGACCAGAACCAGGATTACTGCCACAAGCTGGTCATCCGTCTGCACAGGGTGGGATTATCTGTTCCAATTTCCTCCAGGCTTTCACCTTAATTCTCCCAAGCAGCGTCGAATACATTTGCAGCAGCTTTCCATCTGTTTGTAGTCTGGCTGTTTTATTCAGCTTAATTATAGAATGTATTGAAGTAGAATAAGACTTTCTTCTCTGGAGATTTTGATGCTGTAACTTACAACAACAGAGCACCTGTTGGCACTGTAACTAGCAGTGTGTTTGGGCTCAGGGCCTAGTTGCTTATGCCATAATTTCGGATAGACGTGTATCCAAAGGCAGCCGCATCGCTGAAGGTCCCCCACACTGCCCCCTGTGCAGATGATCCAGCCGTTCATCCTGCGGCGCTCCAAGAGGGACGTGGAGAAGCAGCTGCCCAAGAAGTATGAGCACATCTTGAAATGCCGGTTGTCGCGGCGACAGAAGAGCCTGTACGAGGATGTCATGACGCAGCCTGGGTGAGTGCCCAGCCTCTGTTTGTGCTGGGACACCTCCCCATCACAGTTTATACACCATCCTGATATGTTGAGCATCACTGCTGGCCATTTCCCCACTCTACTCACAATACTCTACTCCCCTCTCACAATACTCTTCTGAAGGCAGGGAAGTAACTCCTTTGAATATGGCCTCTCCAAGCTTAGTTTGACATGAGATGCCTCACAGCCCCCAGCCCCTCTTTGGCCAATATGGCCACACTCACCAGGCAGTATCGTACTTTCTCAGTTTAAACAGCGTGAGAAGTGTCCTGGTGGTACATCACTGCTTATGGGTCACTGAACAGGCTCTTCTCTCTCAAATGTCATGATGTCATGGATGTTGAGTACTAAGCGGTGTCTTTTTTTTTTTTGGACTTGCATACAACAATGGAGGCGCTTTTTTTTTTTTTTTTTTTTTGTGACTTTTCTTGTCTACCTCCTCCAGAGCTCAGGAAGCCCTGAAGACAGGCCACTTTGTCAGTGTGCTTCGGGTCCTGATGCAGCTGCAGCACATCTGCAACCACCCTGACCTGGTGCAGGCCAGGGAGACAGCTGCTGCCCACGTTTCCCCAGCACTGGAGTACAGAGCTCCCTCCATGGTGCTGGGAGTACTAGCACCGGACCTATGGAAGGTAGCAATATCTTTTGGAGTTTCATGTGTTTGGGGCTGAACAAAGTAAAATAAAATCCTCATCAAAGATTTTAAGGCAACTAAGCTGAATTATAATCACAGATCTAACTACAACGGCGAGTCATTAAATTGCATGCAAGTTATCAGTATTTGTCAGCTGTAAAGAAGTCTGATTAATGCTTCGATATGTAAGTTTTCAAAGCAGCATGTTTCAAGGAGGCCAGGTCGTACTTGAATTTCAGAAGCATTGGTCACAAAAATTGCAAAACTACAATGTCAAGGGAAACGGTGTGAAAAACCATGACAAAAATTACCACAGAGCTGAATCAGCACCTCTGGTCTGGTCCCAAAGTCCCTCTTGTGTGCTTCAGACTTTGAAGTTATAGCAGTGTTGCTGTCCAGGAACAACTTCTTATCCCTAAGGCCAATGGACTACGACACATAACCTTAGTCTGGTAGCACGAAATCTGGGACAACGTTTATTACAGTCGCATACAAAAAGATGCACAAAATGTGCTTATGCAACTTTTGAAGTGCAAAATCTGATTTATCAAACAAAACTTGATGGGGGAAAATACATATTTATATGAGGCATATGCCTCATTTTGGAGAAGTCTGGAAAAGGTGATTTAAATGTGTGATTTAATATGTGTAATTTAAATAAATAGTTGGGAAATGTATGTCTCCACATTTTCCTGCTGTGGTAAATGTTATTAACCCCACAATTGTAACATTTTATCATGTTGCGTGACATCACTGTATGAATCGTCCACCATAATCATGGACAGTCGGGAGACAAAGACTATATTAAGGTCATTCCATTCCAATGGAATGTTGCGGTGTTCCTCCTCCTTATGGTTGCTATTGTCAGCATCTGCATTGAGCGAGGCTCGATTTGCGTATTCTTTGAGCATGAAGTAAATTTGCATTGACCATTTATGCTTTTTGGTGGGATGCAGCTCTGCAGAATCTCAGTATTGTGTATGCATGCATATTTATGAAAGTTCCAAGTTTGTCAAGGGAAATTGCATACATATGTACATACTCCACCTTTAAATCCAAATTTTTTTGTGTGTTTTTTTTTTTGTTTTTTTATGTGCATGCATTTTTTTTCCACAATGAAATTTGAACAAAGTTTGATAAATGAGGCCCTTGGAGTGCTGAGCAATGGGGGGGCGGGTTGTCTGTAATCGTTCACCCTTTTACCAGCATCCTTGCAGTGCAAACACTTTCCAATGCAAACACTGTTCCCTCATGATTTTCTCATATCCCAGATAATGATAATGTTAAATTCAAAGGTGGCTATTGAACACCAGGATGAAATCAAGTGCCTTTCATGGCTTCCCTAGTTGCCAGGTCTAAATATTAGCCTTTATGGGAAATTCCTGGCTACAGTGTACAAAGTAGATTTTATCCCTCACAGAACTTTTTTTTTTCCCTTGAAGAAAGGTTCAAAGTACCACTGCACAGTTCATGAACTGCCTAACAGAATTTCAAGGTGGACTAAAGGTTTCATTCTGGAATACTGTTAGGTGTTTTAGTTTATTCATCCCGTGTGTGTGTGTGTGTGTGTGTGTGTGTGTGATTTTAAGACCATAGTTTGGTGGTAATGTAGCATAGATATTTTTTAGGGTGACGTGTCACTGCTAAGGAGGCAGATGAAAGCCACAAAATTTCTAATCTGCAAAGTTGGTCTTGTACGAATCTAAGTAATCTTAAAAGGGATCTCAGGTGTAGCTGTCTTTTTTAATTTTGATTTTCTCCCCACTGCCAGACTGTGGATCTGTCCATTTTTGACCTGGTCAGTAACGAGTGCCACCTGACGCGCTACGAGACCGAGGAGGTGCTGCCCAGGTTGAAGGTCTCCAGGCAGCTCATTGAGGAGATCCATGCTGCCCCTCCCCCCCCAGCCCGGCCCAAGCCCTGCAAGATCAAACCCATGAGGTCCGTTGGCAGCACTTGGGCTTTTTAGGCTTGTCCGGAGGCACCTGATGAATGAGCTATAATTAGACGTTTTGTCTAGTGATGGCTAAATGAAGCTTCTTGAACCATGTGCTGTATTTTACGACGCCACTAGATGGCACTCTTGGTTTGCGTTGGGGTGTGCTTTGAGCCCTGTTATGAGCAGAGAGCACCGTCTAGTGGGGTCAGAAAATACAGCAAGTGGCTTATGAAGCTTCATTTGGCCATTGCTACTTTTATCCATTAAAAAGAGAAGATGGTTGTAAGGTTTCATTACATGATTCTGAGTCTAGTAATAATATAATTGTTGTTCATGTTGGTTAGCTGTGGTGCTAGTTCCAGACTAATGGTGTTTTTGTTTATTTGGTGAAACACGATTGGCCTGGTTATACTTTGGTAGGTTGTTCCAGCCCGTCCAATACGGCACCAAGCCAGAGGGCCGAACAGTACCTTTGGCAAGCAATGGGGCTCAGCGGCCCCCAGCCAGCACTGTGGCCACCCCCACCACAACCAGCACGTCCCAACCGACCCTGGCCAAGGGCAAGACCCCCATCACCCACACAAGCACCACTGCTAATGCCACTGTTACTGCTGCCCAGGGTAAGAGCGCCTTTTCACACTGATGCAGCACCGGAGTTCCTGATCGTCGTGACCCTTCTGCGCATTGATTGGGCTCTGTTTACTAGTGGATGTCACTGTGATAGATTTCCCAGATGAATACCTGACTCCACCATAATAGCGGTAAATATCGCTGAAGAGGCACGCTGGGCATCACTCAAGCTTACCGACGCCGTTTCAATAATCTGCTGCATTCGGCATGAATTTTAACATGGTTCAGGCACATCTGTTCATGTTTTAGTGTCGCATTATGGAGATTATGCGATTTCAGTCAGGGAGGCTGTGATGGGAGCCTCATGGGAACTTATTGCTTATTTTCACAGGCCTGTAGTTCCCATTGTATCAGCTCAGTGCTGGATTAACTGGAGGATGCTGGGTTTGTTTGGTTTTGGAGGCTTATGATGCTGAAAAAAATCTGCTAGATATCCTGCTCCCAATAACCATGAAAGTTTTCATTTTTAAGGGAAGGTTGACACTGCACCAAAGTTTCTGGTTTTATACAATGGAAACTAAAATGTTTTCATGCATCCTGCTTTGAATAGAGCAGACATAATGGCGGTGTCCCACTTGAAATGCGGGATGTTCAGCTGCATTTCAGCCAGTATATCGTGTTTAGGTGAGAGAAAGGAATAAGGAGAATTCTACACAATGAAACTAAAAAAAGTACTTCTTTCACATTTTAAAAATGTTTAGTAAATCATCTTTTAAAAGCTGTTCTGAATGGCTTTAAGCTTAAGCGCATTACTCATGCTCCATAAAGGTTGAATACACTTTTTTTGGCTTTAAATATGTGCATGTTCTGTCTGGTGTGAATATGTTGGATAGAGACGAGTGGTTGTGCTTCTGAATTAGTTTGTGTGTATTTTAATGCAGGTATTTTTTATTCATGGAGAAGGTTTGGGTCCTCTACCCTCCTTTCAGATTTATCTTATGGATGAATGTGAACTAATTAATCCAGCCCTTGATCCGTACTTGGTTCATTTTGAATGGGAGACCGTCTGTCTCGCCAGTACCATTAGACAACATTTAAACGAGACCCGAAAAGTTCCCAGTAAACAGGAGCAGAAGCCATGACAGAAACACACCTAACCCCAAGCCTACACCAACCACTATCCTCTGCAGTCACCGGGACTGCCTTGCCGACAAGCCTGGCTGCCACCACCGACACTGCTTCCTCCTCCGCGGCTGTCCCGGCCCGCGGTGTCCCTGGACAGGCATTGAGTCTGCCTACAGGGGGTGCTGTGCCCCAGCCGTCCCAGCCCACTTTGGCCAGGCCATTGACTAAGTTGCCACAGACCACCACACCGAGCCTGCCAGCCCAGAGGCTGGTACTCACCTCCCAGGCCCAGGCACGCTTGCCTAGTAAGTGGCCTACCCTTCCTCCCACTCCTCATCACACTCCTGCCACCGATGAAGCAAACCACTCAGGTTAAAGGGGGCCAGTCTGGGAGGCACTGCTGAAGGATTGTTTTAAGGGAAGTCGACAGCAGCAAAAGCAATGTAGCTTTTTAATGATGCAGCTTGCTTTTTTACTGTAGAGACATTTAGCCTGCTGTTACTGGATGACATGTTCTGCCACTGCTGTCTTAAGGCTTCCAACAGTGCTTAATAAATACGGAAGTATATCGATCATATTCACACCAACAAAGTCAAGCTTTCTATTTACAAGAAAGTTACTACAACTGTGTGCGCTTACTGGAACACCCACTAGTGGTCTTGTTACCTCTGGGTGTGCCTTGAGCAGATTTGAAATGACCAAGCCGCAGGGGAATTGCATCTGATTGCTAGGATCTGAGCGTTAATAAGCATGGGAGAATGATTTGATTGAACACAATAACCAAACAACTTGCAATACGACTTAATATTTACTTCTGATTAAATTTGTGCAGTTCACAATTCGTTCAAAGGACTCTTGAAGGGACCTGAGGGGAACTGTTAACCGCCTGGCTACGAGTCTATTTTCAGTCAATCTATATGTAGCCTTATGAAAAAGATAGATGAAGAAGATAAACCAGTAATAAAGAATAATATAAAAAGACTTGTTATAGTAATTGTGGAACTTAATGTAACCGATGCGCAGCCTTTACGTAAAATGGTTACTTTTTTTTTTTGTGTTTCTGTGCCATCACATGCTTTTAAAGCAGCTGTTACACAAAATACAAATACATCATAAATTTGGGAGCGTGTAGCGAATCCACGATAGGAGCCAAAGCAGGAAGCTCAGAAACACAGGAAACTTCAGCAGGATCTCCCAGCACCCTCTGTATCTCTCTGAACTCTCTTCCCAATCCTGCATGCCCGCATTGGTCCCCCTACTCTGGGCTATCACCAGCCTCTGGTTTTATCGTTTATCCATTTACTCACACTTCTTTGTCTTCTGGGGAGCATCTCTAAATCCTTGGTTCCAAGTCAGGCCAAGACCAACCAGGTCTGTCTTCTCATCCTTCTTGCCCCGCCTCCTTTTAAGTCACACTTTCCGTTTTCTGTTTTGTGTTTTTGTTTGAGCATGAAGCTAAAAAAAAAAAAAAAAAAAAAAAAAAAATTGGATTGGAGGGAAATCTTTTGAGAAACACCAAAGGAGTTTTTGGAAGCAAGACATGCCTCGGGATGACTGCAACTCTAAGTACTAACCTCCGGTGTCATAATTAAATTACCGATTCTGATGATAAATCCCCAAGCTGCCTGCACCACTTTTGAACGTGCAATTAAAGGAAGGCACAACATTTCAGCTGGAGCCTCAAGGATCTCTCACTCATCAGCAGACTGCAAGTCCACATCACTGTAGAGCTGGTATCAGGATAGGTGATGAATTCGGCTGTTGTGGGGGCTGTCCCTGCCTCCCAGTTTAACCCCCCTGCTGTCTCTGCATGTCTAGTAGATTTTCCAGCTTTTCCATCCTTCTCACTAACCAGAAACCGTGTCAGGTCTGTATTTTGTGTCTAGTCTCCCGTATGGGTTGGGGGGGTGCACAGGCTGACCAGGTCTGCACTTGTCACCCTCCCCCCAACTCTTCTAAAAGGTGCAGATGCAGTAAAGACCTCTCAGATGGCCTCCATCGCTGGGGCCCAGGGCCGCATATCACAGCCAGAGACCCCAGTCACCCTACAGTTCCAGGGAAACAAGTTCACGCTGTCCCCCAGCCAGCTGCGGCAGCTCACCACTGGGCAGCCCCTGCAGCTTCAAGGCACCCTCGGTAAAGTATACTCGCCCGTCATCTGCCACTCTCTCCCTCTCTGATGCCGTCAGAGGCTTTTGGTCGCTATTAGACCCTATAACCTTTATGGATTGGCACTGATGTCTTGACAAGCTCATTAAAAAAATTATGCTGTTGGGCTATTTTGGTCCTCATCTAAACGCAACAGCAAGCTGGTTCCAAGCAGCTCTTTACCCTGGCCCCTTTGTTGCCCCCCCACCCCCCCCATGCTCCGGCCTACGGCACAGGCAACATCCTCCAGATCGTGTCTGCTCCAGGGCAGCAGGTATGGCGCAATCACGGCTCCGTGGGCCTGCAGGCGACGCCCCAGCCTCTCCCAGTCCCCAATGCGGCCACCGCTCCAGCCGCTGCCGCGCCTCCGTCTGCTTCCACCCCTCCTATGGTGTCCGCTGCTGCACTCCAGGGTAAGGGCTGCAGCCACTTCGGGGTGGGCTCAAAGCAGACAGTGCTGTCTTTATTGGCAGGTCTGGCCTGCCCTTTGAGTGACATAAGGTGCCATTTGATTAGGGGGTACACAAGAGCATGGGAAAATAATCATAAAAAATGCCTCTGCTTCATTTCATGACCTTAGTTATTTAAAATATCTCTAATATTTCACTTCTTTTCTTGTGAAACAGGCGCCAGCCACTATCAGCGAGAAGCTCTGTGCTATGTTTTTAATATAAATGAATTCACAAAATTCATAATCTTGCTTTTGGCACCAGAACACCCAGGGCTGGCCCTACTGATCGGGGTTGAGTTTGCTTACTTTCAAGCAGTTGCCTTAAAACAGTACCTACAGCTATCTGCAAAGGTACTGAACCCTCCTTAAAAATGCTAAACTCCTTCTTGTTTAGTTCCAGGAGCTGCAGCCAAGAGCCCAGCCACAGCAGCCTTTTTTGTGGACCAGACGGCTGGCATGAAGCCCCCACTCACAACGGCTGCCGTGCTGCAGGTATGGGGGGGGGAGAATAGTGTTACTGCCATTGATTTAAGTCAGAACAGCTGCAGTAAAATGTGCCCTGCATGATTTGGTGGCCCTCTTATTTATATGGTGCAGACAGTGGTTTTGCAGTAGCGATACTACTGCCAGGAGCTCCCTGAGATCGTGCATTAAAAGCATGAATCTCTGCTCTCTGCAGGAGACTTCCGAGGAGAGGAGCCGTCAGGTGAAGGAGCGCCTGGGCCGGCTTTTCGCCGCTAATGAGCGCCGGTGCGCACGGGCTGTGCTGTACGGGGCCGACCTGCTCGGGGCCTGCACCATAACGCAGAAGGACCAGCTGCTCCCGCCAACCCCCTCCCCCGTTTCTGCCTCGGGGCCCCGCAGATGGAGGTGGGTGGGCCGGGACAGCTGCCTGAGGGCTCAGCACTCCTGCATCGCCGCCACAACCCACCTGCAGGAGGCGCTGCTCTCCACTCAGCAGCAGTGGGAGGCTGGGCAGCCGTTGGCCAAGAGGTACTGAGCTCGGCACCTCTTCTGGACGTTTCTGTCCCAGCACGTTTGTACAGCTGGGAATGCCATTGTGTCAAGAAGCTCCAGGCCATGTTTCCCCTGATAGTATCTGTCCTTTCTTCCTGTTCGTGAAATTCACAGGTTTTCCTGCGTGGTTCCTGTGGTCGTGGCCCCACCCCCATGTCTGTATGCACCCAACCCCGCGCCACAGTTCACCCTGGAGCAGAAGCGTATCCTCCGGCGACTGCAGGAGGCCGCTGCCCCTCACAGTCTGGAGATCCGCAGGCTGGCCTCCCCCCACTTCCACCAGTTCCCCGACCTGCAGCTCCTGCAAATGGACTCAGGTTGGACCTGAGTTGAGACTGAACCAGTCAAATTAATGACAATTTCTGCATTTTAAAGTGCATTGGAATGCTTTACAACGGCCGTGTGAAGTCGAAGGTTGGCGCACTGAATTCCAGAATAAGGAGAAATGCATACTGGGATCCATATAAATGAGTGATGGAAGGCAACGGTTGAGAGAAAGCTGCATAGTCATGCATTACACAAAAGTCCCTGCCCTAAAGTAAAAGAATAATGGGTCTTTCGCCATTCTGGCTGAAGTGGTGTATTTGCTGATTGAACACGCTTTACATCTCAGTATAATTGTAATAATGGCCGTTGATTAATGTTTATCCATCAGACCCCATATTCTAGGCATTCGTAATTAAATACAGAAGAAAGCCAAGTGCTAAAATGTGTATTTATGGGTCGATTTATGGCAGTGTTTCTTATAGGTCTGTAGTGGCCTTTCATTGTGAGTGTTGTGATTGATTTGTTTTGTAGATTTAAGCTGTTATTCAATTCAATTCAATTGAACTTTTTTTTTTATATAGTGCCTATCACAACAGTGTTGCCTAAATGCACTTTACAAGGGTGTGTTGTGATACTTCACATCATCATTAAGACAATGATACAAAAACGGGGAAGGAAAGAGAGAAATGAAAGAGAGAAAAAAGCAGATGACAATGGAGGAGAGGAACCAAAAACTTTATTACTGGTTTTACTAGTGATCACAAAATGTAGGGAGAAAAAAAAACACTCTGGGAGTCTTAGAACCAAAATCCATCAGTCCACACGAGCTTGTGTAGGTTGTCAGCTTGAAGGCTGCATCCATCCTTCCAGGACAGGGAAGGACCATTCGGACATGTGGGACGGCAGAGAGCCTGGGGGTTCAGAACATACATTGACACATTAATGGACAAGTAGATTAAAAAAATAATAATAATTAATGGCATGTGCAGCAGCCATGGTTACAGTGTTTTGTATGTTAAGCTAAAATGGTGTAATAGGTCTTCAGTCAAGATTATTAACTTGTTGGCATTGTGAGTGAGGACGCTATGTATTGTCTGCAGCTGGGAGGAATGCCGATAGATTCGGGGTGTGCTATGCCCAGAGAGCCTTTGCCCGTCGTCTTATCTGCAGCCCACCTCTCTCTCCTTACCCCAGGCAAACTGGAAGCCCTGGCTGTCCTCCTTCATAAGCTTCGCTCAGAGAATCGTCGCGTCCTCATCTTCACCCAGATGGTGCGCATGCTGGACATTCTGGAGGCCTTCCTCAACTACCGCCATCTAAGCTATGTGCGGCTGGACGAGAGCCTGCCAAGGGAGGAGCGCCAGGTAGAGGTCGGGGTGTAGGCGCCGAAAGGGCTTTCCCTGTCTAACACCAGGATCTGCAGCACCCCTGCGGGCTTCTGGCCTTCTGATGGGATACAGCAGTGGCCTCGCTTCCCCCCCGCTGGATTAGTTCCTCCTGGGGCCTAAAGAGAAGCCAACACAATCTTTCATGTTCTAAGCATTGCATGTTTTCCTAATCTCTAATCTTAATTTTTGTTTTTTATCCTCCCCTGCTTTTGATGCAGATTTTTATTCCACAAGTGAATGGTAACTTGAAATAGCATTGTGCAGTTGTCTTTTGTAGATGCTAATGCTAGTGCAAAAGAACGTAGAAAACCTGCCAATTAACCAGTGCTCTCCATCAGTGTCTGACACACCACTTTGTCCTGTCCTGACCTCCCCAGGAACAGATGAAGAGCTTCAACAGGACCAGGCAGGTATTCTGTGCCATTCTCACCAACCGTTGCGGTTCCGCCGTGGGCCACGTCTTTGATGCAGACACCATCGTCTTCTACGACACGGACCTCAACCCCAGCATGGACTCCCGCACCCAGGAGTGGTGCGATCGAATCGGCCGCTCCAAGGACATTCACATCTACAGGTATATCAGTGTCTAGAGGTGCTACAGTGTCCAAAAATATTCACACACAGTGACTCACTTTGGCATCACATCGCTTTGATTTGCTGATAAGATCCCGATTCTCAGTCTTGAGGCTTTGCTGTTTAAAGGCCACATTGGCCTGCTATTGTGGAATATAGACCTCTAAGTGGTTAATGATTATTAGTGGATTGCTTTTGCTAGGCTTGTTATCCCACGGTTCGTGGTACAGTGATATAACACTTCAGGAGTAACTGACACTGATTTGTCCTCCCCCTCCATTGCTCAGACTAGAGAGCGGGAACTCCATAGAGGAAAAGCTACTGAAGAATGGGACTAAGGACCTTATACGTGAGGTAGCGGCCCAGGGCACAGACTACAGCCTGGCCTTCCTGACACAGGTACGCCTTCATAGCTGTCATATGAGCAGTTACACTGATAGTGCTCGATTAGTATGTGTCGTGGATTTAGGAGTTGGCCGGAACACGGCATATTACGGTTGTGATTTGTAAGGATCTCCAGTGTCCTTGTGAGCAGAAGGATTTGCCAGACCCTGGCTTGCACCTCCAGTTCCCCTCCCTTACTCCAGGACGACAGCCCAGTGCCGTGTCCTGGCATTGACAGGGGATACAGCAATGGCTTTCTCCTCCTCTCCCTTCAGCTCTACAGCTGATAGCGGGGCTTAAGGGGTGGCCAACAGCATTCAAGGCTTGTAGCAAAGTACTTTGGGCAGATCTGTACTTAACCTGTTAATCCCTCTGGCTCGCTAGAAGGAAAATGTAGGTCCAAGCAGAGATGAGTTCTTGTGCTCTTGCTTGCATTACTACTTAAGTTTCTCTGTACAAAATGTGAGATAACCAACTAAACACCTCCGAGGAGGTCCACAGTCAGTCCACATTTTTGCTCCTTCCAAGCTCCCAATAGGCTACGATAATGTGTACTGCCTGGCATGGACTTTGGTGGAAGCAAAAACATGGACTGACTATGGGTCCCCGAGGAACGGGATTGGGAAACACTGCTTTATATTAATGTCAGTACCTGGCTTGAACCTGCAAGCCATGTCTTTCTGGTTGAGCGCCAACATGCCAAACCAATCCACTTGTGCCTTTTATAGCGGACAATCCAGGACCTGTTTGAGGTGGAGTCAGGCACCGGGGAAAAGGTGGAGGAGTTTGTGGTGCTGCACCAGGATCCGTCTCCCTCGGAGGCCATCTCGCCCCGTGTGGCACGGCCCTACATCCAGGCCCTCAACAGCATCGGCCAGGATGTGTCAGAGGAGCTGCCCACAGAGCAGGACGATGAGCCAGGAGAGGAGGAGCAGCTCGAAATCCAGGAGGAACCATCACAGATTGAGGAGCTGGAGGCAGTCCTGGAGCAGGTAATTGGCACTAACTAACCAATCCTGTAACAGAGTGTGTGCCCTGATCTGCTAAGTAGTAGCTGGGGGAAAATAACATTAACATCAAGAGAAATATGGCCACAAAATAAAAAGCTAGACAAGCAGAGTGGTTTTCGCTGATCTTAAGATCTTAAACAGGCCGCAATATCCCTGGTCTCAGCAGTAGCTGTGAAGATTCAGAGCTCAGTTTTTACTGCTCTTTGTCTCCAACTCCCAACAGCTGACGCCGATTGAGAAATACGCTCTGCAGTACCTGGAGTGCCTGCACATCAGTGAAGATGAGGAGCGAGCTGTCATGGTAAGAATGGAGGAGCTTAAGGGGCCCTTTCTGACACCTTGTACCACTCTGAAACACTCCAGTTTGACAAGCCCCGTTGTATTGGGATGGTGATATCTACAAGTTAGATATATTTAACATTTAAACCTTTTGTGTTAAAGGTACTGTGAAGGGCAGATGGCCAATGAGTTGTTTTTTTTATGAATGTCTTTGTGTATGAATTGCAGGAGCAAGTGGGTTCAACCAAGAAAGGCTGGGAGGTTCAGCATTTGCAGAAGCTTAAGGCTGAGGAGGAAGAACTGATGGTCCTTGAGGAAGAGGAGGATCTCTTCACTTACACAAGAGAAGATGCCTACAACATGGTACATACTTTTGGATTTTGTTGACCATATGGTTAAATTTAACATTTTCATGGCCGTCCTTGCATGAGCTGTATGTTGACAGCACTGTCCACATTGTGCTTCCCAGGAATACGTCTTTGACGGTGAAGACGGGCAGACAGAAATCATGCCGGTGAGCTCCTGCTCTTTCCCCGTGGCCTGTCCTTTTCATACGTCACACTTTGCTGATGCGCTTGCAGTAATACGCTGCTGACCTTCTCTTTGTTCCTTTACCATGATGCAGCTGTGGACACCGCCTACGCCCCCACAGGATGATAATGACATCTACATTGACTCGGTGATCTGCCTGATGTATGACACGGTGCCCATGCCAGAGTCCAAGCTTCCACCAATCTACATCCGTAAGGAGCACAAGAGGCTGAAGATGGATCCCTCTGGTGCGTCTCGGTCTGGTCGCCTGTGGCCTACCTATCTCTATCATCGGGATTTTCGTTAGACAATCTGCACAGTGCAAATCCTGCTGGGATTTTACTTAATTACCTTTAATTATGGAGTAACAGCTGGTTGAAAGATTGCCTAGCTGGATGAATTCTTCTGCGGCTTTCAATTATTGAAAGATCATACGAGCTTTACTGTGATTTTGTTCTAGTGTATAGTTGTTTGCAGGATTCCATCCTCAACAAATGAATGTGACTTTTTTCAAATCGTATGAATGATTCAGTGAAAACCTTAGATTTTTTTGATTCGGGTCCTTAGGCAGGTTTTGTGGTCACACGCATGTCTGTTTCGGAATGCCTTCATGTCTTATGCACGTGCAGCGGTGGGTCGCAAGAAGAAGAAGGGCCACGGGGAGACGGTGATCCCGCCGCGCTCACTGTTCGACAAGCCCAGCATGCTGAAGGTGCGTCGCGAGGGCAAGGAGCAGAAGAAGAACTTCTCCCTGAAGCAGCAGGCGCCCTTCGCCAAGCCGCTACCCACGCTGAGCAAACCCGCCGTGGAGGCCGGCCAGGACAACCCTGAGTGGCTGATTAGTGAGGACTGGGCCCTGTTACAGGCACGTACATCCAGCTCCGCACACACGCACGTGCAGACTCACCCGCACACAGTATACACGGAAGATGGTGAAACATCACTTTTTTATGTTTGCATATGTGTTGTGTTCTGCCAGCATTTCCACCTATTACATTTAATAAACTGGCAGCATTTTGAACTGTTTTTTTTTTTCCCCATGAAGATTTTGAATTTTTTTTAAATGAGGTTACAAAGAAATTTATGTTGCTGGTTTAATACTTTTACTACTATTAATAATATAGATGCCTTAATTTCGATGTCGCAGCCGACAGAGTGGAGAGGCAAGACTGAGGTTAATTGAAATTCCATTGAACGCTGTTGCTCCCTCCAGGCTGTCAAGCAGCTACTTGAGCTTCCTCTGAACCTCACCATCATGTCTCCGGCCCACACCCCCAACTGGGACTTGGTCAGCGACGTCGTCAACTCATGCAGCCGCATCTACCGCTCACCCAAGCAGTGCCGCAACCGCTACGAGAACGTCATAATCCCCCGGGAGGAGGGCAAGGTGGCCGCAGCCTGATTTTAAAATGTTTTCATTCATCTGTGCGCTGACGGGCATCTCCACACCCATTTTTTTCTTTTTTGTCCCGTATTTCTTCATATTGAAAGTAGCAACCCTACTGGGGATCAAGCCCCCCCAAGGCTGAAATTTTACAATCACCCCTGTGGTTGATATTTAATTCATATGATAATATAAGGTCAGTATTGTTTGTGGTGGATAGACCTTTTTAACCTCATGTGACGTTTGCAGTTGGTGTATGAAGCAAATCCCAAGAAGAAAACCAAGAGCATTTACAAGGTGGGTTCCGCTGATCATTCTGTGGGACATCCTGTCTGTTATTACTGCGACCTAACAGTCTCCTCGCCCCCCAGTCCAAGAACAGCCGCCCACTTCGCACGTGTCAGATCTACACGCAGGATGACAACGCCACCCACGTCCAGCTGTATAACAGCCGCTTCGAGCTGATGAAGCTCATCGCCAGCAGGAGGAGCCCTCCCATTAAACCCCTGTAAGTCCCCTCCCTCCCCAATGGCCGGCCCGCCGGCGCCAAAGCTATGGTTTGATGTGGGGGCTCTGCACACGGCCCAGAATGCTGAGACAGGCATTTTCACCGGTTCTTCTCTGCATCATCTGACAGGTTGGGCATGAACCCGTTCCAGAAGAATCCAAAGCACGCTTCGGTGCTGGCTGAGAGGTGAGCCCCCCCCCCCAAAAAAAGAGGATATGACATGTCTTCCTTAGCGATAGCCAACGACCCATGGGCTCAGTTCTAACTCTCCTCTCCTTTTGTCTCTCCCACAGCGGGATCAGCTACGACAAGCCCCTCCCTCCCATCCAGGTGGCCTCCCAGCGTGCAGAGAGAATAGCCAAAGAGAAGAAGGTGGGTCCCTGTGTGCTCGCATGTAGACACGCCCATCACTTAGCAGCCGGTCCCCTGACGACGCTGCAGACTCTAATGGCTAATGTGAGACCCCTGCTGTTTGCCTGGCTCACAGGCCCAGGCGGAGCAGCACAGAGCCCAGCAGCTGGCCCAGCAGCAACAGCAGCAGCCGTCACAGCCTCCACAGCCTTCACAGCAACCTGGAGCTCCCCAGGCCCAGGCTGCCGTAGCCCAGCCCCAGACCCCGACCGCTGGTCAGCCTGCACCCCAGGTTGTGGCCCAGGCACAGGCTGTAGCTGGAACCACCACCGTCCCCAACACTGCAGTCCTGGTGAGGCCTTTGCTGTCTGTGTGTTTGTGTGTGTCCGCACGCGTGCGCGTAATCCTTGGCAAGGTCGTTTCAGTGATACACCATTATCTTTAAATATGGTATTTCTCCCAAAGCAGTTAGGTATCATGCTTTACTAAAGGCACCCAGTTCTGTTTTTCTGACTCACCTCATGGCAGGAGAGTCTCTCTAACCACCTAACCCAGAATGGCATGTTAAAATAGCGATTGAGAATTTACCCGTGAAAGCAGGAACCCATCTGACGTTTGCATTCCTTTCTCTCTTCTAAGGCGGGAGCCATAAAGGCTGCGGCAGCCGGGACGACCATACAGACGGGTAGGCCTACCCCCCCCCCCCCCCCCCCCCCCCCCCCCCCCCCCCCCCCCCCCCCCCCTCTCACCCCCCCCCCCGCCGCGTGTGGTTTTG
>JAODKE010000043.1:8106682-8122149 GCA_026779605.1 Mormyrus hasselquistii | reverse complement strand
TTCTTATGTTCTTATGTTCTTAAGTTGACTGAACTGGACAGTTTAATTCAAACTGAACAGCACAACATCAAACCTTCCTCCCCTGAATTAGTATTAGCCAAATAGTGACTTTTATAGAGGTTTACATAGATTGGAACACAGAAGATCTTGAAGATCTCCACAGCCACCCTGAAGAGTGGGGAGCATCAGATAGAGTATTTTTAGGTGGTGAAGCTGATAGCTTTTGACTGTACCTGAAAGAGTTTAGTACAGCTGTGTGCTTTTTGATCCCGATTTCCCCGTTCATGCGTCCTTGTGTCAGCAAGGGAGGGGCTTGTGTTTCACTGCTTTAACCAATCACAGTCTTCATTGTATGATGTTTTTGTCTTATTTTCAAACTGAAAGCTTCCCACCATTAAGACTGGGGCAGTGTGTGGCTAAACCTCTGTGTTTGTGATCAGAAGGTCACCAGTTTGAACCAGGTCTAAGCACAATAACCAATATGCCTGTGGGCCCTTGAGCAAGGTCCTTAACCCCCAATTTATTATTATTATTACTGTTTTTATTAATCATCATGAAATAAAGATGCTCCTTTACATTGTTTGTACCGCCTTTGCAGTTAAGCATGTTCCTATGTTTTATATAAGCATGTTCGTATGTTTTATATAAGCATGTTCCTATGTTTAACGTTTACAAAAGGCATACACAGTATTATATCACTATAACCTGTTTTTTCCCTTTTGCTTTATGTCTCAGGCAGATTACCATCTAATTGACATTTGTATATTTTTACATGAATATAACGTATTAGAACGGACAGCGTCGCTATTTTCTTACAAAATACAGTACAGCTGTTTCAACTGTTTGTTGTTGCTTGTTGTGGGGCCCCTGTAGGGGGTAACATAAAGAAGAGCTTCGTTTCAGTCCCCCTCTCGTCGTTTTCATTCCTCCGTTCTGCTTGGCGCTTTAATACAGTCCAATAGTGTACGTGAAATATAGATTATTGTAGTTTCGCATTGCATGTCGGTGGCTAGTTTTTGACTGGTTTATCATAAGCTTCGATGAGTATGTATTTGTCATTGAGAGAAAATAACCTTCTTCTTCCCATCTTGTTTTCTGTGCAAAGATTATATATATATATAAGAAATTACTTAAACAGTATTTGTATAGGAATGATTCTGTCCCAAGCTTTTTGCACCATGTAAGCGGTTCATCACTATACCCTGAAATACTATAAGCGGGTTCCACTGTATCTAGTGTTTTTGTTCTCCTGCCTTGTACCCTATGGTGCCATACTCTTCAGGCCACTTCCTTGAACTTGTACTGAATAAGCAGTTGGAAGATTGGTGGAAAGATGGATAGATGTTTTTTATTAATTAAAAAAACAACTTTTGCCAGCTCCCCAAAATTGCTTATACCCTAAGAGGTTGTTATATATAAAATCAACAACAGTGACATGATATTTTTTCTTGTATTATTATTACTTCTTAATGTACGTGGGTGACACGAGGAGAACAAGAACTCTCTTCAAATTTCCCCTGGCTCCTCAAACCTGGTTAAAATAGGAAATGTTCCGAATAGCGGAACAAAAGGTGAAAACATTTGTTGAAAAGATTCTGTATTTTCCAAGATGAAAACCAGGTATTCACAAATATCTGGGAGTGAGGTAATGTGGGTGTATATGAAATCCACACAGGGGGACTTCCTAAAGAGCCTCACACCGGTTCGAGCATGCGGATGGTTTTAAATCCTCAGGGGGATTTTTTTACCCCTTTACCCCAGCTAAGCATGGTGAGATTCCTCAATGTTTTGTGCATATGTGTCAGATTCCAAACAGTATTATAAATTGAATTTTTAAGACAGTTTTATGGAATATAATCATGACAGGAGCACCCTACCATTAAACAATATGATGGATCATCTTCTATGAAGTGATTTATACCACATATGACAGTTTGCTTCCATGCCCAGCTGTAGCCTCCCATCAATCGATAAAAACAGGCCACTTCTGCAGGGTGGAAACATTCTATATAGAACCCCTGGTTTGGTTATTGTTGGTTGTTGGTTGTATTTCTTACTCCAGCCACTGGGGCGGGGAGGAGGCTTAAGCAATAGAGTCTGTGGCATCCTTGGGGAAATGTAAAAAAAGCAAATGAAGAAAAGACACAAGTCTGATGATAGTAATTGTTGTAGCTAGTCTCCAGGCTTTTAATCAGAGGATTTGAGGTTTTCATCTATTTAAATAAAGATAGATAACAATAAAAAATATGATATATATATATATATATATATATATGATATATGGCCTAATATAGCATATATATGCTTTTTCTTTGAGTGAACTCAAGGTCCTTTATTTATATGTGTGTGTGTGTGTGTGTGTACATACACACACAGACACCATGTTCTGCTGGTGAGGCGCTTCATAAAGGGAGCTGACACAAGACTCTCTAAATCCCTGTTTTCACTGAACCATGTCTGTCTCACTGAACCATATCTCTTCCTCCTCTGTTGCTCGCTCAGGTCTAACATCTTGGAATTTTTGAGTGCCTGCTCCCTTTCTGTTGTTAGAGTTACATACAGTCTTCGTTTGTATTCCAGTTCAAGCCATAAGTACTTTTAGGCCATAAGTACTAAATCTCTACAAAACCAACTCCAGATGACATCTGCTGAACCAACTTTTGTGTTTAAGCCTCAAAGCCAAGCTGCATTGATCTTCAGTAAAGGAAATACATCATCACTTTGAAATGCTAGTGCCCAGCAGCCTGTAAAGGAGGATGGGGGTCACATGATTCGATTCCTTTACTCCACCTTCTCTCTTTCCTCCGGTCCTCTTCAGTGAATTGTACTTTTTTTTGAGATGCAGTGCAGGTTGAGGATGTGTATTTGAATCATACTAATATGACATTTACTTATCCAAAATTCCCCTGGTACCCAAAGCTAGTTAAAATAGCTCAGTAAAAGTGCAGAAAGTATCGGCCCTCCCTGCTCTTTCATGAGATACAAAATGAATGACTTCACACGTCTAATGAGAAATTCGGTACCGGATCACACAAGTATATTTCTTGTTTGCACACTGATTTTACTGGAGATCATATGATTCTTAGCAAAAAGGTCTTTAAGTCACTATAGCACTGAATTTATTTTGACCATCGTGAATGGCTTCTTTGATTTGTTTTCTTCTGTCACCCAGGTATATTTAGCTATTTTTCAAATGATTAAATAGCTGCTCATTTTTTAAAACTGGATCCACTAGAGATTCACAACCTCACAGATAGGCTGGCACAGAAATGATTTTATTGATTGTCTTCCTAGACTAGCCAGAAAGAAAACTTATTCAGCGCGCAGAATGAAAACATTCCACCGCAGGAAATCCCTAGTTCAGGTGCTGCATGGAAAAACGCCCATGACCAAGGTGTTTACAGCCATTCCACACAGTCGGGAGGATGTGAGGCATCCATTTAGGTTGGAGTGGTGGTGTGCTGGTCTCTGGGTGCACAGCTCACAGGGAGCTATGAAGCCTCCAGTCTTGCCAGTCATGCCCTTCCAGGTTTTGTGTTTCTTTCCATGTCTTATTGACTCCCCACATGACTGAATCATGCAAAGCAGCGAATCTGCTTCTGGCTTCCTTTGATGACATTGGTAAAGAAAAAAAAAGCTTCCTTCCTGACTGGAACTTCTGTGCCAATGCAGTACCGCTTCCTCACTGAATCACTGAGATTTCCTTGTTGTTAACAACAATAACAACATCATCATCCCCTACGATCTAGGATACCTTCCGGACAGGAGCCTCTTACTCCACTTGGTCCGAAAAGGTAGTGTGCCGTGTCCCCCACCTCAGAGACTAAGTGTCACAGACTAAAGGTCAGGTAGAGAACAGTGTGGAGTCTTCATCAGGAGCAGGGTCTCTTCATCAGAAGATGAGATGTTCATAGATATAGAGTCATAAAGAGAGACAGACAGAGAAACACACACATTAACCCTACCAAACATAATTTGGTTGCTGTAGCTTTCATTATACAGTGGTACCTTGGAACACAAATTAATTCATTCTAGAGGGTTGGTCATGGTGCAATTTGTTCGAGGTCCAAGTCAAAAAGAAATAATGTAAATGAATCTAATCCATTCCAGACCCCCAAATGATTGCCTATTTAAACTTAACTACCTATCTGACTAATGATGAAAAGCATTAACAATCAATATAAAACTAATACACACACGAAAAGTACACATACAAAAGCAATGAACATGAAATAAATGACAATCCCATACTCTGTAGTGAGAGCAGACGCACATGCACCACCTTCAAGTCTCTCTATAATTTCCTTTTCAAGTTCTACAGTTACACTCATTACTTTACTCTTTGGTTTGCTGCTATCACTGCTCACATTCTTAGGGGCCATGATTAGTGTATCACTAAGTGAAGTGTAGATAAAGCATAAAGAAATTCACACTGGACACAGGAAGACAGCAAACTCAGTCGATAGGTAGAGTGACAGTGATTCATAGGCATAAGCATCCCAGTACGTCTGTTTGCCTTTGTTTCAGCCGATCAGTGACGCCACTTGATCTGTACAGGTTTTGTTTTGTCATGTTCTGAGTTTTGCTCGAGTTGTGAGTAGATTTTTCTCGACTGACCCATTAGTCGAATTGGTAGACCCATAAAAGATTTAGCAGGAACAGTTGAGTTCCAAGATATTTTTTCTGGTGGTAATTGTATTGTTTGTACGTTACATTACACATTACATTTTTAGCAGACTAACAGTAATAACAGTAATGTCAATTAAATTGTGTCCATCTGTCTTCAATTGCGGAAGTAATTAGAGTTAACGGCTATTTAAGGAATTCTAGATGCAGGTGTCTGTTGCCCTGAAGGGGCTGGTATTACTTTGTCACTCCATAAGTGGTCCTCTGGGTGTAGCTGTGGGTTTTATTAATTTATTTTGTGAAAAATAGTGTTCAATTCTTGATCTCACTTTTATTTATGATCCTTTGGTGGCTCCTACTTCTTCATCCTTCAGTCTATGATTACTTGATTACTCTATGATACCTCTTCTCTCTTTTTCTCTCTCGCTCTTTCTCTCTCTGTGTTTTCTCTTTTGCCTCCCCTCCATCTATCTTTCTTCCTCTGCCCCCTCTCCCATTCTTTCTCTCTTCCCCACTTCTAAAAATAATTCATCCATCCATCTCCTATACCATCTATCCAGTACAAGTTCCCAGTGAGTTGCTGAACCACAAGCCCCAAAGTGCAGAGAAGTTACCATGCTGCTGCTTCCCTAGATATGTATAAAATGTTCATTCCTATAAGCACATGCTGACTCTGAAGCTGTCAAATATATATATCATAGGCTGTAGTTTTGGCGATGACTTCACTAGCACCCTATGGTATAAAGTAAAGACAATTTGACCACACATGTTCACATGCTACCTCTGTATATGCAGTTTCTCACTTCAATAATATGCATTACGCACTTATAAATCATCTTCATTTAATCACTTATACAGGTGTGGTTACATTTGCAGAGTTTCTCAGGAACTGTATGCTTTCTTCACTAGAGGGCAGCCAAGTCATGTGATCTCCATCCCTGACATGATGACTTGTTTTTCCACAACTTGGTGAACTTGTATCTCCTTCCGCATCCTAATGCCGATGTCCAGCAGCAATGCCTGATACCTCCTTATAAATACAGTCCTTCTTCTAGAGCCGTTCAGACAGCTGCAGGTGCGTGTGGCAGCATTGTTTGTGCCGCAAGTCAAAACAGCTCTGTCACCATCACTAAATTACTCCAATATCCCTCTCTGAAAGCTGTGTAGCTGGCCAGAGACCTGACCCGATGCAGTCCAGATGGATTCATCCACCATGTGACTTGAAACAGGATGTGTATGCAAGTTTCTGTGATGTTTTGTTCAGATGTTACGGCTATATTCCATGGCTGCTAATGTCACAGATGAGGGCAATGCTGTAATTCCTGATCAGTTATGACAGATGACACCCATCCTTGTTTTCTCCAGAGGTGGATAGTTCAAACTCAGAAAGTAAACATCCAGATCAAGATTTTGTTTCAACCAGCCAGGTGTATAAAGAGTCACAGTCAATGTTGGTTGAAACAAAATTTTCGTCTGGATTTTTAACTTTCTGGCCTGAACTATCCACCTCTTTTACATTTGGGCTGCATCTCCAGCAAAGATGCAATTCAGTCAATGAACAGCATAAAGCAGGCTGCCATCTACCCTGCTTAGGAGTCTGATCCTCTGCTTATTACCTGGTGCATTCTAATGAATCCCCACCGCAACCTCGAAAAGACTGAACCACCATGATATTTCAAAATCACAGAAGTAGACAAAATAGTCACCATCAATGGAGAATTTGTTTATATGCTAAATAAGAAATCCAGTCATCACTCTGGGATTTGTTCCAGGACCCCCCCCCCCCCCACGGATACCAAAATCCATGGTTGCTCAAATCCCTTATATAAAATAGCATAGTCTTTGTATATATCCTGTGCACATACTTCTTTATAATGTAAATCATCTCTAGTTTACTTACAATACCTATACAATGTAAATGCTATGTAAATAGTTATACTCTATTGTTTAGGGAATAATGACAGCAAAAAAGTCTGTATGTATTCTGTACGCACCCATTGTATTTGTGAAACGGCAGGAGGCCAGGAGCAGGGTCTGCCAGCACATCACTTTATTCGCATGGATTCTGCCTAGTGCTCGACATGCAGCAAATTCAAGTTTCACTTCCCACTTTCAGTTTCTCAATTATTTCTTCCGAATATTTTCAATCCATGGTAGGTTGAATCTGCAGAATGGGAACCTGTGGAGGGCCTACTGGACATCTATTCATTTAGTACATGAATAAATGTAAATGAAAAATAAATAACGAATCACAAGCTGTGATCATTGTGGAAATTTAGTACAGTTATGACAGCCATTCAGCTAAAGTGTCAATTTTTGTTGTAGGGAAAAAAATACCTTCCTTGAAAAACTTCCTTAATGCTGCCTGGTTATCGATTTGCCCTCAGTCATATTAATAGAGTGTAGATTATGCTGTAGGTAGAATTCAAAGATCGTCTGACATTATCCTGATGACTCGTGTCATTCACCATTTTGTTTTCATCCAAGGAGTGATTATAAGCAGCTTAAGTGGCATTTGAAATATTCATGCCAGGCCACCCTACTTTGTCTGATGATAACACCCATTCATGTTGAAATCCAACTTTTAGATGCTTCATGCTGCAAATGTCATGTTTCAGTGGTGAGTCAGTGTGCTTTCATACACGCGTTGAATTATAGCTGCGTGATGAGATTGTGGGCATCAGTGGGAGTGAATCTAGAGGGACTTTTAATAACCATTATGACTCCCTTTTCCTTGCAGTCCATTTCAGGGTGAGGTAGATGTTCAAATGAGTGCTAGCTCTCATTTTTCAGCTACAGTCATGATGCTGAGCCAAGCTTTAAAGGAGTACAGGCTGGCAGTGAGACCTTGCTGAAAAAAGAGCTATAGCAGAATCAAGAGACATGCAGACATCTTTGGTGTTTGGTGTGTGTCACATCAGTTACAGCTACGCTTAGACACCAAAGGCTACAGCCAATGACCTCTTTACTACTGTCATCTGGTCTAGGATCACATGCAAGAAAAAGTGAAGGAAGATCACTACTTCGTTTGTCCCTGTAATTTTATTGGTTGGGGAAATAACTTAAGGAGTCGGTCAAACCAAAATAACACACAAGACATCTGTAAATAGGAACAAAATGTGTTCCTTTACCTAATTCACAAAAGGTCGAGCAAAAATGAAAAAAAAAAAAGCTTCCCAAACTTCCTAACTAACCAAAGACAGTGACCATCACAATCTCCACTACAGATATTTTGGTGTAAATAATCGAAATATTTGTGTGTTATTACTGTGTATTTTGTTATTGTATTGTATCGTAGTGTCCTGCATAGTGTTTAATGTTATATGCAGTATATAGCATCTGTGTGTGTCCACAGTGTGCTGTTGGAGCAGTCGGGATGGCCAGCACCGCCAAGCATATCGGTGCTTGATGGTTGTGTTCAGAACCAGATGAGGCTAACGGCTAACGCAAATGCATCTCACATTTATCTTTGTCCATTCACTTTGTGATGAACCTCATAAATTCTCCTCCTCATTTATAAGTAAATTATACTTTAGGTTGAGACCCCTTGTTTATTGGATATTTTTGTTTACATTGCCAGGCATATGTCCAAGATGGCAGGGTACCGATTGCTTCATTATACTTACAATAAATAAATAAACAGATAAACAAACAAAAAATGAAGAGCACTGGCAGCAGAGCCTTCAGCCATAGTGCTGCTTTGAGCTCAGACCTACCCCAAAAGACCTTATTGGTTTCAGGCGGTTTTTTTCAAGTCAGACTTTTAATATTGCATAGCTTCTGCTATTTATAATGTAAAGCTGTTCTCGTTAAATTTTACCTAGTGCTTTGGGGCAGCAATGCGGAGCAGGGCACTATATAAAAAAACAATATTAGCTTGAACAATGTGAAATCTGCCAACATCGCTAATTCCTGTAACTTAGCATGCATCGCAGTCAACTTAAATGTTTTATCAGCGTTTAAATCAGCAGACAGCAATTCTGTTTTAATGAGCTTCCCTCCGTTATTGTTTAGATGAGGTCTCTGAATTATTCCATGCACTGACACAGCTTTATATTTTTATTAGACCAATTCAGATGAAGTGCTGTTCTCAGGCATATTTCCCACACTTGAGCCAGCAACCTTGAGGTTCCAAATTCCGTAACCACAACACACACAGGGCTGACTGAAAGCTCCATTGATTTTTGTATAGTACACTTCCCCATGTAGCTGTCTCAGAGCTCATACTCTCTTACATCCTGTGAAATAATGTAAAGAAAGCATATAAACACCCTAGCCTTCATTGCTATTGTAATAGATTGTAATTTTTCTATGCACAATATTTGATCTAACGTTTAGCATTGTAATGGCTAAATAGCCAACTTTAATATGTTTATAATATCAAGCAATTACAATTCATAAATGTCTCATAAATTTCTTCTTGTGTGGCCTATTTGTGAACAAGTTTTTTTTTTAATGAAATTCAGGATTTTAGCAAGTAGGGGAAAATATGTAATTAGGCAAGAGGACCCGTTGGAGCACTCAAACAACATTATTTTATCACAAGCACCAATTAGGCAAAAACATGGATGACTCTTTTTGAGGATGATGTAATGTCAGAGTCATTTGTCTAACAACAGGCTGGCATTGACAGCAACCGACTCAATGAATGGGCCCATTTGAACAGTAATAAATCTTCCAGTTCCACTTCCTCACGTTAAATAAAGTACCTTTTCTTTTTCCACACCAATACAGGCCTCTGATGCAGCCCTTACCCTTTTTGCCACGACGGAAATGGCTGGTCGTCAATCACGCTCCTGATGAGGAGGCCCCTTAGGTGTCAGAGTGGCGGGCAGCTGAAAATAGCCGCAGTCGCTGTAATTATTCAGTGAACACTTTTTATTCAATGAAACCTACTCTACAACTTTGAAAGTAGCTTTTAAGCAGCGATGTGGTTTTACTGCCCAGGCTTCTTCCCAGTGTTTAATCATCATTTTTATTTATGCCGCTGTTTTTATCATGCGCTATGCCTTGCTTCTTCTATAATGCTAAGTGTCTGCATCTGGAAATTGCCCGACCCGGATTGGAGGCCTTCTGAGCGGGAACCAAATCACTGCAAAATGATCCCAAGCTGCATCCTTGTTTGCAGACGACTTGTACAAATCCTACTGTCCGTGAACCTGCCAAAATTTTGTTAGCTGATCTGCTGGCTGTGCCCAATGCTTCCTGGGACAGGATCCAGGTTCCTTGAGGCCCAGTTCCGGATAACCTTTTGGAAGATGGATGCACATACGATCCAGTGATAATGAACGCTGTAGCACACTGCAGTGATTTTCAATGTACTTCATCATCAAGCTAAATCCTGTTCACAACATTTACCAATTATATGATGGAACGACTCAAGTTAAATACTTTTCCTGAAAGATAGCACAGCACAGCAGCTTTCTCAGTTTGAGCAGGTTATATATAAGGTTATATGTCCATGTCTTGCACCTACATTCTAGCTGCTGTCCTGTAATGAGGATGAAGGAGTAAGGATCGAATGAGATACAGTAATGTTCAGCAAGCATAGATATAGCAGGATAACAAGCCTTCTGGATGTACTAAAGGACGCTGTTGGTTTTCAGCCCTGGTGCACTTGAGTCTACCTGTCTATCACACTTGGAAAGCCATCTGTGTGGGCTTGCTAGAGGATATTTATTATTCTTTGCTTCCTCTGTTTTCATGCCAAAGGCAGGATAAGCAGGTGTATTGGGTAAATGTGTTCAAAAATTCATTTATATACCAACAACACCGTTGTGTAGTTTGTGGGAAGTTTGCGTCCGTTACCTAAGGCCAGGAGCCAGATTTTCTTTCTCACTTAAAAATTTGTTTCTACTGCTGTGATTCGCCTTGGGTTTTACCTCTGAAACAGAAGCGATTCCTCTTCCTCTCAGTGCCTGAGCCTCTGCCCGCGCTCCAGGATCACTGATCACCCTGCAACAACTGCCATCTCACTTTTTCAAAACAGCGGGGAATGAAATTTTCCCCCTGCCCTGGCCTGCCTGCATGGTCTTTCAAGTAAATGGCTGAGGTCACAACTTTGCAGGTTGTGTCATCTCATCCGCAAAAATGTCCTGCAGATGGAGGTCAGCGTAGTGGGGGGAAAGTGGCAAGGAAAACAGCGGGACAGACATGAGGGAATGAAACATGCAGTTAAGCTGAACACATCTGCTGAGGCAGACACAGTGCTTAAGGCTCTGTGCGTCATTATGACTCCCTCCTGCAAAGCCAGGATTTTCATCTGGGATCAAATCGCCATCATGTTGCCAGGCTATTAATGAAACAAACTAGGAAATCAGCCTTGCCTGTCCAAGCTAATCAACAAATAAACAAAGCCAGCATAGTACATGATTAAAATGACAGAAATGTCCTTCATGTTTTAAAATGAATCTCATATTAGGTCCAATATCAGACTAAACGACAGTTGTTCCGGCTACATAAATGGCCATTGATTGAGCTGCCTTGAGTAGAAACATCCAATCGGCAGAATTAGTGATATCCCCTTTACATATCTGTACATATCCATTTTGCATTTGTGATTACAGCTCTTTTTGCACATTTTTATACATTCATTGTATACAGGAATAAGGCATAAATAAACATGATTTCAAATGTATTTTATGTTTTACGTTTATTTTTTAATTAGTTCAGTCCATCCATTCATCCACCCATCCATCCATTTTCTGCTGCTTATCCAGGGCCACGTCACAGGGGCAGCAGTCTGAGCAGAGACGACCCTCTCCGCAGCCACCTCCTCCGGGGGTTACCAAGGCGTTCCAAGGGCAGCCAAGAGATATAACCTCTCCAGTGTGTCTGGGATCTGTCCCAGGGTCTCCTCCTGCTGAAGCCTAGTGAATAGCAAATTGGAGCACCGCGGGGTTGTGGTTTCCGTGATGCACTGATCGAAGCTGAGCGGCACACTGACTCGTGGTTTCCACGATGCACTTATCGAAGCAGAGTGCCATGCTGAGTCAGGGTTTCCGTGACAAACTAATCGAAGCTGAGCACCACTGAGTGGTGAAGTTGACCACAAATGGCTTCCCAATGTAACATATTGTTATGAGGATCTCCCTTTAACTACTATGCCACCCACTGCTTTCAAGGCATAATATCAACACGAAGACACTCTGTTGATCTTGCTACAAGAGAGTGGAAAGGTTAGGGCAGGGAAGTGGACATCAGGCAGTCAGAAATATAGCAGCTCGCCCCGATAAACAATACCTGCATTAGCAAGTCTCATTATAGCCACCCACAGCCCTTGGCCAGGCCCAGGGAACTGCGTACCTGGTTTGTTTTAGAGTCAGTCAGCAGTGAGTTTACAACAAACATAATGTGCACAGCAAGGTCCTTTTCTTTCAGGGAAAAAATCTGAAATCACCACACCTTTTAAATAATTTTTACAGCCAAATGTGATTCTGATTTGGATCAGGTTGAGAGTCAGTCTCATGTGCACCACAGCAATCCCCTCTGCGGGATTTGAACATCATAACATTTTAGCTTTAACATTATTTATTTAACTGCTACCCCATAGTATTCCATGTTTTCTTTTTCTCTTCCATTCTCCCCAGCCTCAAATGAGGGGCAATTGAAATAAACGACCCACCCGCAAATCTGCAGACAGTCCACTGAAAGCTTCAGCATTTTCACCCTAATTAGGCGTCGGACCAGACCTCGCTTTAATTAACAGAGAGTGCCAATTTCTTCTCCCTCCAAACAGAGTGACTGGCAGCGCAACTGCATCCCAGTTGCTGACACACAAATGAGACAAACACACAAACTGGGCAAGCAAAATTTGACTGAATGTGGTGTGGATGCCAGAGTACAAACTAGTGGTCAAATAATTACCGGCTGGCATTAAAAGAAACAAAGCAGAACAGAGGCATTATGTGGCAGGTGGTCGGTAGAGAGGGACTACATTCCTTTGGATTTCCCCGTGACATTTGATTTGGAGAAGAAAGAGGTTTATGAATGAGTGAATGAGGTGAGTAACGCTGTGTGTTGCAGCAGGTCTCTGCTTATTGTCAGCTCTGCGCATTCAGTTATCCTCAGTGAATTCTGTTTGGCTACACAAATATTGCCGGCACGTACAAACATTCCCTCCTCAGACACTTCTAATTTTGAGTTGGAGGGGGTGGTGGGCTTCCTCAGTGTTTCCCAACCCCATCCCCCATCCCTAGTCCACGTTTTTTCTCTCCCTCACTGCTCCCTGCCCGAAGGTTCACATTTCTGAGAATTGCTATATGTTTTCAGTTGGGAAATATAGATATATAGCACATACCAATTTACAGCTATTTATTAGCCTAACTGCAGTCCTGCAGACTGTGGGAGAATATGAGAAGGCCACATACAGAACAAAGGTAGAGTCAAACCTCTAACTGTCAGGCAACAGCAGCGTCCCTTCAGCCCCCATGTCAGCTCACAAACACCCCGATAAGGCATAATCCCTGCCATACTACCTATTACTTCAAACATCGTGTAGCTACATTGCGTGTTAAATTTTAGAAGTTACTGGGCTGTGTGTAGAAGAAGCATATAGACACAATATGTGTCTCATTTAAACGTGTCTTTGCTGCAAAATGAAATTATGCGTTTTCTTCATCTGTACAAACTGCATTCTCAAAAAACCAGATATATTTTTAAATATTAAAGTGTCCCCAGACTTGACCTTATCTAGTTCAATGAGGATTATATCATGTCCAGTGATTTTTTTGACACCAAAGATTGCTGTCTCATTTGTCATCCATATTTGTCAGCATCAGTTATTATAGCAATTTTCTTTTCAAATAACCTTTCAAAGCTCAATTAATTACTTTTGAATTATATGGCTAGTTTTAACCGTTAAATTATTTTTTTTTATAGTATTATAAATTAAGCATATAAATGTACAAGCCATCCACTGCTGTAAGCAGATCAGAAGTATAAGTGGAGACTTTTTTGAAAGTTTCTTACTCCTCTGGTAGATCCATCCCAAATGATTCCCCAACAATGAAAGAAACAGGCAGAAATAAAAAGACGTACATGGCAAACCGCTGTTGCTCTCACTGTTTTCATTAGTATCTCCTAAAAATGGAAAAAGTTACAAGGGACAGTGAGAATTTTAAATGCTTTGACAGCTCCAGTAAGAAGCCTTTATACAAGATCCTGTCCTGTCATGCTTATGGTTTTTACTGAGCTGAGATCCGGTACTGTCTCTGCAGTTGCTTTCACACATATGCACTTATCATGTATATATACACTCATTCAAACAAACAAATTAATCGATTATCTAACAACAAGAATAGTGGAGCACAAGGCTGGGGTACACCCTGGTGGAATCAGTCCATCACAGGTCAAACACACAGCATTTGAGCAAGATGAAGTCCAGACACTCCATAGTCAGAAAGAGTGTCTAATCAAGCTACCAGAATCAAAGGTTCTGCTTAAGAAAGCATTTTTCTACCCCAAATAGTTATAGCATGACTTGTCACAGAAAACTGATCCTGAATTCACAAAAACATTGACAAAATGATTGTCTTTCAAGCATCGGGTTTTCTGTTGATAACAGTACCAAAGTAGTAGGAAGTTTAAAACCACACTGATATAACAAAAGCCAAATATTTGTCACTTTTATTTACCAGCTATGTGTCATGTACGGAAACCAACAGACTTGAGAGCAGGTGTCAGGAAAACAAAAAAGGGGCTTTATTGAATAATACAAAAGCATGGAAACAAAACAGGACTGCAAGGGTACAAAATTGGAAGGCTTAGCATGTGGAAGGGCACAGGAAACAGGAGGACGTTAATGACCGGACAGGGGATGACGAGACAAAGAGGTACATAAGTACAATAGACAAACAAAGGCGCTAACAAGAGGCAGCTGGAAATTATTTCCACACGAGAGTTAGGAAAAAGAAGCATAGCAAGAGGAGTGAAAGCATAACAGGAATGGCTTGTTAGGGCTATGACAAGGAGGAGACGGGTAGGGATATGACACCACACTGAACAAACACAAAAGCATGGGTCTTATTAATATGATTTTTATTTGTTACATTAATGTTATACTTTTTAGTTTGTACATATTTTAATGAATTAATTTAGGTTATTAATATAGGTGTGCAAGCGCAACTTAGCTAGAAGGCCACTTCCTTTCAATACCCCTTCCTGTCCTATGTTGGAACAAAGGGGGGGCAGAGACTTACTGCCAAATAACTTTGCCAGGTGGTGGAGAGTTTCCAAAAATGAGAGTGAACCTGCACAATAAATTTGCTTCCCCCAAATCTGTGAAACAACGAGACAAAACCTGCGGATGTGTGGAAGCACTGATGGAGGACCTCCTGCCGGAGCCACAGCCAGGCCCTCAGATAGGCTGCTTCTCTCGGTTTCGGATATCGATTCCCTTCATCTCACATGCAGGGGCTCAATTCAATGTGTGGATACAAATGCTGTTGCTGTAATAAAGCTCAGACTTACACATACTGGGAATTATGTCCTATTCCCTCCTTAGCAAACTTCTGCAAAAGATAAATCCACTATATCTACTACATACTGCACATAATAGATATTTTGAGTGTTCTGTGGAACATTAAACTACATATTGCTTCAAAGATATATGACTGTAAATAGATGCATTTTATAGGAGATCTTCGATTCTTTGTTATATTATCCAGCCCCAGATAATGCAAAGGAAACTGCAAAGTACTACATTTTCTCAGCTGCTGACAGTATTTATACCAATATACTATCAAAATTGGCAACATTTTACAAAAATAACATTTTGAGGGATAGCCAGCATGGATTTAGGAGAGGTAGATCCTGTTTGACAAATCTGTTGGAGTTTTTTG
>JAODKE010000043.1:8087123-8106582 GCA_026779605.1 Mormyrus hasselquistii | reverse complement strand
ATTAGTTAAGTTCTCCCCAAGCGAGCTTGATGGGCCGAATGGCCTCCTCTCGTTTGTATATTTCTTATGTTCTTAAAAGCTATAAGAATATTATTTACATGTCTAACATTTTCAGAACAATGTCATGAAACAGCATGTTGTGTTCATCTTCAAAACTTGTAGACTCACTGCTGGTGTATCTCAGGTGTATCTCAACCATGTGATCCGTGTGATTGGACCCCCACCCCCAATCCCAATCAGCAAATTTAATTGTCAGGGGTTGAGGACCCCTGCTCTATACTAATGGATGGTAATGATATGTCTAAAGTGTTAAATCTCTCCCTAACTGTATTCAGTAACATGAAAAAATATTAGAACAATATGCACTGATAGCAAGGTCACGGATATATTGAATTGTTACAGCTTCTGGCCAGATTGGGAGTTTTGATAGAGTTGTCTTGTGGACACTTGGACGAGATATTTAATTTTAATTAGTTTTTTGATTCAGCACTCACAAAAAAAAGCATGACCAGTGTTTTGAGGTATGCTCGAGTTTAATTACAACGAGCACAGTCCAGTTTGTACAACAGCACTAAACTCTCACTGCGCAAAATTAAAGTGATCATTCGTTCATTTGCTAGCCCTGTAGTATTATGGTTCCACTGGATCATGGCTGTGTATGATGGCAGGGCACAGCTTAACGCAGATGATGCTGTTTCTACAGGACTGATCCATGGTTACAATGCCAGTATTGCGAACAATATGGCTGGAAAAAAAACTGCGTAATGGAGGGAAACAAGAGGTTGGATCAGTCTTTGCAACAGGGTTAGACTCTGTAAATAGCATCAACGGCATGTTATTTTCGGTAACTGAATGTTTTTATGCTAAATGCTGCATGACGATTATATGAACTGAGGCTTGATGCTTCCAAAATGCACCATGAGCTTGGGGAATTGAGGGAGGAAGCCAATTGAATCCGAATGAGCCCAAACCACGCTCACAGTTTGAGAATCCCAATACATCACAATGGTCCTAGTCCATGGGCACATTTCCCAAAAGCTTCATAGTACTATGATTATCAAAACTTTAGAGAGAGATAATTTAACATGACGACCCTCTGACAGATTCAGTCTTTTAGACTGACACTTTCCCTGATGTTTTCCTTAACTTTGACCCCTCCATTAGTCCCAAACTCAACCTCGGATTCCTAAAGAGAAATCAGGGCAAAGCCACAGATGTGTCTGAAATCTACCAATAATGAGTAAAAATACCTCCTCCCATGGGTATTCATAGTGAAGCACGGCACAGACTAGCCATTGATTCCAGGGAGACAATGAGGAATGACCTCAGACACATGACAAAGTCTGACAAAGGTGCTCTGAACCACAACTGAACCTCAATACAGTCACAATACAAAAAGAGACATGAATATTTAACAGGGCATATAGTGCTGTGTCTTTCCCTCTGGACTTCAGTTGTCTCCATTATTTTACACTCTTAGTGAAAGTGTGGCCTCCGTGACGGTTTCAGTAAATTTGTGTCTTGTGTGTGTCCCGTGACGCACAGGTATACTGTTCCCCTGTGTCCCTGTCTCACACTTCGTGTTTTATTGCACAGACTTGAGACTCACCATAAACCAGCAATTATAAAACTTTGAGAGGTAGGTGCATGCATGAACATAATACTTATTAATGAGTGTATTTGTTTATTTATTCTTTATTCAGTATATATTGAGCCTCTGTAGGCACTGCTCAAGACAATACAAAAGGAGTTCTTGAGTATTTTTCTGTTCAGGCCATTTTTTTAGGATTCCATCGATACCTTGGGGCTGGGAGCAGGGGATAGGGTGTTTCTCACTAAATATTTTATTGAACGGTTAGCGACATTTTCAGCAGAGCAACAAGCAAGAATCATTGTAGACATGATGAAAGCCTTTACGCTGGATATTTTGAGGATATACTGTGTGACAGGTCGACCATTAAAGGTCTCAACAATAATTAATTTGGATAACAAATGAGTAGTGCTTCATTAATGTCTGGCCTGGCAATGCATTAGCATACATTTGCAGAAAATACATTCTATGCAGTTTGCATTCATGGCATACTGTTACCATAGCAACCAGGATCTAGGTTCAGATGTTCCTCTTGGTAAAAACAAAAAGGTGGCAGTGCAAGGCCTCCAGAAACATGTTGCCAACCAAGATGCCAACCCAGAAAGAGGAACTGGACAGTGAACTCAGTGTAGGGTCTCTTGAGGAAAACATGGATATCCTGAGGCAAGTCACATCGGTTAATATTTGGTTGCAGCTAGAAGACAGCCAATTTCCTCAGAGCTTATTAGCCTGTGTACATGTGTGCCAATGGATTGACAAGTAGTGGTACATGCCCATTAATATACGTTTAATAGATGTGTCTCCTTTGCTTTTATCCTACGCTGCTTCAGCAGTTTGTGTCCCGGAGCGATTAATTTTCCTTTGGAAGAACAGCATGAGAAACGCTGCTGACTCCCTTCCCTGCTCGTGTCGCTCTTCCCCAAACACATCTGACTAATAACCTGATGTGACACTCTGCATGAAGGAGCCCAAGTTACATGAGCTTACAGCATCGTGAGCTTGGTTGTCATGCAAATTGACAGGACTCATAAATCATAATATATGTTACTGCTCCCAAAAATGTATGAGCAGAGCTGTCAGCAGATTCTGTTCTGTTAAGTTAAGAGATATCTGTGGTTGGGGGGGGGGGGTATGAGTGGGCACTGAGTCACGTGGCGTGTGAGACTCCTGTGCAAAAAGTGTCAACCAACACTTATTAGTGTCAACCAGTGAGACTAATAAGCCGGAACTCTGATTGGATGCTGAATTCTACGTCTTGGTGGGAAGCTTATTTTTTCATTTCCATCTAGGATCTGTCCTAATTCCACCTTTCCACTATTTTGGAAAGTCCAAAGCATTTGAAATATTTATCGTGGCTATGTTGAATTTTTGAAAAAGTTTATATGAAAATGGTTCAAATATAAGACCTGTGGCTTGGTGGTGTTGCAATGTTCTGAATGAGATTGGAAGCTTGCTAGTTGAAATCCCACAGCTGGTAGAGTGATGTCGTCATTGGACCCTTGGCCAACGCATTTAACTACAAGTGCTCCAGGAACTGGCTGGTCCCACTGCTTACTCAGTTATGTGTCACTTCAGATCAAAGTGTCTGCCAGATGTAAATTTATGTATGATTTGTCATGGACACTCTACTGGTTGCTTTCTATATAAAAATATATGAATTAGAGGCTATTTTTATGTATTACTGTACAAGTACAAACAAACAATTTAATATGGGGATACACAAAGAAAATGTATAAGTAAGCATTAAAGTCCATCAACAAAACATTATCCCTTGGATGAAATAAAAGAGTTGTACAGATGGACAATTTAAACAGCCTTAGCATTATTAGCAAGTGACATACAGTCCATGAAGTTAAGTCATTGTAAAATACAGGAAGAAAGGATAAATTTATGTGCACAGCATTTGGGAAATAAAAAAAGTATTCCACGTTGAGTATATGCGTGATCGTCAAGGTCCTTTAACATTTCTGGATGAATTGCTCCTTGAGAATCATCACTTCAGTCAAGAGGGAATAATATTCATCAGCAATTCACTAGCTCCATATATCAGGAGCCAAACTTGTCAAAGTCGTCTTCTCCATAAAAATGATCAGATACTGTGACCTCATCCAACACATCACATGGATGCTTGGTCACTGGTAGAAGTGGGAGGACATTCTCTACAACTGCCCCCACCACAAGAAAAGATCTGTGTCAACATC
Organism: Mormyrus hasselquistii; assembly: GCA_026779605.1. Classification (NCBI taxonomy): domain Eukaryota; kingdom Metazoa; phylum Chordata; class Actinopteri; order Osteoglossiformes; family Mormyridae; genus Mormyrus; species Mormyrus hasselquistii. The sequence goes on along the minus strand of JAODKE010000043.1, from coordinate 8,102,790 downwards.
CTTATGACATATAGAGCCTGAATGTGTGATGACCTTCCTGTGCCTGAAATGAACTGACCTCTGTGGCGCGTTGCCAGCCACTCTTGGGACGAGCCCCCTTGTTATATAATATTCATATATAATACATTAGCATATAATTATATTTTGCACTCAAGATAAAGAAAAATCTATAATCTTTTGGGACTTTGCAAGAATTGTACCCTCCATTTCGCCATTTCGACAGCCAATCACAGACTTGCCGATCATGGTTTGGTGTGTCGATCTATACAAACTAGTCAGTGTCCATGGGACCGCACAGTTATCTCAGATGATTTCATCCAGCTTGGCTAGTCCAAGTCTCCTGTGGCTTTGAAGAAGCGAAATAGCTGGGTAACTGTATCCATGATTCAGACGATACAGGATGTGTTCTGATCTTGAATGTTTTAGTCCGTGTACGAACGAAGACCCTTGCATAAATACCCCTTAAAGCAGGTGTTATAGGAGAAACTAATAGCATAGTATAAATCTCAGAAGGTACTTCATTTCAGAGCTGCTGTGAGCAATATGATCAGTGCATTCACCCTAGGATAACCCACCATAACATGATCAACAACAATCATCCACATATTCGCATTACATTTTCTGCCTCCGTTTTGTTCTGTTCTGCCACCATTTCTTAACCTGGAGATCCTCAGCCATATCCTGCTGAGTATAACTAAATCATTAATTAGCAAACTGTGGCCATTTATCCCCTGTTTTGCTCTAGGCTGTTCATCCTGTTGAATCAGATCTCAGCTTCTGAGTGTACCTCCTGTATCTGGGACTGGTACTCTGGTTTCAATCGCTCCTCTGGTCTATGGTGCTCTTCATCAACTCATCATTGCTCCTGTGTCTATGCCCAGGTGTTGTACTGCTCCAGTTCCGACAGGTTCTTTAAAAGAACGTGAGTCATCACATTAGTTAGTTGACTGTGGGGAAATGACATTGACGCTAGGGTGGCATGGTGGTGCAGTGGTTAGCACTGTTGCCTTGCCTCACACTTGTGGGACCAGGGTTTGAGTCTCTGCCTGGGTTTCATGTGTGTGGAGTTTCCTCTGGGTTCTCCAGTTTCCCCCTGCAGTCCAAAGACATGCTGAGGCTAATTGGAGTTACTAAAATGCCCATGTGTGTTGGGCTGCCCCGCCATCCTGGTTTGTTCCCTGCCTTGTGCCCATAGCTTCCACAATAAGCTCTGTAACCCAGCAGGATAAGCGATTTGGAAAGTGGATGGATGTTTATGCTTATTTTCATGTTTTGAAGTGCATTTCAACAAAGCTGAACTGGTCTTTGCTATTGCAATGCAAACTAACGGATAAGGCTCAGACTGTTCCTTCAGCACTCACCCTGAAGCAAAGTTTGGATTATGCAGCGGCAAAAACTACAGTTCTGTGGGCTTATGAGTTGTTGCCTCAGGCCTAATGTCAGGAAATTGTTAAAGTCCAGTAGCTAAAAGCATGTAGAATCCCATGCATGGCAGAGTGATTTCACCATTGGTCCCTTGAACAAGGCCCCTAACCAGAAATGCTCCAGGGACACTGTCTGACACTGCTTTTGCAATTGTTACTTGGGTGAAAGTATCTACTAAATGAGTGTAATCTCTTCCCTATAAAAGTGTTCTTTGACAAGTTGTGTGCAGCTAGTGATGTCTCAGATTTAGAAAATTAAAATAGTTGGAGGAATATAAAAATTAACATAAGGTAGCTACATTGTCAAATGATGTACTAGGGGTACATCATTTGACAATGTAGCTACCTTATGTTAATTTTTATATTCCTCCAACTCTTTTAATTTTCTAAATCTGGTGATTTGTTGTAATGCATAAAACTAAAAGTTTCATGTGTCTCTGCCTCATAGGATGCAATAGTGTAAAACAGAGTAAACCTGTTGTTAATGTCCTCTAGTTATTGACAAAATCAGATCTCACCTTATTGTGGTTTGTCATACTCCAAAACATAAAAGTGCATCAATGCAAGCTAAAGCTGACGGTTCAGACAACCTGTAACTTAAATGTAGCTGCCACTTGGGGTGAAATTGGGTTCGGCGGCTTACACTGCTGCACCCATGGTCAGAAAGTAGCTACTGTAGCTCACATCCTGTGGTCAATAGAGTCATTTCACTGTCGGTCGCCTTAACCCCAATTGCCTCAGGGATTGGCTGACCCTGCGCTCTCAATTCTTTGGATAAAAGCATCAACTAAACGGATTCTGATAAGTCTCTGCCCCAATCTGCTGAACCTGCATCTAAATCATTATGTGCTTTCTGGTTTCATTTCATTAAATGAGAACAATGATGCGAAACAACCTGTAAATACAGTATTTTACTTGATGCCTGTGTAGCTCAGTCATTTATATTAGAAAGTATTTTTCGTATTTCTGATATATCCTATTGTGGTACTAATGTGTTAGTACAATGTAACTGTACTAACTGGGTATGGATTACATAATGTTTACATGTTTACCTTCAAAATGATAATTTGTTTGGGATTGTTAAAATCACTGTCTCACCTACCAATTACTGGGGTTACAGTCATACTTGATATTGAGAGATATTGGAGGTACTAAAATGTTTCTCTTGGTTATATAGGAATCTGTGTCCAGCCCCTTATAAACGTTTGCGATTTCACTTTCTTATTCCCTTTGTGGTGGGCGGCATGGTGGTGCAGTGGTTAGCACCATCACCTCACAGCAAGGTCCAGGGTTTGGTCACCCAGTGTGCCTTTCTGTGTGGAGTTTGCATGTTCTCCCCGTGCATGAGTGGGTTTTTTCCCACAGTCCAAAGACATGCCGATTAGGTCAACTGGTTGCCTATAGGTTTGTCTGTGTTGGCCCTGTGGTGGACCGGTGGCTTGCCCAGGGTGTACCCTTCCTCTTGCCCGAAGATGATGGGATTGGCCAGCATGACCCAGATGGATAAAGTGGTATAGATAATGGATGAATGTTAACATATGCACAAGCACGTAAGTTTGGGGATGTTCCTAACCTGTCAGACTCATTTACATGGTTCTCGTCCTCCTGTGGCAGCCACTGAAAATATTTAAGGCAGCAAGGAGCTTTGTTTCTGTGTCTTTCAACTCTGGGCAAGAGAACAACTAGTTTAAACTCGATATTCTGATCCGTCTTTGAAGCACTGCTTTGACTCAGCCATAACAAGTCTGACCTTGAAAAGTAGCACATGTCAGCATGGCACATGAGCCCTTCCCCGCAACACGTGAGATAGAGAAACTACCTCCAAGTTCCTTAACAGAAGGTTATGAAGGTCACTTCTACGGAACAGCATGTGAATGGTCTGTCCTCGGTTGATATTTGTGTTTCACTTAGTTTTTGTTGTCTGCTTTTTTCACTTTGGTGACTCCTGGTGTTTTTCAAATTCTGCTCAATATATAATTTCAATATAGCTCTAAGCGCATTCAATCAAGTGTCCCCGATAGAACTGTAAACACAATTACCTCACTGTAAACTTCATAATACAACCACAACCTGAGCCATTTTATGAACCATTTGCACTATATGTATATGTGCATTGTATTTATGTCTTCATATTGTATATTGCTACTGTTTCATTGTATTATATTTTATAGGAAGAGTATTATATGGAGGACATGCACACTGAATCCCATTGTACTGAATAGAATGACAATAAAGGAATTCAGTTCAATAATACTTTACATATTCAGTGTTTTCTTTTTTACTTTTCTGTTTCATTGTTTCTTATTGTTTCTCTAATCTAGGTATAAAAGGTCAATGCTAGACTAGGTCATGACATGTTTTCACATTTGACCTTTGCAGAAAGTAAACAAGTTCATGTAAGACCACATAAATGCTAAGAAAAATAAAGAAAATATTTCACAATAACCATTCTAAATTTGTTGTGAACTGTAGGGGGATTGATGTGATGTTACAGTTGCAGAATCTTTTGTAACACATGTATTGCTTCCAGTTATTAACTTTTCCTCTGACGACCCAGTGGAACGTCTCTATTATATTATTTGATGCAAGTCTCTGCTTCTGAAGTGCCAGAAACGTGTATCTAAATGTGTATCTAAGACATAAATACATAATGTGTAGACTGAATCTCCTGCCAAAAACAATTACAAACCCATCCCCTACATACACACACCACAACACATAGAGCTAGCTGTGGTTGTAAGAGAACTGCCTGATAATTTGACAACGTAGGACAGCCTGCACCTGTCTAATAGGCCAGTGTCTCCTGCATCAGCAGGGGTATGCAGTGCCTGTTGAGGTAGGACTGTGGAGGAGCAAGACAAAATGAGGCACAGGGAAGACCTCAAGCCAGCAGTGCTGTCGAGAGCAGACGAGGAAGTGGAAGTTACAACGCAGTCTGGGAACACAATCGGTCTGTTGTTATGGCCAGAGCTTTGGGCGACAATCTGCTGTCCAACCTCCCCTAGGTACTCTAGAGTGCATCCTTCTAAATGTGAGCAGTTCACCTGGATGGCAACTGTGTGCATTATTGCCATCCAACCCTGCACGATCCCCAGAGATGGTCTGCACCATTCCTGGAAGGAGGCATGGTGATCTCCCTGCTGGCTGGAGCGACTCATCTCTGTGCTTATATACACACTATACACGCACATTCATTTTACCTTTACATGTGTGTATACATAATGTGTGTGTGTGTATGTATGTGTGTGTGTGTATTATATTTATATTACATTGTGGGGACAAAATGTCTTATAAATAACCTATAAATTATTTAAATAGGTATGCCTGAGAAAAATAATGGGTGAGACAGAACTTAAGTGGAGACAGAAATGCTGTATTCTGAAGTATAAAATCAAAGGATGGTCTGTGTTTTAGAGTGTGTGGAAGTTTAACACTTATCAAGCTTCTGGTGCAACCTGGGTGAAAGAAGGGTAATTTGATTGAAGAGCAAAAGTAATCAGATTGCCAGATAAAACCAATTTTTGTCAAGACACGTGCAAGTGGGTGTAAATGAGATACTGGCTGTACGTTCAGCAGTACTACGGAATAAATATGGCAGTTCTGGCTCAGCTCCGAAAATAAAATGTATCTCCTGACTATCTTGGGCATCAGTACCAGCGCTGATTAAAAGTATATTTTTCAAAGCAATAAAAGAAATAAAAGAAAAATAAACAATGACAAAAGAATGATTAAAATGAGCTACAGTTTTTTTTTTACATAAGGAAATCCATCCAACTATTTTGTCCAATACAGGGGAATGGGGAAATTATTGAAACTACAATTTATTACTCAATTAGTCAAAGCAAGCATGTAGCACGTTATACAGAAAATAAAGCGAGTTTTAACTAAGCATACTAAGAATTTTGATGCTGATGTCGTGCATACCTTTCATAGAGAAAAATATATTTTGAAAAATAAAAAAGTAAATTAATGAATATGAAATAAATGAAAAATTGGCTGTATTTTTTAGCTGTTCGAAGCCTGTGAGACAAAAGTAAAAATTAAAAATATCATATCCATTAATTTTGATGATCGCATGTTACTTATTTGTTATATATTTAGCTCGATCCTTTTGCCCAAACCTACAAGCTTGCAGACGAAGGCACAGATGAAACCTACTGAGCAAATATACAAGGACCCCATTTATAACAGTTCTTCATATGATGGGAAATGCAGGTGAGTAAATTGACTGTGCTGTGGCAGTAATGACTGTATTTAATTTTGATAAAGCACCTGGAATTGAGTCGAAGGGAATAGAGGACAGAGTTGTGATAGCTATTTAATAGCTAAAAGTTAAAATAACAGACCAGGAAAATCACAGCAGCAAAGCATAACCAGGCAGCCAATTACAGGGAACGACTACAAGCACTAGAGATGAAAAACTAGCAGACACGAGCGGCTTAGCTGTTTGTCAAGTGGACACACCATAAAATCAGATGACAGACCAGTGCAAAAGAGAACTGATGCTGACACCAAGCTTCTGTGAGACGTTTAGGGAGACAATAATGAAGGATCTCAGCAATTCTACCTACAAGAAAAGGACGTAATGGAGCTATTCTGCAGAACAGAAACTGCCCAGAGTAAACATAATACATAGTTAAATATGAATGTTGTTATGGTACCAGCATGTAACCAGTTATTAATGGTGATGCACAGTGCGCAATATTAGAGCTACATTCAAATCATTATTCTATATTAATGCGAGTTTTCCAAAGAAAACTGATTCCACATGAGTGTAAAAGTAATAAAGCATGCTTTGCTCCTCATAAGTACTTGTGACACTAAAACATGTATTTTTTTCCAGACTGAAAATACCAAAGACGGTAATGAATTCCCAAAAAGGAACATGGATTCATTAAGTACCCTGACATGTTTTGCGATGGATAACCATTCTATAATGGCCTAATTGGCCACTTAGGGCAGAAACCGGGTGATTTCTTTTCATTATTATGTCCCATTTGACCTTAAAGGTCTCAGTTCACTTTTTCAGGTTTGACATTATGAGCTAAACAAGAAATTAGGGGTCTGAATCTATACTTTAAGCTATGCACCCGAGTATCAAACCAAGGCATATACTGGTGCTGAGGGTACACATCCTGTTGCCCAGACAGATAGATATAATTATCTGACTGAGCATGATTTAATTTTTCATCTTTGAGTTTCTCAGACACTTCAGCTGCTACATTGCTATGGAGGAGAATGAAAATTCTCTGTGACATAAGAGAAGAGGAGGAGCAAATGAAAGAAAAAAGATGGAGGGAATGAGGGTACCACAAGCACACAGATGGTAATTGTGTTTATGGGAGTGCATGGCCTTCAATTAACTGGAATCCCATTCAAGGTGACCCCTGCACTCTGCTCTCTGTCTCCTGCATTGAAAGTAAAATTGTTCATAACAAATAATAATAATTTACCAGTGGATATGGTGGATATGGTCTTAGATTAGGTTTTTCCTCATGAGTGTATTATTGGTATCTACAAAGCAATAATATTCTGACATTTCTGATATCTGACATTACATCCCAGATCCGAATGACAAAAATTTTTGACTCAGGGTCAAACATGAATTCATCACTTTAGGGCTGGCATGCAGTGGCTAGCATTGTTGCCTCACCCCTCTGGGATCTACATTCAAGTCTCTGCCAGGGTTCCATGAATGTTGAGCTTGCATGTTCTGCCTGTGTCATCGTGGGGTTTCCTCCAGGTACTCTGGTTTCGCCCCGCAGTCCTCCCAACATGCTCAGGTTAATTGAAGTTTCCAAATTGCCAGTAGGCGTGCGAGTGTACCCAGTGATAGGTTGGTGGCCCATCCTGGGTTGTTCCCTGCCTCGCTCCCATAGCCTCTGGGATGGGCTACTGTATGTACCCCTCCGCGACCCTGATTAGCATATGCAGTTTCAGAAAAATGCATGGATGGATGAATATGATTCAGGAGTGGTGTTGTGGTTCAATGAGCAACTTAGTATAGTTCAAATCTCCAGGAGTGGGATTTAAATTAAAATACATTAGTTCTGGGTATGGGGTTTGCGGGTCTTTCCATGGTTAAGAGATTTTCCAGAAACGTGCCATTAGGTGAATCGGTATCCCTAAATTGCCCGCACTGTGTGATTGCCCATTTCTTTCTGCTATTTCTTTGCGCCACGTACTTGTTGAGATTGTCGTAGCTCCGCATTTCCTGCATCCTGTCTAGGATAAGCAGTAAAGAAAAAGGATGGGTTGTGATCCAATTCTCATGTGACAACTGACATTCAAAATATACTTCAATTTGTGTCTGCAGCCACATAAAAAACAGAGAGCAGATTGGGGGCAGCATGAAGAGCATTTCCCCACAGGCATCAATAAAGTTTCATTTATTATTATTATTATTATTATTATTATTATTATTATAAAGATACATACAACACTTCAGTATGCCTGACGAAGAGCAAAGCCCTATTCTGGGATTCAATTAGCCGATTCCTCTGCAAGTACTGCCATTCTAGCAATTTACTACTGCTCCCCTCTCAACCCTTTTTCAGTTGAAAATTATTTATAAGCCTAAATTCATTTCAATCTCCCACTGAATGCTCTCAGGGACCAGCAAAATGACACCTTCAGAAGCCCACGTTCATGAAACGGCAAGGCAGCGTGCATCATTTAACAAACGACCGGTGTGTGGAGGTAATAGTTTGAATAATTTACTTTTATTCATTTTAACAGATGCCTTTTTTCCCGAAGTGACGTGCAAGTGGGGAAAGTAAATAATTATATAATAATTGTAATTGTTATAATTAATATTGCTGGGATGGGTTGGTGCCCTGTCCTGGGTTATTTGCTGCCTTGCAATCATAGCTTTTGGAATGAATGGGTAATGAGAATTATTTATAAACAGTAAGAAATTCTTTTAACGTACATGTAACAGGATAGAGATATGGTTTTAGCTTTTGTGTAATACAGTAATATTTCAGTTTGTCTGAGCCATCATTTTTTGAAGCGGGCAGGACATGTAATAAAGTGATTTACAGTTTAAACATATTATTAATTGCAAATACACATAATTGACGCCTTTTCATGATCCCATGTGTCACTGTCACGTCTTGCCCCTCCTGTCAGTCCTGCCACCGCTTCTCCTACCTGAAAAGCCTCGGGCTTGTTAGCTTCACCTCCCGTCCCACCCCCCATCCACAATCACTCCCAGCTGTCACATGTTAGACCTTGTTTGTATGCATTTAATTGCTCCCTAGTCTCATACTCACTAGTCTGGTCATTGTTGTCCGTCTCCTCTGTGGGTTTTTTTTTTCTGCAAGAAGCTGCATTGAGGGTCGTTGCTCTCCTGTGTGACATGACAGTCACAAAGTTTGGATATTGTCATCATGCCTGCAGCCAGAAAAAGAATTTCAGGGGAGTCCGGCAAATTTAAAAGGGGGGGGGGGGGTTCAGACGCCTTACTTTATTACCTGGCTACGTGTATGAGGGGTGGGCTTCAAACCCATAATTTTATGTGGCTTCGTGCTTGATTGTTATGCATAAAGAATGCAATGGCATACCAACCTAAATGGGTTTGTAAGACTCAATAATTAGGGGAGGATTTCTTATAGAGGGCAGATAAGTAAATTAGGATGTATTCTGTGGATGAATGACACCCTTTCTTGGAGGACATTCTGCACTCAATTTACCAAGACTAACAATAGTTGCTTTCATTAGGTGTTTACTTAGCGAGTAGAAAGCCTTGGCTAATTGCAATGGCTTTTCGGAGCTTTTGATCCCTTTCAGGAACTTCTCTGCCTCTTAATTGAACATCTTTGTGTACGCCTGCAATGGTTTGAAGGGGATTGTGCATCAAAAACACTTGAGAGGGCCATTTAGGCTACAAAAAAACAATTGTTACACTAGAAAAAAACTAATCTTCAGTAGTTTGTAAGTTGAGTTTTTCCCTGCTATGGGAAAAGCAATGCTTTTAGAAGATCTGGGGTGGTATGTGGCTTTTCCTGTGACCGGATGTCGCCACTTAGATTCCTGTGGCCGGCAAAGAAATCATATCGGTCTTCGGCCTTTGAGCAAATCCCTTAACCCTGAAAACTGCTCCAGGCATTCCATATAAATGGCTGATCCTGTCTGTTAGAAGATGAGATATGTGAAAATCAAAGAATTCCTCGTCCTTGTCCAAATGACCAATAAAAGCATCATAAGACCGTGTGTCTTTGTTTAGCATTAATGTTGTCAGTACTGTTGCTGTCGCTGCGATCCATGCCGTCTCTCTGATCCATGCAGCAATCAGACTGTAGAAGAAGTGGGTCCAAGCTACTAGAGCAGGGGTCTGCAACCTTTATTATAAAAGACTCATCTTGCCCCCTCTTCTGCCAAAAAAAAAAGTTGGGAGCTGCAAAAAAACAACAGAGCTTGTAAACTTTTAAAAGTTTTCATCTTTTTTTATTGTAATATTTTAATAATAATATAAATAAAACATTCAGCTGGAGCTTAGCAGATTTACAAAGAAACATAAAATTAGGGGCATCTTTGACAAGTCCATGTCAGTGTTCTCTCGTCCTCTTCGGCTTTTTTGCTCAGACTGCGATCAACTGAAGCACCTGAACATACAAAAAATCTACAGCAGCTCCAAGTCTGAATGCAGCTTGCATTGCAATGAAGGCACGGAGGAAATAATCATAATTTATTTGATTGTTTGCTTCTATGAACTCTCTTAGGGAGGGGAAGTGAGAGAGCGCACCTTTTTGTGCATCTCTTGCGCTCAAATGCCAAAACATCCTCCAGCATCTGCAGGGCCGTGCTTCCCTTTCTTTGGAGATTTTTGTTCAGCGTGTTGAAGTGCCTTGTCATATCCACCATGAAGTAAAACTTACCCTGCCAATCGAGGTCTTCCAGTTAAGGATAGCCGAGGCCTTTGCTTTCCAAGAAGGTTTTCACATGCTCCAGACAGGTAGCGAAGCGTTTCAGCATCTCTCCCCTGGACAGCCACCGGACTTTGTTGTGCAGCAGCAGATCCGAATATTTGCGTCGTCGACTTCTTCTAACAATGAACAAAAACTGTTGATGGCTTAACCCGTTCACAATTATTTTGTTCACTATCTTGATAAAGAGCTTTATCACTTCCACACATTCATGTTTTTGTGCACAGTGCTTCTTGGTGGAGGATGCAGTGAAACGTCATCAGCTCTCGATCCAGTAACTTTTGAAGTAAATTCACAAAGCCCTTCTGAGCTCCTCTCATACTGGGTGCCCCTTCAGTAGACACTGACACCAGGTGAGTGGTGTTTATTCTTTTCCCTTCTAGACAACTTACAACAGCCTCACAAAAGTCCTGCCCTCATGTTTGGCCCTTTAGCGGTATGAGTTGAATCAGTTCTTCCTTCGGCCCATCAGAGTTGACCTATCTGCATAACAGTGCTGTCTGCTCAGCATCGTTTACAGTACTTGACTCATCGCAGGTAATTGAAAATGCTTGAACTGAATTGATGTCATCAATTTGCTTACTGCTGATGTTTTCTGCCATTTTTATGGTCCTGTCTCTAATGGTCTTTGCGGAGAGAGGCATTTCTCAAATTTTCTGAACAATTTCCCATTTGTTTTTAAAGTCGGAGAATAGATGCTCTGATATTTTTATGAACGATTCTTTCATATATTCTCCACCTGTGAACGGCATACAGCATACAGGTAAGGCCAGCGTCATGCAAATAAATATGTCCACGCTGAATTAAACTCTTTATTTTCTTCCAAAACTTTTCTTTTTTGGGATTTTTTCATGGTTAGGCTATTTCAGGGTTCGCACACTCCAAAAGCCGCCAGCAGGTAAAGGCGAGGGCTGTTGACGTTGATGTGACATATATTTTTGTTGAAAAATTATAAATTAAAAATAGCTTTTTAAGAATTAGATAGTATCAACTCAAACTCCAAGATAACTGCGCATCAAAATAGACTAATAATAATGTATGAATACAAATTAATTAAGAAATACCCTTTATTTATGTTTGTGTTTTTTTTTGTTAAGGCCAAAGGGAGCCGCTACAAGGAGGCTGAAGAGCTGCATGTGGCTCCGGAGCCGCAGGTTGCCGACCCCTGTACAAGAGGAAGTAGGACCAGGACATATGATTGGTTGGCTCCACTTCCTCAAGTTGCTTTTACCCAGCTCCTCTACAATCTGATTGGTATTATCTCTGAACCAATCATTATTGTGTAAGTAAAACTCCCATGAGCCACACAATGAGCGCAGGCTGTATAATAGGAGAGACAGGGTACAATGAGAGGATCACCTTATATGGGATGGCACTCAGTGACAGGGCACACACAGTCACATATAATAAACAAATACGGCCAATTTACAGATACTTTACGACACGGGTAATAAAATAAATATTTAAATGATATAGTCAGTAATTCTCGGGGGATTTATTCATTTACATGATTAAGAGTCTATGCCCTTCTTTCTTAGGTACATTTTCAAAGAGGGTTATACCACCAACACTGATACACACATGAAGGCAATTTAGAGACACCATTTTATGTGGACTGTGGGAGTAAATCTGCATAAACTCAGAAAGAACCTGCAAATGACACACATGGGACTTGAAATCCCGGTCCTTCAAGTGTCCTTGATGTTTACTAAAGCTGCTTCGCTCTTAATGTTTTAAGCTGAAGCACCCCCCTGTGCTTTAGACTTACTTCCACCTCATGACCCTAATATGCCTTTTGCAGAGGATGTACCCATCCTAGTCCAGTCTTAGATAGAAACTTTGCACTGCAGATTACATCACAGCAAATGTCATCTTCAGTTCTTGAGGTCTGGTCCTGAGGTCATTTATAAAAACAAATGGCTTCATGCCATTCCTAATTTCCCCACACAGAAATAGAAAATTACGTTTAAAAGACTGTTCCTATTCTTCTCTCATACCTCCTGTATCCTATTAAACTGGTCCTGGTTAGAGTTCACCACTCTTCATCAGCATTATGGATGCTTCCCACTTTATGTGATCCAATTAATCTGCAGAAACCTCCCTGCCCAGTATGAACATATCAAACTTTCTGATGACCAACTGTTCACTTTGACATGCCAGGTGAGTGACACTTCAGACAATTCTGTAAGTTAACATACACGTTAGCAGATGTCATAGAGGCTGGCCAGCCATTAGTCTAGATATGCACAGAGCGGTTTAATGGTACGGTCTGCACTGGCACTTTTGGACAATGACATCAGTTTTTGATGATGTGTTTGGCTTCCCTGAGTAGCAGACCTGGGCACTAAATACAGTAGCAGGTGGTGCTAAATAGCACTCTGTGGTATTTTCTGTAATGCTTTCAATAAGAGGTGAAGGTTCCCTACATAAATGTTTACATAGGGCACTAATAATTTACTGTCACCTGGAGAACAGCATGCAGAATCAGTGGTTCAGATGGCTGATAGCTTGTCTGCAGTCATTCCTGCCACATCCGTGGCAGCGGTGAGGGAAAATGCACCCCAAAACCCCCCCTCCCTTTTGTTACACATGCCCACCACTCTTCACAGGCATAGACTTCACCCACCCACTCTCTGTGGTGCATCAAGTAGTTAAGTGATGAACACCGCATTTATTACCAAAACTGGTCAAGCTTTTGCTTTTATTCTGTTGAGTGGTGCACTTTATACATTCAGCAAATGTACGGCTGTTTAAATGTGTCATATACCATACAAAAATACCCTTGGTACATTTCTCTGATTAGGAGAATAAGCTGAAATAATGAATGCACTGCTATTGCATTAATATTAGAGTGAATCCACTCCAACTTCCTGTCCTTTGTCTGTACAGAGTATGCAGTAGTAACAAAATTATTTTCCATTTTCTTAGCGAGGTCATTGCAATGGCCAGGACATAACAGAAGTGGATTTAAAATAAAAACTTTCATCCATACATTTTCTATTTGCGTATCCAAGTACAGTAAAGTACAAAAGGAATTAACAAAAAGAATAGAGTTAATAGATTAGGATTCAAAACCCAATCACTATCTGCGAAGAGCTCTCCTACCAGAATCTCTCTTGAACAAAACAATGCTGGTTCATACATTGTTTGCTGTACAATATATTTGATATCAGAATTGCAATATTTAATGTAGCATGATATTTGTTACTGTGTGCATGGGAAGGACTGGGCAGGAAACACACAGTCAGGCACAGTTTAGACTCTGTAGACTGCAGAAAAAGCACTGAAACACAAGGTGAACATGCAACTCCATACACAGAGCACTGGAAGTGGGGACTGAACCTGCACACTTTATTAACGGCAATAATCATCATTTTAAATAAACAAACAAAGAGACAAAAATATTACTAATTCATTTTCATTTCTAACAGTTCATATCATGGAAAATATAATACTCTTGCCCAAAAATTATTTTTGGATGAGCAAAGCAGTAAAGCAATATACGCCAGGCAACATTAAAAGTGACAAACAATATAAAAATGGTAATACTGTCACAACATGCAGAAATGAATCAGCTTTTGTTTAGTGTTTACGAAACTTTGAAACTGAGAGAAATTGAGAGTTTGATATTCAACCATTTATGCTCCCGCTCCTACTTTTATTGCAGCTATTTATTATGTTTGATAAGAAGTTTGAAACTGTAGCTGAATTCAAAAACAGAACAGGTGAACAAAGTGATGTGTAATCTTTCAGACTGACATTGAATTATGGGCCTGTCAGGGTGGGGTGCCTTGATTTGGATATTGCAAAGTTATGAAAAAAATCAGGAATTAGGAACCGTATGGTAGAAAGTAGAACTATCTGCTTCATGAAACTGATCCAGAAAACATGCCATAGGTGCATCTGAATTACCGCTCCTGCAAATTATGAAACCGATTACAATCACAGAGGCTTCTGGAAAATTCGATAAAATATAAAAAGTCTAAAATGTCTCCGGGCAGCAGACATCATACACCCATTTCTGTCTGGCCGTGGCTGCTTCCTGATGCTGCTGGCCCAGCTCGTGCAAGGTCCGCACAGGCTCTCAGAGCTGGCTCAGGTAGTCTAGCCATGACGTTGCCAGCAGCTCTGGCTCACACGGTGAGCCAAACAGCAGCTCCACCGAGGTCCACAGTTCAGAGTCAAACATGGAGGCGACAGTGGTGTAGACGGTGCTCTCATGCACTGTTGCGTGACAAGCCCACAGGACCATGGGTCAGGTGAGCCTCCCAGCCGTGCTGGTGCTTTGCTATGAAGATCGCCAGTTGTGGAGCTAGGATGGAACTGAAACCACAGAAAAACTCCACCAGCTACTTGAAGGTGGCTGGGTCATTACTCAGACCAAATGGCATTGACTGGAAGTGCCATAGCCCGTGGCTAATGGTGAACAAGGCCTTGGTTGCTGGCTCACAGGGCCAGTTTGACTTGTCCATAGCCACTCTGAAAGTCTGAGGAGATGAACCACTTTGACTCTGTGATGCAATCCAGCACATCTTTACTGTGTGGCAGTGGATAGGATAGCTGCCCATGGGCTGTCAGATAGCTCAGTATCTAGTGCTGCTTCCATGCCTCAGATCTGCTGCCTCTGTCCACTCACTTTTCCCCATAGTGCATCCTAGTGCCGTCTCTTCCCCAGTTAAATGATGCACACACCCCCAGCTGTCCACATGATGTAATGGAAATTGTGACTCATCAGACCAGGCCACCTTTTTCCATTGATTTATGGTCCAGTTCATGCCCATTGTAGGTGCTTTCAGCAGTGGATAGGGGTCAACATTGGTCTGTAGCTATGTAGCCCCTTAAGCAGAAAGTTGCAATGCATTATGTATTCTGACACATTTCTGTCATAGCCAGCATTACCTCTCCTTTGGGATTGGACCAGATAGTCTAGTCTTCCCTCCCCACGCACATCACTGAGCCTTGGGTGCCCATGATCCCCTAACTGGTTCACTGGATAGCCTTCCCTGGACCACTATTGGTAGGTACAATGTATACCGATAATACCCCACAAGACCTTTTGTTTTGGAGATACTCTGACCCAGGGCTACCGAGTGAAAATCCAGAACCTGGTATGAAGAAAGTGTGTGGGCTCTTATACAAAATCCTACACACATTTATGTGTGTATATTATTATTTATTTCTAACAATTGTAGATTACATTGATATATTGTATGTATAGTTATAAATGTCCCCCGCCTACCGTGGGAAATATGTTCAAGATCCATCCACGAAAGGTGAAAATCTATGACATCGAAATACCACACAGTATAAATAAAC
>JAODKE010000043.1:8016844-8057908 GCA_026779605.1 Mormyrus hasselquistii | reverse complement strand
TAATAAATAAATAAACAAACAAACAAGCAATAATTATAATAATTCTTATTCCAATTCATTTAATTACTTTCTCTT
Organism: Mormyrus hasselquistii; assembly: GCA_026779605.1. Taxonomy (NCBI): domain Eukaryota; kingdom Metazoa; phylum Chordata; class Actinopteri; order Osteoglossiformes; family Mormyridae; genus Mormyrus; species Mormyrus hasselquistii. The sequence goes on along the minus strand of JAODKE010000043.1, from coordinate 8,057,833 downwards.
AATGAGGCTAATTCCATTATAAGACATATTAAACTACTTGAAGAGAGTCATTCATCCAGGATAAATTGAAGAAAAAAATTCAAAAAACCCAAATGAATTAAAAGAAGGGTATATGTATTTACATTATAAATCAAAGGAACATGGGGTATCAGTTACCTGTGGCACAGGCCAGTCTGCAGAGAGAACAGTGAATTGAGGGGTACAAGACTGGTAACCTGAGCCCTCGAGGCACGGCCCAAGGTAAACACATCCATTACCCTTAGCTGAACAAAAAAGGAATCTTTTTGCTGGTAGGTGACACGTTGTATATCACGCTCTTGTTGCAGAGTCATAAAGAGACGTCAGAAGCACGTGGCGGATTCATGTCAGCCCTGATTTTTGTGAAAGCTGAAATCCATAGAAATCTTATTCGCTCTTTAGGACTAAAATAATAGCTGGAGATAGAAACCAGGCCACCCTTGCATGTCCGAGGAGACAAATTGGATGGCGAGAATTCACTGTGTCCCATGAGCCGTAATAAATGATACTGCTGTATAGATAAAATACAATAAGGTGCAACAAACAATGGCAGGATTATTTTTTTGAAAGGGCAGCAAATCATGACTCAGCGTTTCTGTGTTTCCACACGTGTTAGTTAAGTAACACCATGTTTACCAAGTTACGCTGTGGACTTGAAAACCAGTGGATGTCGATTCAAATCTCTCTCCTGGCAAAATGTTGCTGGAAGTGTGTGGTGCTCAGCAGGTTGGGATGCTGTGTCTGTAATTATAAAGTCACTGGTTCAAAACCTGTGGTCAACCGCATGCACTGGGAGCAAGGCCCTTAACCCCTGTTGTTGCAGGGAATAACTGACGCTGAACTCCTGGCTGTAAGCTGGTTTGGCAGCATCTGCTAAATAAATGAACACATGTGTGTGGTCGTTCAGTTGATTGACATTCCCTTACTGTCTCGAAGTTCTCTTCTGACTTATAAGCCCAGTTCTTGTCCTTTATTGAAATTTCTTTTGTATAACCTGTCTGACTTAATTTTTTTCACTGACTCATTTTCACTGCTTTTCAAAGCAGTGAAGACCTTGTGCTTGGGCCCAGTTCTGAGTTTCCACAGGGCTCATCTGCAGCCGTATGCTGGAAGCTGCCATCACCCTGAGGTTTGGCTGATTAACTGTCGGCAGTCACTACAGGCAACACACCTGACAGCCAGGGACCGAGAAGCAATCCAATTAGAGCTCAAGCCTTTTCACTTAGTCTGATGCAAGGTGGATGGGAAGGACCCATCTTATCCATTACCGCATTAATTTCACAAATGTACTTAATTACCTAACAAGTCAAGAGATCCATAAAAATTGCGATAATTATAGCTATGATTATTATCATATTATGTGTAACATGGCCCTTTGCTGTGTGAACATTTGAGAGAGAAATTAATTGCTTGCCAGCAGAATGTAACTCAATGTTTAGCTGAAGGCAAAGGAACTTTTTTTTTTTTTATTAGATTCCAATATTTCTTCAGTGCAAAAGTTAACAATCAGCACATGGGTCAACAAGATCCCAATGGAGCAGACCAAATGTACCCAGTAGGGTGGTCCTTAGTCAAATTTTAAAATGGCAGTTCACGCACTAACCCTTTTATCTTGTAATGCATTGTAAGAATGTATTCCAAAATTTTTTATAGATTCATAGATGATGTTTAGAGATTGCCCAACGGTGGCTGGCACACTCAGTCCTGCTTAGAGTGAACAAAGTGATCTTCAGTTTCACTTCCACTAGAGTTTTATCAAGTGGCTGCAGAGATTTCAAAGGCTTTTTAAGCTTTTATAGTGAACCATTTTACATTTGATTTGTTAAATAGCCTAAAATGCACTTGCAGTTACCTGTAACACAGGACAGTCTACAGGGAGAACAATGAGCTGAGGGGTATGTGTACTGTCCTGGTATCTGTAAAGATTGTACAGTGCCAGCAGTTGTGAAATGAGCAACCTCTATACATGCTTGGAAAATCATAAAAAATTCTAGCACCCAGTTTTCTTGAAAAACAATAAATAGTCAAACGTCACAGCAGACTTTTTCAGATTAAATGGCCCATTCCACAATGCATGTGTAACTGAATGCCTGGAGAGCACCGCCAGGATATCAACATGTAGCTTGTGTCCCCACATGAAGCTTGTGTCCCCACATGAAGCTTGTGTCCCCACATGAAGCTTGTGTCTCCACATGTAGCTTGTGTCCCCACATGAAGCTTGTGTCTCCACATGTAGCTTGTGTCTCCACATGTAGCTTGTGTCTCCACATGAAGCTTGTGTCTCCTTATTTTTTCTTCTTCACTTCACTTGCGTGTCTGCTCCTTGTCTTGTGGCGGACTAGTGGACGTAAACACATTGCATTTGCTTTGTAACCTTCTCAAAGCCGAGGTTTTGTGCGGTATAAGTAAAGATAAACTAACCAGGTTTTTTTAGCTCTGAACGGACAAAATGCTTGGTGTGACAACAAAACCGCTCTTGACATTAAGGCCAGATTACACTTCTGTTGCAGATATACGTGTTCAGTGTTTGTCTACAATCATGGTAAATATCATTGTCTCTGTTTGTATTCATTGGCATTAAAGTTTTAAAGAAGAATTACATTTCTAGTAGGCACACACAACAATAAAACTTCTCTTGCTCCCAAATTATCATTCATGTCTCCAGTTACACTTAATGCACCTGAGGTAACAAACCTCGACAGTTATTTATTGATTGATTTGTTTGTCATTATTTCCACATTTTTATTCCATTTCATGCATGAGTTCCTCTAAACAACATGTATTTGTTTCATTCATTCATTCATTCATTCATTCTCCATTGCTTATCTGGGGTCAGGAATGCCCAGGCCTCCCTCTCGCTAGCCACCTCCTCCATCTCCACCAGGGGAATACCAAGGTGTTCCCAGGTCAGCCAAAGGATATAATCTCTTTAGTGGGTCTTAGGTCTGCTCTGGGATCTCCTCCCAGTTGGACATGCCCCAAGCACCTCCCTAGTGAGGTTTCCAGGAGGTGTCCTTGATAGATGCCCGAACCACCTCAACTGGCTCTTTCAATGCAGAGGAGCAGTGGCTCTGTGCTCCTCACCTTATTTCTAAGGCTGAGCCCAGACATCCTGTGAAGGAAACTCATTTCTGGTACTTGTATCTGCAATTTCAATCTTTCAGTCACTACCCAAAGCTCATGATCATAGATGAGGATGAACATGGATTAACCAGTACTCTGACAGATATGTCTTCTGGCTCAGCCCACCACAACTTCACTGCAGATGCTACAGCGATCCGTCTGCACATCTCCTGCTCCCTTCTTCACTCACTCAAGAACAAGCCCCCAAGATAAAACCAAATTAAAATTAAAAGGACCACTTAGCAAAATCTAAAAAAAAAGCACAGCTCATTTTGCATATGAAGAACTGAAATGCGCACAACTTATTTCAGAGAGGTTGTTAATAAATTGAAATGTAGAGTTACTCTCTGTGATCAAACTCATAAGGGTCAGTTTGAAAAAGCCAGCAGTATCGCCATCATATCTGTCAGGCAGCTATTCAGTTTGGATCTTGCTGCAAATGTTTTCAGGCTAATTGTTTTTCCTTACTTTTTATACATCTCTGATCTAAACAGTGCAGCCTTTCTAGACCCCCAGACCCACTGCATTATGAGTAAGCCCTTGTTAACAAGTAAACTAAAAGTTGAGGGAAGTCATGACCTGAAACTGAGAAACTCTGAAGCTGACTCAGATTCAACTAAAGATGTTCCTGATGGGGGGGGGTATACATCCTAGAGATATACAGAGACATACAGGCAAGATGTGAGCTTAACAATGCAGAGTAGCATGCCTTAAAATCTAGAGACACACAGACAGCCCAAGACTAAGGGCCCTCTTCATCACTGCGGAGCTTTACAGGCACCTTTCTGTGTGCACAGCTCAACACTTAACAAAGGCTGAGCTATTATGCAGAGGAAACACTTTCAGCAATTCAACCAATTTTTCCAATAATTGTTGCACTACCAAGAGCTGTCAGCTCATTAAAACGGCTGCTCAATGGATTGTAAAATGATGCAAGGTTAAAATGTTCAAAAGCCTTCTCGAAATAATTAATTAATATGGCCATAAGAGATACAAGGCATATCAAATTATGCTATCTGAATCAAATGACTGACAAGTGATTTAAAATGAAAGACAATCACAAGACTTCCCATTTCTGTCACAGGACACCATTGTCCCTGTCTCTTCAAGGAAATTGCAAACATTGTATATTTGCTTTGCCCCAGACCTCTGTGAAAATGCATTTTGAAAGCTAGAATCATGCATAATAGCATCCAAGACTAGCACAAGAAAAAGAGAAAATAAAAGACAAAAAAGTATTTCAAGGAGAAAACAAAATGTATTGATTCTCAAAGCTTCTGACATGTGCAAAATTGCAGAATAAATAACATTTATTTATATATCTGCTCTGTTACAGTGCTAATTCAAACAATGGCCCAGTTTGCATTTCATTACTCCCCAATTTACATTTCAATATTTCATTTTTTACAATATGAGTGAAGAGGTGGGTCAAAAAAATCCCTTTCTGCCAAAGGCAAATTAAAAGTGCCGGAAATTAAATGATTTTAATCTGTTCCATTAACTTAAGAAAAATGCTTGTTTTAGTACAAGAATAGAAGAGGAACTGAGCTGTGGTGTGTGTCTTAAAAGCTATGTGGGGACTAAGCTTGTTTTATGTTGTCTAAGTGGATTAGGCTGTCGCCAGATTTTATTTTGAGATGTCCATTAGGACTGATTCATAAAATTAAATGAACTGTGCAAGAGGTTTTAACAAGATGCTCATCTTCCCAAAGGACACCTGAGACTAACAAATACATTTTAGTGCCCTTTCCAGTCTAAAGAATTTACATTGCAATGTGCCTTGTCGTTCTATGGGTTGCAGACATACAAGAACAAAGCTTATTCATTCACAGGGTGTATTCCTTTTCATCCAATGTGGTATCACAAGATGTAACATAAAAAACAAAAGCAATCAATAACCCATCTGTCCAGAGCCGATGGGCACAACACAGGGAATAACCCAGGATGGAGCATCAACCCGTCACAGGGCACACCTATAAAGGATTTGGCAACTCCAGTTCATCTTAGCATATTTTTGAACTGTAGGAGGAAACCCCAAAAAAAGCTTGGGGAGGACATGCAAACTCCATGGTCACACAGATCCAGGGTGGAGACTCAAACCTGGGTCCCAGAGGTATGAGGCAGCAGTGATAACCACCACCTCCCTGGGCCCTCCCCATGTAAAAACCGTATCAATCTATTGCAAAATCTATTGGGACAGTGGTGGCTTGATGGTTAGGGAAGCGCACTTGTAACTGCTCCCCGGGTGCTGAATTAGCTGCCCCCTGCTATGTCATGAAAGTGACATATGGGTTAAATGCGGAAGACACATTTCGTTGTTGCGCACTGTGTGCTGTGCTGTGGTGTGTTAACAATGACCACTGATCACCAAAATTCTGTTCAAAATATGGATTATGATACAATACATCTACAATACAATACAACTGTTTTAACTGTGTCTAGTACAGGATCACAGTGAGTTTATCATAGGAAGCATTGGGCACAAGGCAGGAGACACCCTAGATGGTATACTAGTGCATCACGGAAGACATCATGGATGGTATACTAGTGTCTCACTGGGCACACCCTGGATGGTATACATGTGTCTCACGGGGCACACCCTGGATGGTATGCCAGGCCATCACAGAGAACGTATTTGGACAATAAGGACATTTTTGAGGCGATTTTTGTGAGATGGACAATTAACATAGCTGAGGAGCCCAGGCTAACATCACTAGGAGGCCTCCGTCTTAAGGAGCCTTGAGCTATTTCTGTACCTGAAAGAGAAATGACAGAATAAAAAAAGTGATGTCACATCGATAACCCGCTAATCAGCACACAGGGTGCTGCTGGCTAGGGGTGGATCTAAGTGTTGGTAGGGGCGGATCTAAGGGATGGCAGGGGCAGATCTAAGGGATGACAGGGGTAGATCTATGGGATGGCAGGGCCAGATCTATGGGGTGGCAGGGGTAGATCTAAGGGATGATAGGGGTAGATCTAAGGGATGGCAGGGGTAGATCTATGGGGTGAATCTAAGGGGTAGGTCTATGGGGTGGATCTATCTATTATAACTAAATATGAAGCCTCCCCTGTTGCCACTCCAAATCAAAACAATAAAAACAAATTATGGATTATTTTATTTTATTAAAGGAGCCATAGAATAGACGTGTAGAGCCCAAGATTTGCCCTCAAGGGGGGGCGTGGCACACAGGAGGATTGGACGAGCAGGTCATGACAGTGTGGTTGCTGTAAATAATGGGGTGATATAATGGGGTGGCAGAAGTTTTGAAATGGCTAAGCTGACACACTTTGACAGACATAATAGCATAATTTCATACCAGCATGATCAGTCAAACGTTACTTTCTTTGGCTGCCTAAGACCTTTGCACAGTACTGTATGTTGCAAACAAAAGAGAGCAAGATGGCACATGTGGGAAAAAACACATTTCAATGGACTTAGACAAACCGTAACTGTTGACTGTGGGAGAATAGAGTTTGCACAGAGGTAGAGAGAATAGCCAAAAACATTACGCAAGTAGTGATTGAGACGGAAAGTTGGGAGAATCCCAGAAAAGCTGGCAGACACCCGGGCAAGTTGGGAGAGCTGACAGGTATGCATCACAGGTCCATTAGCTTCAGAGGAGTGCACAAAAACATAATCGCAACTTACCGCAACATGTTACCACAGATTTATTTTAAAATAAACTGCTTTTGGCTGCCATAAAATGTATTGCATCAAATATGTATTTGGTCTCACACAGTGAAAATGACAACATTGATCTAATGTGATGTTTGTTTATTTTGGCATTTCTGAGTGTGATGGCACATGTTTGATTGGTGAGATGTGGGTGCGTGTATGACATCATGGCTTGATTTTTTGAGACATAAACAAAGCAAAAAAATAAAACAAATACATGTAGGGGTGAGAAAATAAACATAATTTTTTTCCTGTGGGATTTACTCAACAACAAGCTAAAACTACTCCCTCCTTGAGTAAATACAACAGAGTAAATGTAGCATGTTACTACTCACACCTGGCCTTGCATGTTCTACCCATGTTTGATTATTGTTTCATAAACCAGTTTCACACTATAAATGAAACTGGCTTATCAATACCCATGAAGAAAAAAATCACAGATGAACTGGTTTCAGCACAAGCTCTACAGAGGTGAATTTCAGAACCTTGGACAGTGGCCCATATTGCCTGGCTATGGAACCATAACTAGGCCCACTTGCTGTCACCTGTCCAGGGTACAGGAGAGGAGGCAGGACGCGTTGATCACACTGTTTGCCCATTAATTTTCTTTATACACACTGAGGAAATACTTGCTTACATTATGTATGTTATAATATTTTTGGCAAATGGTGTAAAGCAATATCAGCACTGTAGATATTTTTTCTTTTTCACAGATTTATTTTTTACTTCCTATATGCCCTATATTATAGATCAAGGCTCTTGTTCTCACTGATGGATTTTTTTTATGTACTGCTGTGATTTTTCTTCTAAACTACTAGGAATACAACTTTTTAAATGGCTGTCCTAATTCCCAGCAAAAGTGAGTACATGCCTGGTCACAGCTATCTAAAATCAAAGTTACCAGCTCAGGAAAAAAGGGGCAAAAACAAAACAAACTTTTTCTTTCCCTCACCCCAATTTTCACCGCCTGTGAATCCAGAATCGGCTACTGTTTTCTTTCTCGTTTTAGAATAATTATTTATTTTGACAGTTTAGAGGAAGGAGAACTTTTTTATTGCCCATTACGGCTGCAGCCAAAAGGCTCCGGAGCTTCTTTTAATGATTAAACTGAAACTGAAGTGAGTTTACAGTCACTTAAAACCCCTTCATCTTAATTCATCCAGAGCACACTATCTATCTCTCTAGAATATATCATACATCATAGTGCTATCTAATGTCATTGTCTACCTAGGCTTTGAAATACAAAGGATATAACAGCCTAAAATGGTAAAAAAAAGGTCACCTCAAAGCATTAAATATCCTCACCATACCACACTTATCTGTTGAAATAAATGCCACACATTTCAACGTGTTACTATGAACACTGACAGTATCAGAGGCCTCCGACATGAAAGCACCATGTTGTGTGTCAGTCAGTAATTCACATGGGAGAGGAATCCAGACTCAACGGCCAACACTGGTCGAAAAAAGGTAAGAACCTGCAAAGCTTGTACTCAGGGCTGGGGGCACGTTCAACCTGGGATAGGAGAATGATATTTTTGAAAAGACCCAAGGTAAAACACTTCTTTATTCAGTTTTTCCTTCAGGCAGTGGTATGAAATTATTGACCTCATGTGCCAATAATGACAGCCACAATGCACTCTGTTCTTGCTGTCACTGATTTCAGTATTTCAGTACTGATGCTGCAGTATTCTTTCAATAGTTTTAGACCTTTGATGAATAAGTTAAAGAAAAAAAACAGAAGAACTTTAGTTCCACCCTTGTCTATTAAATGGACGGCAAAGGAGAAGGTCAGTTCCATTGCTCAGACTGGCAACTAAACTGTGTAATTATGAAAACTCCAGAAAAAATGTGGCTGACATTTGCTGGACGCAACACATTTGAAGCATGGGAAGTTTTCACTTACAGATGAATATCAGTCATTTAATCAATTAATCACACAGAAACTACCACAGGACATCAAACAAATGAAAACTGAACAAGATGAGTTTTGCCAATTTAATATGGGGTGGCCACCAAGATTTCCTACACAGCTAACGCTATCCATTTAACAGGCGGCTTGGCGGGAATATGAACAAGTTTAAAATGACACAAGATTCCCATGTGTTCTTTGACTAGTTTGCTTGATTCAAATATATTTCAGTGGTTTTGAGGAAACAGAGATCGTCTGCTGAACATGATGCTGCCAGTACCCAGTTTTGAAGTGAAACTACTGATTTTCTGGGACCTGAAAACACAGCTGAAGGAGGCTATCTAAGGCGGTTGAAATATCCAGCTAGCTGCTGCTAGTTCTTGATAATAATAATAATGATAATCCACAAAGACAACTACACAGACAGTTTTGACTGGAAATCTGAACGAAAAGACCCAAGATGGGAGAGTTTCATGGTAGTCTTGTGGTTTCTTCTGGCTTCTCGGGTTTCGATAGGTTGGCAGGTTATTCCGTGCCTTGTGCTGAATGTTGCCAGGACCAGAATCTGGACCCTCGCAGTCCGGCATAGGACAAACAAGTATGGATGGATGGATGGATGGATGGATGGATGGATGGATGGGTGGCACAAAAACACTATACTTGAGGAGGCACAGATACTTAGTAGTACAGGTAACTCAGTTACTACTGAAGTACAGATAATGAACAAATATAGTAGCTACTTGAGATAAAAGATGCATCATGATTCATTAATAATGAACAAACATGAGACCAGTATTTCACTTGGGTTATTCATTGCTTGCTCCTTCAGTAGCTCACAAAGATTCACACTCAACTGCTTGAGATAAAAGATGTGTCACAATTCATTAAAGATGAACAAACATGACATCAGTAAGCAACTATGACCTGGCCTTTGTGGTTAATGAATATGTAAGTACTGTAAGATCATAGTGCTTTATTACGTGTGCCTACTCAAGCAAAGTAGAGGGTGGTGCACTAAATAAAGAATTAGCAGGGATTTCAGAAGATAATTTCCCGGTCAATATTGAGGCTGCATGCTGAATACATTTTATGATGAATGGCAAAAAAAGTTTGTCATGCTTATGCATATGTTACGATCACTTCACATGGTTATAAACTGTAACTACAGACTGTTTCCAGATGACTTTCTAACACAAAGAAAATGTTATATCCCGATCGTCCGTTCCTCTCGTGTGCCACGCCCCCTCATCAACCCCGTGTGGAATCCCTGTGTTCATCAGCTGTTTTGAGTTGTCCTTATTATGTATTTAAGTCCGCGTTTCAGTTTGTTTCCCCAGTCCAGTCATTGGATTGTCAGGGTGTATTGTTATGGTGTTTTATCGCATGGTTTCTAGCATTTTGTGCAATTGTGTTCCAATTAAAGTTGTTGCTCCACTCGTCAACTCCGTCTCGTGCTTCCCCGGTTCGTGCCTTTCTGTACATGACAGAAAAATAATTTAAGGTTTCATAATATTAACACATACACATATGTTCATTCATTGTACTAGCAGTGTTCTTGACTTTTGTTTTAAACTAATAATTGATTGAAAGCCATTACAAAACTGTCATGAAATAGAAAATTAACTCTGACCGCAAAAAGTCAACAGAGAACAGTCAATATTTAATCACCCAAGCACACGGACAGAAACTCATTTCTTTTACTTATACTATGTAATCCATTGTGTTTTGAATGTTTGAAATTAAGTTGCTGCAGTTTCAGGTATCATGTGCACATGTACTGTACCTCATGACAAAAATGTCTTCAAATAAATGAAATAAGAATCCATTTCTGCACCAGAGTCAAAAGTTAAATTCAGATGTGGCCCAAATGGGGCTGGTGAGTGGCATTGTACATTAGCAGAACCTGCACTGTGGACCCCACACTACAGCAAATAAGATTGGATCAATCAGGAGAAACATTCCTTCTCCTGTACTTGTGCAAGTGAAGCTTGCTCGTTAAATGTAGCTCAGACTCTTTTTTCCTAAACTGACTGCTGACCAGTTCTGCTCCACAATCCGGCCATTGCATATGTAGGCAGTCAGTGGCTCGGAGGGCTAAGTCTCTGTGTTTGTGAGTAGAAGTTTGCTGGTTTGAGCCCTCTCATTGGTGCAATGGTCGCATGTCCATGGGCTCTTCATCAAGGTCTTTAATCCCCAGCTCCAGAGGTGCTGACCCTGTGCTCTGACCTCCAAGCTATGGAGAGCAAGATGGGGTTGTGCAAAAACACACTGGGCCAGATCCAGTTTAGAGTTCTACAGCAATTTCTGAACAACATTTGGCCTGCATCCAGTTCAGATTCATCTTGCTATTTGGGACAAGCAACGTGCTCCACCAAACAGAAACATGTGGATAAGGCTGCATATATACAGTCAGCAGACAGGATGAGTTGCTGAGTGGCATTTGAACGGGTAAAATGCAAACTAGGTGATTTTAAATGCGGTGGGATTGTTGGTGCCAGATGTGGCAGCTCCCTCATCTCAGACTCAGCCGCCCTCCAGGGAATTTCACGCACTACACTGTCAAGAGTTTACAGAGGGTGGTGCGATAAAAACCATCCGGTCAGGGACAATTTTGATAACAAAAACACTTTGTCAATGAGTGAGGTCAGAGGAGAATAGTGAAATTTTATCAAGGAGGCTAGAAGTGGATAAATAACAACTCGAGCTGTACAACAGTGCATCTCTGAATGCACAATTCATCAATCCTTAAAGTGGATGAAGTGGTTCCAGAGTGTTTTCATCACTGGACCCTTGAGTAAGGTCTTTACCCTGATGACTCCAGGGGTCGGCTGATCCTGCTTTCTCAGTCGTATGCTGTTTATGATAAAAGCATCTAATAAATAATAACCGTGAAAAGGCTCTGGAGAAAAAATTGAGTACTAGCTACTTTTGGGTATCTAATATAAGCAGTCACTGAGTGTATTCATAAACCTAAATTCCCCGGTGGATTCAACATCCTGTACCAGGTTTTGGTTTATTTATAGACAGGAAAAAAATAAAAAGTTTTATGAACGGGTCTTCAGGCTAATCACAGGAAACTCCACCCTCTTCCTGCCCACTTGTCAAGTCCATTTATAAGTACAGAGGACAGCATTTCAAATGACATGTGAGCAGGAAATCAAGTGCCAACATCAGCCACAGTAAATAAAGCTTGGCAGATAAAAAAAAAATGCTGAAGAAAAACAACATATAAATTTTATGTACAAGACTTTCCACTAGAAAGCTAATTCTGAACACAAATTCAGGCATTCGGGTGCATAAAAAAGGAACTTCTAGATCAGGAATCTGGCCATCGATTCCAAATCCAGGCCTTGCTTTTGGTTCTCCCAAGCAGTTAGTTTAATAATTACTGGTTCTGATTGGCCACAGAGGCTTCATACCTGACTCCCAGGTAAAGGAAAGCTGTAAAGTAAGCAGTGCTTGGCCTTTGATTTAAATAGCCCTGATCTAGATAACTGATGTTTGCAGGCTCTGGTCTCAAAACTTAGATGCACCATATCTAACATGGCTGAAGCTCACATCAGCTTTGACCTACCCTAGCTACCAGAGAGAAAGTATCACCCTTCCTTCATTCGCCTGAAACTCCTCTTCTGTTCCAAACATCATTCAGAGGTGGGCTGACCTCACATTTGTCAGGGATTGCAACGTTTTTTTTTCCTTTAATCAGAAAGTAACATCCAACTTTAACCTATGAACTATCCTAGAAATGCCAGCTAAAATAATTGCAAATTATGGGTGAGATCGCATGAGTATTAGTTTGGTGCTGAGTGAGGCCTGTACTTTTACAAAGATTTGAGTAAAGTTATAAATGGTGGCAAAATGAACAATTATTCCTCCCTGGTGGGATTTCTGCAAAATAAATGAAAACTGTTCTGTATTCTGATAAAACATTTTCCCTTCCACAATTTGAATCTCTTATATATGTAGTAATATAAAATCATTAATTATTAATTTATTATTAAGTAATCATATTTAATGAAATATCACACAATATCAACTTCTTGAACTACAAAGCATATCACAAGGCAGTATAATATGATCCTAATTCTGAATAATTGCTACTTTAAGATTCATTATGACTAAATTACAGTCTGTGCCTGACCCTGCTGTGCATTTACTACACGTTGAATAAAATTATTTCTTTACATGATTAGGATTTTAATTTGCACTGTATGCTCCTGAAGTAAATTATATTTGGTTGCCATGGAGATCTTTCATTGCAATCAATTACAGAATGTGTAGTGTAGTTTAAGCATATCTGAAAAGCTGCACAGAACAAGTGAGAAAAAAGTTACAGACCTGGCTTTACAACAGAACAATCTATCCATGTATCTTCCAACTGTGTATTCTGGTATGGACTGCCAGGTAGGACAAGGGTGAGGAACATACAGAACAGAGTTCCATTCCTTTGCAAGGCACATGCGTGGAGATACTCCCACAAACAGGCACATGCTAAGGGAAATTTGGACATTAATTAACCTAACAGCGTGTCTTGGACTGCAAAAGGAAACTGAAGTACCTGGAGGAAAACTGTATAACACAGAGAGAACAAAAACTCTCCACACAAAGAGAGCAGAAGCTAATGTCTTAACTTAAAGGTGAACAAAATAAGCAATTATTACACTGGTTCAGAACTACATTGAAAGACATAGATACCGATCAGCCGTAATATTAAACCCGCCTGCCTAGTAATGTATTGGTTCCACTTGTGCCATCAAAACAGCTCTGACCTATTGAGGCATGGACTCTACAAGACCTCTGAAGGTGTCCTGTGGTAACCAGCACAAAGATATTAGCAGCAGAAAAGTTCTGTAAGTTGCGAGGTGGGCCTCCATGGATTGGGCTTGTTTGTCCAGCACATCCAACAGATGCTTGATCTGAAATGAGATCTGGGGAATTTGGAGGCTGAGTCAACACCTTGAGCTGTTTGTAATGTTCCTCAAACATTCCTGAATATTTTTTTGCAGTGTGGCAGGAAGTATTATCCTGCTGAAAGAGGCCACTGCCATTAGGGAATACCATTGCCGTGAAGGGATGTGTTTGGTCAGCAACAATGTTTAGGTAGGTGGTACATTAAGTAACATCCACATAAATGCCAGGACCCAAGGATTCCTCCCTCAGCTTGCCTTCAACCTATAGTGCCATTCCCCAGGTAAATGATGCCCACACACTCATCTATACATCACTCCCCACACACATCAGTGAGCCTTGGGTGCCCATGAACCCATTGCCAGGTTACTGGTTGGCCTTCCATGGACCACTTTTGGAAGGTTCTGACCACTGCATACCAGGAACACCCCACAAGGTTCAGGGTTCATCTAGCAATGTGGCCCTTGTCAAAGTCGCTCAAATCCTTTCACTTACTGTAGACCCTTACACACTTATACATATTATGATTATCCAACTATACAGTGTAAATTCACCCTTAATGATGTTCAGGATGTGGGTGTTCAGGGGTAAGATTTGCGTTAAAGCATCGCTTAACCCACTCAAAAAGTCACGCAGAGAGGACAAAAAAACAGACTGTTCTATTTTTTTTGGGCAGGGGGATGGGCAGGGGGGTTACTTACAGAATGAGTTATGTTAGAATTCTCAACTGCCAGACAAACCATATGAGTCAAAACCTGACAATAAGCCAGGACAGAAGTTCATTAAAGATATCCTTGAGTGCTTAGTGAGAAGATAGGGAGCTTGCACAAATCAGCATGAGACATGGTCCTCTCTGTTACCCACCTAAGCATGGGCAGCGTGCAAAGTGTAATTTGCACTTTTAGCAAATTTGCATAGAAGATGAAGCGGGCACACGTGACTGTATGTATTTTATTGAACATTTTCCATTTTCATGGGTGGTTTTATCTTACAGGCGCCGGAGCACACACTAAATCTGAATTGACTGAAAGTACCTTATATACTGTAAAACAAAATGTTTGTTAATTGATGTTATGTTAACTAGATATGGCATTTTATTAATGTTGGAGCAAAGGTCTAAAAGTGTAAACACCTTCGGCAATGTTGCAATCTTGTGTCTCTTGATGTGGACACATGCCAGCCACTGCACTCACTGTCCACCTATAAAGACATGTGATGGACTGACATCATGTTCTTGGTGGCAGACTATCGGCAGTTATAAACTCCCAACTGTTTCTATGACATTTTATAAATATAATGTCTGAAATTTCACGATTTTACTTTAAGATGCCACCCCCTATTAGTGTTGACAATTGTTGTCAGTCAAGCGCTCTAGGTTTGTCAGTCATCACTGTAACAACTACTAAATTCAGGGCAATTGATTTTTAAACATTATTTTTGGAATGGTAACTTTTTTTTTGTTTTAATTAAAACTTCAGAACACTCTCAAATAGGCCATCTAATCTGTTTATGGGTATTGGGGGCTTTTGAAAAGGCAGCTGAGGATTTGGAAATGGAGGAGGAACGTTTGAAGTTGCACTCCAAATGGCCCTTTAGCTACCAGTGATGCTAAACTGAGGCGTTTTGGCCCTTTGAGGTAGATTTGGGAAAAGGGAGCTGATTGCATAGCTGTCAGACTGATGATCCACCACCACGCAAAGGGGACAGCGACGCCCTATCTACTGCATAGCTGTTTAGGCTTTTAGTGTTTGTCACACGCCCGCAGGAATGGATTTCGGTTTGAGAAATAAGTGACTGTGCCAATTTGTGAATGTGAACCCAACCAGCCAGAGAAATGACTCATCGGTAACATCAAACCCTGTCTCGACCAAATATCTACTATCAGAATGTGAAGCACAAAGACACATATGACAGCAGTGACTATTGCCATGGCTTCTGCCTCCAAAAAGCCCACAATCTACAATAATTCAACTCTGACTGACATGTTGTGTGCAACAGAATGATGACAGATGTGTATGATAGCCAGTGCTGAAGTACTCCCTACACACACATTTCATCACTGTCAGAGAATCTACCAAGCACTTTTATTAAGCAGAATTTCCACATTGGTTCTGAATACTTTTCAGGGTTCCCTTAAGATCTCTGAGAAGAGCTAAAGTCTTTTGATTCGATTTAAGCAACAACTTTCAACATTTATTTTCCCCAAATCCTCAATAAAATATCTTTAAAGTTAGATGTACGGCCAGCTTTGGCAATTGAACCTGTATAAATAATATCACAAAAACCACATAGGCCTATCATTTCACGTGATAAGATGAAACCATATTTTTAGTCTTAAGGAATACATTACTGTATATAAAATATTCAAACGGCTCAAGACAATGTCTCTTAAATTAATGGTTGATATATATCTAATAGAATGGTTGCAAAACAGACCAGTGTTAAAAATTTCTTAGCTATACAGAGAAACTTGAATAGCGTCCTGTTGAACATGTTATTGATTTACATGATTTTTTCAGCTTAATTCTCAACCAATTTGATTAAGCATGCACCCTTGCAACCTGAACTCCTCTGTGAATCTCTTGCATAGTTAACCACTTAACTACTGGACTTTCAACGCAAGCTTCCCTGCATACTGCATAACAGCTGAACGCTCAATGCAGTGATTTGTGACTATATATCATTTTGATCGTTTTACAAATTTTTTTTTAAAAAACACTTACTTTCTTCTACTCAACGCTGCTAAGCCCCACAAAGGGGAGCTCCGATATTGATATGATATTGATAATTAGTGACTTGTATCTCAATATTACAGATTGCTAATATTACAGATTCAAGTCACAGATGTGCATAGCCTTTAAAATACAGGCTGACCCCGGCTGAAGCGCAGGGGCCTCCTCTAAAAGGGGTCTCAGCTAACCTTGTTCAATAAAGTGTGAATCCCCCCCTCCCCCGGTTGAGAACTTTTATCATTGCCAACTTTACTTTATCATTGTCTTTATCTTTAGTTTATCATTGCCAAAAATTTTAGAGAGGCCTCAAACAGCTTAAATGGTCCAGTGATGATGTTAATGCGACACTGCACGGACGAGGCAGCTCCATTTGTGAAAGAAAAGAGCCTAAACTCGATTACGTTCGGAGTTTAGTGCTAAATCGGTGCTAAATCTCTAGAGTTACAGTCATCCCTCGCCACTTTGCGCTTCGATTTTCGCGGCTTCACTCTATCGTGGTATTCATTAAAAAGCTGATTGAGACAGTGAAAATGATACATCGCTACGCATCGGAAGCATCTTTGCTCTTTGTAATGAAATGTACAATAATAATAATAATATGATATTGTAACATCTAATATGCCTTATTTTCTCTTATTTTGTCTAATACATTGGGTAATACAAGTGTAATTGTCATGACCTGCTTGTACGATCCTCTTTTGCGCCACGCCCCCTTATTAACCACATGTGCAACCCCGATTGTAACCAGCTGTTTTCGGTCAGTTTGATTCGTACGGAGTATTTAAGTCCACGTCACAATCGGTAACCCCAGGTCTGTCATTGACGTTTTGATGTTACATCTTCCTGTGTCCTGCATTTGGAGTGATTCCAAATAAACCCTTTGATCCTGATTCCATGTCCAGCAATCATAACAGTAACGATGACTAAAGGGTGTTATTTCATGTCTAGAGGGCTCTAATAATGTAAAAAAAACTGTATTTAGAAGGTTGTAAACAGGTTTTCTATGCTCTAACTATGAAAATATTCGATTTATAAATAAAGAATCCTACTTTGCGGAAATTCACTTATCATGGTAGGGTCTGGAACTGATTAACCACGATAAACGAGTGCCAACTGTAATACTGTCCTGTTGGATTAGTGCGCACACTACAGTGCATACTATAACTAGAGTGCATACTATAGCATGCATATGTTAGCAGGACTGTCCTTCAGCACAGTTTAAAGTTACACTGTTCAGATTAACCATTCACTCAAAATTTGCTGTAATTTGTGTGGGAATACCATTGTATAAGCATGGTCACCAACTCTGCCCCATGTGAGGTGCACCCAAACTAACACTGCAGCCTGGAATACACATCGCAGCATCTGGTTAGCAGTTAATGAAAATGGATGGGAGTAATTTTTAGGTTGACTGATCATAATTTTCCTGCTTGTGTCCCCTAACGGATTTCTTTGTACAAGCATATTCCTCGGAATGAATCATCGGTCGATTCCATCAAGTCAGCTCACCAATGTGAAACGCATAAGAGGTGTTGTTATTTTCTGCTCAAGGAGAAGCCAACCTCCTTCGCTCTCGCTGCAGAAAACCTGCTTTTCAGATGGCAAAGCTTTTTCAGAATGATTTTTATTGCTCTTACTGCGTACTGCGTGTTATACAATAATTTCCTATTTTAACATCCCGCCCCCATTCTCACTTTTGATGGACGCTTTGAATCTTTGCAGTCCAGGCAGGAACAGAACCAGGTCAAGATTCGGATGGTCCTTAGCAATTTGGATTCATTTTTCTCCATTTCCAGGAATTGGGTTAACAATGAATGAATGAACGAATGTAGGAATGAATGATAACACTCTAAGCATTTCTCACACCCAGTTTAACATTATTGTCCTTTTATACAAACTTTGTTTTTTTAATTATACAACTTGCTCCAGTCTGGAAAGAAAGTGGGAAGTTACTGTATTATGAAGATTTACAATGGTAGCAAATACATTTGTGAACTATTCCGTGTTCTAGAAACAAATAGAATAATGTTATATAAATGATAGACTATAAGACATAAAAGGGTGGCAAGCTGCTGCAATGTTTAGCATCGTTGTCTCACACCTCTGGGTTCAGGGTTTGAGACTCTGCCGTAGCTCAGTGTGTGGAGTTTGTATTTTGTCATTGAGGGGTTTCCTCTGGGTATTCCGGTTTCCTGCCACAGTCCAAAAACCATGCAGATGTTAATTGGAGTTACCAAATTGTCCACAGGTATGCCCTGTGACGGGTTGGCACCCCATTCCGGGTTGTTCCCTGCCTTGTGCCTGGAGCTTATGGGGTAAGCTTGAGAGCCCCTGGAACCTCAAACAGGGCAAAAAGTTACAGAAAACAGTAAAATGTAACATGTAATTGATACTTTATTGATCCCCGTGGGGAAATTCTCTTTTCACACCTCTCTCCACTTGCTCCTTTTTGTAGAGTAAGCTGTCCATGAAGGGCAGCCACCTGTAGCGGCGCCCAGGAAGCTGGGGGTTAAGGGCCTTGCTCAGGGATCCACAGATGTGCTGAGGCTGGGTTTGAACCGGCAACCTTCTGGCTACAGGCACAGCCCACTGAGCCATACACTGCCCCAAAATACTTGAATAAATGAGTATAAGACATAGGATCAATGAATTCTGAAAACAGTACCCACGGTATATGATTGGCGGTTTCTACAAATGGCTAAGCTGCTTGTTAAAATGCACGTGCAGTCAGTTTACGTTATTTGCTGCAAATTTCCAACACGGGATATGCAGTGACCTTTCTGCAAGGGTTCATGGAAGTTGTTTTGGATGTTGATACATCGGCTTTTTCATTTTTACGCAAATGAGTCTTGTGATCTGCTCCTGTATGTTAAATTCCACTGATTTCTCCCACAGGGCCAGGTGGGTACAGGGAGAGTTGCAGGCACACCCAGCCTTAGGATTTCTCAAGGAGGCTGTGGGGATTCCCACCCCCAGCTGCATAATTCAACATGATTGTGTCATACAGAAAATGATGCCTATGCCAAATAGTGAGGTGATGTCAGGCAAATTTAAAGGGACCACGGCAATTAGAAGACTTTACTATATGCAAATAACATGCCGCCAGTTTAAGTAACTTGGTGCCACTTTACAATAAGACTCCCTTTCACCGCTTATAAATAGTAGTAACAAAAAAAGCTGTGTTAGTTGATTATAATTGTCTATTAATAAGTTACAAAGAGTTATTACCTAATTAATAACCTGATTATAAACAATTCGTAAAGCTTTTATAAGGATAGTCTTGTTGTAAAGTGGTACCAGTAACTTTTCTGCATTGCTAGAAAGAGAATTTAGGAATACAATGCATTACTGCATGAGCATAGTCGTAATCCATGCTTCAGTGATCAGAAGGCTGTGTATTTGCTTAGGGTTATGATGATTTGAAATTGCATGTCTCCTCCTGTTTCACATTTGTCCTGAGGCTACACAGTATTTCAGCTCTGAAGACTTGGTGGCTCAGTGAGTGGTACAGTGCCCTCACACCTCCGATGTTGGAGAGTTGTGTGTGTGTGCTTTGCATATTCACCCTGCGTTAGCGTCCATAAAGTGTTCTTCAGCTATGTGTCCTGTGCTGCCATGAATAGGCTCCAGGCTCCCTGTAACTCTGTCCGGGGTAAGAAGGTGAAAGATGGACGCATGTAATGTGAAGTGCTATAATTGTGCACGGTTTATTTTAGGGACATGTTTCATAAAATTTACGAGCTGGGATGGACCGGCCATTTTACATTGCAAGAAGTATAGCTGCCTGAATGTGACTGAATTCACTTGCTTTTAAAACTTCTGTCGCGTCATCTTCAATTCGCTACATTTGCATTACATTGAGGATGAAGTATGTCCATAAAATATGAATGTTTATTATGAACGAAAGAAGCTGTGCAGGAGTAGAAGACCTGTGAATAACTTTGAAAAGTCTGACGGCTTTGTTTGGTGCAGCTGCTGAGTTTGACAGAGTGATCGGGCAGAGTATACTGAAAGGTTAAGACACTTCTTTCCGGTAAATGATACTGCAGATGAGGCTAAGAAGCACTCCATTCTTCAAAGCATTTGTGGTGCTAAGACTTACAAACTATTCAGAAACATATCTACTCTGTGTACACCGTGAGGTTTGTCAATGTAATGTTGTTTGGACAGTATGACATGGCCATCTCTACAGTTTGACTCTCCCTGCTGGCCCCTGGAGGATGGGCTCCCCCTTTGAGTCTGGTCCCTCCCAAGGTTTCTTCCTTCTCGGAAGTTTTTCCTTGCCACTGTCACCTATGGCTTTACTCACTGTGGGCTTTGGGTGGGGATGCTGTGAAGCGCTCTGAGACGATGTAATGTTGTGATAATGCGCTATACAAAAATAAATTTGTTGTTGTTGTTGATATGACAATTTTAATTTGCATATCCAAAACCTCCATAATCTGAAACTATCCATGACTGTGTAAAAAAATCAACCTTAATAATTCAACCTCTATGAATTAACAGAACACTGGGAGATTGGAATGGCATTGCAAAACGTTCTGCAGGACGGATTCATGTTTAGAATTATCGATGATGCAATTCAGAACCAGTTACTGGGGGAGGACACAGTCACATTTTAAGAGAGCCTTGGAAATTGCTTAAGGTATGGAATCTGCTGCTAACAATGCAAAGGACATTCAAAGAACTAATGGCTTTATCAATAGCGATGCACCTTATGTGAATAAGGACAGAAGAGAGAAAATAGTGGAATTTTACAGGTGCAGGGGAGCCTATTCTGCAAATGTCTGTCAATTTAAAGACAATATCTGATATAATTGCCACAAAAAAGGAACATCTAGGAAATGCAGGGGTATTACAGTCAACCCCAAAAATGCAAAGGCGCTCAATGAAGCCACTGGCAGCCGCACATCACTTAGGGGACCCAAAATAGAAAACTGTGCTATATGATGTTCAGCATGACTGAGCCACGTTATGCCACAGTTAGCATACAGTAAATTGGGATCCTGCCATAACAGAAGTCAATACAGGTGCATCAGCAGCTGAGATCATTCATGGGAAATTGACTGGTTTTGTGGCATCTACCCTTGTGAAGCCAATCCTCAACCGCAGGAGATATAATGGAGAAGTGGTTCCTTTGTGAGGTGAAAGTTGGATATTGCATACAGTAGTCAGATGGCAAAAGGTTGCTGGTTGGTAGCACATGGGGCGGGGCCAAGTTTGTTAAGCTGTGATTGGCTCAGGAAAATTAAACTTAACTAGGGTCAAATTACAACCATGGGGGGAAGGTGTGCAGGATGTGGTTCAAAAAATATCCTGTTGCATTTAG
Source organism: Mormyrus hasselquistii (assembly GCA_026779605.1). Lineage (NCBI taxonomy): Eukaryota > Metazoa > Chordata > Actinopteri > Osteoglossiformes > Mormyridae > Mormyrus > Mormyrus hasselquistii. The sequence goes on along the minus strand of JAODKE010000043.1, from coordinate 8,036,135 downwards.
GGGCGTGCTTGGCACTCTGTAGGGTGTTACAATGAGGCTCAGCATGGACCTTAATGCCAATCCCAGTTTTTTCAAACCTAGGACCAAGACATGTGTAATTATAGGCAAGGTAGAGAAAGAATCAGAAAGATTACAACAGCTCGGGCCCTCTCCTGGGTTGTTCCCTACCCTGTGCAAGTAGCTTCTGGGATAGGCTCTGGACCCCCTGCTACCCTGAATAGTGCAAGCAGGTACAGAAAGTGGATGGATGGATGGATGGTTGGATGGATGGATGGATGGATGGACAGATGACAACAGCAAGGTATAACTGAGCCCATTCAGTTTTCACAATGGTAAATCCAAATTATCTTTGTGCTACAGGGTATTAAAATGGCACACATTTGTGGAGAGTACAGGATGACCATTAATCAGGTGTCAGCTGCTGTGGTATACCTAATTCCAAGGGTTGCTCATTTGTTTTCTACACTGGCTGAAGGAAAAAGTTTCACAAAATTATATGAGCTGTGCTTATCAGCATTTGCTCTTGGATGAAGAGTCAAAGCAGTTTGTCACCATTAACACGCACAAAGGACAATAGATTAGATTTTGTCGTTTCCTCCAGTTCAGGAAAATCTCAAAGAGTCATGGATAGTTTGCTGCAGGCTATTCCACATGTTGTCTATACCTGGATGACATCCTTGTGACAGGAAAAAACTGAGTATGAGCATCTGGATCATTTGGAACATATGCTGAAGAGGATGTCTGAGGCTGGGCTCTGTCTGAAGTGTAGTAAGTGTATATTCCAGGCACCAAGTGTGACTTATCTGCCTCACCAAATTCTTGCTCATGGCTTGCATCTGGTGCCAGAGATGGTCAGAGTTATTATGGAAGCTCCAAAACCCAAGAATGTGCTTGAGTGAGTTTTACTTATACAAGAATGTCTTGAGGGCAGAACAAAAATGATTGGTTATCTCCCTGAACCAATCAGATTGTAGAAGAGGTGGGTCCAATCAGCAAGAGGAAGACACACCAACAAATCGTGTTTTGGTACCACCTCCTCTAGTCTGTATGTCTGTATTTACATTGTCTGACAAACTGCTAGTACATCTCAATTCTGACAGAGATGACTCACTCATGTGGACGTGGGACAGCACTCTCAAATGTGATAAATGGGTCTGAACAGCTTAATGCTCTCACACACAATTTCCAAAGCTGAAAGGGGTTATTCACGGTTAGACAAGGAAGCCTTGGCCATCATGTTCATGAAAATTAGCAGGAAAACATTTTAAAATGGATTTGAGAAAGCACTACTTCCCACAGCATGTACTTAGAGTATGGAACAGTCTTCCTGTTAGTGTAGCGTAAGCTTTAAATCAGAGCTAAATAAGATTTTAACAACTCTGAGCTATTAGTTGAGTTCTCCCCAAAAGAGCTTGAATGGCCTCCTCTCGTTTGTAAATCTCTTATGTTCATATGTTCACTGTGAAACACTTCCATAAGTATCTCTATAGCTGCCCTTTCTCCACTGGCATTGATCACAATCCCTTGGTAAGCCTGTTCCACGGGAAACTTCTGGCTTCTGCAAGGATCCAACAACTCTCTCTCTCTGTTGGCCTACCAGTATAGAATCCTATACAGAACTGGTAAGGGCAACAAAAATGCCATTGTGTCCCCTGCCTTGGACTTACATCCAATGTTCCGGTGGTATCTGATTAAGTTTCAGGGTCGGGGTTGGAAAGTCCACTGGTTAGGACCGCCCATTTTACATTGCTTGTTCCATAGCTGCCTGAAGTATGTATTGGTTCTGACAGAAAGCTGTCAGAATCTGTATGTCTATATCTTCTATGTTTTCCATATTTATGCACAGTCTTCGTCGTGAAAAGGTAGGTATGTGTACTTATATAACTATGCATGTGACCAATAAAGGAATCTTGAATGTGAAAGTAAAGAAAGTTACTTGCTTTTAAAACTTATGTCATGGAAAGCCTCCCTGTGGTTTAGTCATCATATACAGTATACGGTATGATACATTGCACTCGTTGGTCACCCTGTCAACAACTAGCCTTCACCCACAATCATCTAACACACTTGTGCAATGTTGCTGTTGTTTTATAGGCCATAGCTTGTATACAGGGCCACCACTAGCTATAGCTACAGTAGAAAAGGATCGAAAACCTTGGGTTTATGAATTACAGTAAAACCTTGGATTGCAAATAACTTGGTTTGCGAGTGTTTTGATAAATTTTAACTTGATAAACGAGCAAGGTCTTGCAATTCGAGTATTACGTATGCGCTTTATCTGCTTAGGGTCAAGTGATCACAACTGAGCCGATGGTTCATCTCTCTCTTTTTCGTTGTGGGATTGTGGGTAGTCTCCCATGCTCGGTCTCAGTCGACGTGCATCACTCGTACAGTCAAAATTTAATAGATACGCACCACCCAAATAAGGCCGTAGCAGTGCAAGCAATGAATCTGTTTGACGACAATGCAATGTCCACATTTCCGTGAAACCGAAAAGCGGCTGTAATTGGATAGGTCTGTCAGGGACCGAGATGGAAGACATGAGGAACACAGGCAAATTGGGGAGAAAAATCCTTTTTTTTTTAATTCACAAAAAGAAAGCAATTTATCAAAAGAGTAAACTTGGGCCCACAAAAAGTCAAATTAATCAAAACCCACAGCTAGCCGTATAACTTAAACCAAATAACTGACCTTCTCTCTCACAAGACACCATGAGGACTATATATACACACACACTCTGGTTGGCCGAACCACAAGACACAAAAAGGGGAAACCCAACAAGAAATACCACAAATACACTAACACAAAAGTCAGCTGATGTGTCACTCAAAACAAACAAAATCAAGTTAAATCAAATTAAATTAAACTAATCCAAAAAAATATACTTAAACAATAAAAAGAAACTAAATGCGAACTATTCCACCCCCACTGCAAAGAGCCAGCTGGAGTTGTCCAATTTCCTGCCTTTAGCCCAGCTTCCATGTTGGCCACCTCTGGCTGGAACAGCAAGGAATCCTCCCCTGCACACGGTAAATCAAAAGAAATTAAACTCAATACTTAACACATTATTCCAGTTAATTAAATGTGTGTGTCTCATCCAGCAACTGGTTAAATGTGAAAACAGAAGAAATGACTATAAATGATACTCCCCATCAAGTTAACTGTGTGGCTGTGTGGGCAGCCATCACAAGGGCCCTTGCTAAAGCCGCACAAAAACAAAAGGGTTCCAGTGAGCCAACAGATAGCAGTGATTCCGTTAGTTATAGTGAATGTCGTCCTACAAAATAACCCTCCTCTTCTCCTCTCTCTCATCTCCCTCACACCGTCCATGATTCTTTTCAAAGGTAAAGTGCATGTTAAGCTATGGTAGGTTTTGACAGCTCAGCTCTTGCCAAAACTTGAAAATGGCAAGCTCAAAACTGAACGACACAAGGGACAACTCACTCAATTATCGTCTGCTTTATTTAGAAGCAAGATTAGGTCGATACCCGATTAGGATGATAACTTTAAGGATAAAAAACATAGATAGAACCTACAAACACTTCTAAATATAAACACTTCTAAACTAAACATTATTTAAAACTAAACATCTCATTTTATTTATAAATATCCTAGCCATCAAAAGGCTAAGCGTTGACAAAAATCTAAGAAGTCCCACAAAATTAGGAAAACACATTAAGCTGACATAAGTCATGAGTTACACAACATATAATGATGCTTCATTTAAATGAGCTATACTAATTATACAAACAGTATATGCAAACTTACAATGCCACTTCAAATGAGCTATACTAATTATACAAACAGCAGATTCCGTACAGTCATATACTTCTCCATGAATATGTATACTCAATTTGGGCATTCCAGATTTAATTTCTACATTTTAAATGTCCTTTTCCCTACCAGTTGTGCCTCCAGTGTCTTTGACCATGAGCTGAGTGTTTTTTTGCTCGTTGAGATAGTGAAGCCTCTTTCCAAACCTGACTTCAGCGGTGCACAGGTATATGGGTCTACCCGGAAACACTGACTCAACTTTAGGTTTGTCAATGAACACGGGTTGTTCTCTCTGCCCCCTACAGATTAGGAGGCTTGGAGCATTTTCCATTAGGGCTCATGTTTGCATGTTGTCTGAGTTTGACACAACAGTGCAGGTTAATTTGTTTTATGTATTTTTACTTTATATTTTGTATTAATCATATTTATATGAATATTTTTGGATTGTGGTGCGAATTATCTGAGTTTCCATTATTTCTAAAGAGAAAATTTGCTTTGATACATGAATGCTTTGGATTAAAAGCACATTTCCAGAACGATTTAAGCTTGCATTCCGAGGTTTTACTGTACCTGCATTGTGGAGGAAACAGAATTGTCATTAACTGGGTGAGTAGGGGGGTCTCCCAAGAAAAGCTTGCCTAGGGCACCTGAAAAGTTAGGGCCGCCCCTGCTTGAATGCACCAGCCCAGCTTGTCTCTGCTCATTCAGTGGGAGATTAGTTCAGATGCCTAAAATGTTTTCCTTTTATCATTTCCAAGCTTTCAAGCCAATTCCTGTGCAATTCAAGATGTCTTCTTCAAGCACCTGAAATGACTAAATGGCTTATAGTCCCATGCTGTGCAAAACATTAAATAGTGAAACGGTATAATTTCCAGCAAATGCACTTTTAAAGTTAAATACTAATGATTATCCTTCCATGTACTGAATGCTGTGCATTCAGAGAAGTGTTTGCCTTTCTGCATACCACTGTTGTACTGAGCTATTATTTTTGCACTTCTGTCCTTCGTGTTACCTTTAATGAGCGACTCTGCTTCTAGCAACAGAACTACCACGGACAGTCTGTTTTTTTCTCTCTCTAATTCTGCACACTCTAGATGCTGTAGTACATGAAATTCCCTGGAGGGTGGCTGTTTCTCAGATGCTGGAACCAACACATCTGGCACCAACCATCAAACCTCATTTAAAATCAATTAGACCAGCCATATTATCCATACAAATGGTTAGTTGAACAGTTAGTAGGCATGTAACAATGAATCGTAACTCGGTTAAAAATCTATATAAACGTATGGCGATTTATACCGGCTGATGTGGAAAATGAATCGCTACTTTAGGAGTACTTCACGGTCCTTTACTTAACAGAAAAACTGGTGTAATATTTGATTTCATGACATCAGTTCGACGCCAGATTTCACTGCATATTCACGTCAATATCATACGTTAGTTTTTGGTGTTGACTGAACGAGAGATGGCGAGCGAATTTGAAATTGAGGACGCACCCCCGATCTTAAATCTTAGCTTTCCGGTAATCACAAATGAAAACAGTGATCTTAATGAATGATTTCTGAATACGTTATGAAGGTGTATTGAACATTTTATGAATACAATATAAAAGCATTATTAAGGTGCAATTAGCGTTAATCTTTATCTGAAGATTTTTATTTTGATTTGGGATTTTTTGAAAACAGTATTTTATTTAATTTCAGTTGCACTGTTAAGGACACGTTTTACACAGTTTAGAAAGATAAAGGAATATTTTTGAATAAATAACAGCTCATTCTGTTAAAAAAAAATCATGAGAAAATTATATCGTGAATCCTGAAACGAATCGTGAGGTTGACTTCCGGTCGAGTACCAGTACCGAAAGTTTCAGTACCGAAAGTGCCAAACCAGCTGGAGTACTTCTTTGGTACTTCGATACTTTTGGGTGGGACAAAAGTATTTGCTGTCGATTGGTTATGCAAATAGCCTGCCTCTGAAACACAAAATACAACTGCCATCTTTTGAAACACATGGCAAACAGCAAGAAACAAAATTAAAAAATTAAAACAAAATTAAATGCAGTAAACAAAAATATAAAAAAGTCAAATGGAAGGATGGACAAACGAGGAAACACAGACTTTAATCGGCATATTGTCGGATGAACAGATCCAGCGGGATTTAGATGGCACGACTCGAAATAAAAAGTTTTTGCCGTTCCAGGCAATTCAGTTGCCCTATGTTTCCCCAGACAATTAGCTGGATAGAGATATTTCTTGATGAAAACAGTATAGAATTGCTTATAAGACTATACTATGCGTGACGACACTATTGTATTCACATGTAATAATTTACCTGAGTGATTGTCAGACATCTCACATACATCTTTACCTAAATATTAGGGGAAATATTATTTCCTGATGGACAGGAGAAACATAGGGAAATTGAATTGCCCGGAACACCGTAATACCAAGCTGCTTGGAAGTAAATAATTTGTTTGCTTTCAAAAGACTGAATTAGCAGTAAGCTAATTCTTACTGCTTTGATCGGCTTAGCCAAAGTAAGTGTACCTATGTAAACGTAAATGATGGCAGCATTCATGCAATTTGAATATTACTGAATCTTATACTGTGATAGAAGTTGACATAACATGACATAACAATAAACCGCATTTTCAAGCCTAAACTGTTAGTTTTAATTTTGGGCTGTTTTTAAAAAACATGATTTAAGATGCGCTTTGTGATGATGTCAGTCAGGGGCGGTTACTGATGATGTCATTTGGCACCGGTACCACTTTTTATGCCAGTGGAAAACGGACACTAAAGAAGTACCATACTTTCGGCACTTTATGGAAATAAAGTACCGAAAGTACGGTACCTGGTGCGGTGGATAACCACCCTTAGCGAACCTCTTGACCCTGTTTGCTTGCTGTTTATATTACAGTCACATGGTTCCCAGTTTAGGGGAGCAGAATGTTTGCATCAACAAGCAGATGTACCTAATAAATTAACCATCAAGTGTAAGTATGGCGATACAGCAGTGTCTCATAGGTCATTAAGAAAAAAGGAGAGGGTGTCTGTCTTACCCACACCAGTCATGCAGAATGTCAAATTCCAAATACAGCAGGTAATGTCTTTCAGTATGCTCATACTCGCATAATGAATTTTTGGGCAGCCATTAAAATGTATTAGTGGTAACTTTACTTGCTCTCTCAAAATCACTGCACTTCAGCATACAATGACAAAATTGAAAGAATTTGGAGATGGCTGAAAGCCAGGTTAAATATGCAATAACCCCTCCGGTTCTCTCATTTTGCTGGGTGCATTTTAACTCTGAGTTTCAGCTCTTTGCACAGATGTTCAGTGGGATTTAGATCAGGATTCATAGAAGGCCACTTCAGAATGTTCCAATTGTCTGTTCATTCATGGGTATATTTTGAGGCATGTTTTGAGTGATTGGCCTCTTGGAAGACCCATGACCTGTGACTGAGATTCAACTTTCTGACATCTGGGCTCTGATTTTATTTTGACTATCCTGGACTGACTGTCGCTTGTCAACATGCAGGTTGGCAGATTCCAGTCAGTCTTTTCTGTGTTTCTGTCTTAGAAGCAGTCTCTCTCTGGTGTCTTCCATCATGCGGCCCATTTTTATTCAGAGTGTGATGAATGGTGCAACTTGAAACTGTTGTACCTTGAGCTTGAATATGGTTCATAGTTTTCCTTTTCAGTTTTCTTCTTGTAGCCTCGCTGAGAGATGTTGGTTATAGCCCTATGGGCCTTAAACTTCTCAATAATACAGTGCTGCCAACAATGGTCACAGGGACACTAAAGTCTTTGGTGACGTAATCTTGGTCTTGTAATCTTTACTTTGATCATGTTTAACTGTTACTTTTTAACGTTTGTAATCTTTTATTCTGATACATCCAGTAACAGAACAACAGTGTAATACGTTGTTCCATTTAAACTGCCAAAGTGAATGATTATGTGATTGAAGATAACTGTGATAGTAATTATGAAGAGTACAGTCTGCTTGAATTAACCTCAGGGCTGGGATTTCATTTTGTCCCTGGACTTTGTGGTTGCAGCGAATGAAGGTGAAGGACCTAATTGTGGTATATGGGTTTATTGCAGAAACTGGCAAACAAAACTGAAATTGACTCGTGGTTCTTGTCGTTGAAGTCACAAAGCCAGAAGGTTCGGGTAGCAGCATAATCCATCCTACATGGGAGACAGGATACGAAAACAGCGGGAAGGTCAGAGGGGGAAACGTATGAGGCAGGACTGGGATCACAAAAGCAGGGCAGCTCTGGGCTAGACAAAGGACACAGGAAAAATGTTCAGTAAGTGACATTCAGATCAGCAATACCTTGCACTGAGTGCAAGGGAGAGCAGGACTTTACATGGAACTGACCAAATGTTCCCACTCAATACTTAATCATGCTGTGCTGGCATGTGGGGAGTGACAGTGGTCCTCTATGGCAGTGTTTCCCAGTCCACTCCTCAGGGACGCACAGTCAGTCCATGTTTTTGCTCCCTCCGGGCTCTTTGACAGATAGTCCAAATTTTTGCTCCCTTCCAGCTCCTAGAGCAAATACGTGAACTGTCTGTGGGACCCCAAGGACTGGATTGGGAAACACTGCACTGTGGTATATTGTGTTAAGTGAGAGTAGGATAATGAAGTTTGCAGTATCGATGGGATAATGAAGTTTGCAGTATTGATGGGATACCCCCACAATAAAATTATTTCTTAGAACTTCTAAACAGTATCAATAATACTGTTCAGACAGTTTAAAATGACATTATACAATAAGAAAATGATTAAATTAATTTCACAGCTTTTTCTTGTTTGTTTTGTTCCACTGCCAAGCAAAGAAAAGCATACACGAATGTAGTTTTTTTTTATTTCAGTGTTTTTTAGGAATAATTATGATTTGTATTATTTGACAAAAATACAAGGGTGCCAGTACTTTCAGCTACATTTGGCAGCAATTTTCTGGAGACGAAAAAGCCAACCAGGAAACAACAACATAAAATTTGTACCTGTGTCTTGAAGGCTAGTATACACATCTTACAGCAGTGTTTCCCAATCCGGTCCTTGGGGATCCATAGATGGTCCACATTTTTACCAGGAGCTCGGAAGGAGCAAAAACGTGGGCCGACTGTGGGTCCCGAGGGGACCGAGTTTGGAAACACCAACATACAGTATGTTATTTGTAAAAAGGGTTCAGATCACTAGTCCATGCACAGCAGGCCAACAGCTCAATGAGCAGCACTACCGAGAGCTGGCGAAGCATGCGGAATAGCAGGGAACATTGCCCGTGGGTCTGCTCACACTCGTCTTCAGCCCTTTGCTTCAGCCCTCCTAAAAGGTTGTATTTATCTCCCATGGCCAATCAAAAGGATTCCAGCAGAGACCGCATACAGCCCATGTGGATAGCTACCTGTACATGGTTTATGTAAATGTTTCAGATCAGATACCTCAAAAATACTATAAATATGAATGCGAAATTGGATTCCTCTTTTGGCTCCTGAATCATTTGGTAAGAAATCCTCATATTATTTTCCATATATTGACTTAAACGTAGAGCAAATTCCATACAAAGACTAATCAACAATTTCTACAGTAACACCAGATCTACGCATAAATCCGTGTATTTTCAGACGGGCTTAATTAAAATAATTAATTGAAGAGAAGAACAGGAGGAAATGGAATGATGGGGAAGCAGCAGAGTAATTTCCTCCTTACACAGCACAGGCGGACCCCTGTGACGCAGCCTGTTCTCGCTCGTTATGTCTGCGTGGTGCTTAATTAAGTGCAATGAAGCTTGTCCAGATAAAGAGTGGAGGAAGGAAACTGTGTACCAGGCAGGATGTTGGGCACAGCACTGTAAAGGTGTTTTCAATGCAAACCCTGAACTGAAATTTGCTATTATTTTATCTCACTGACCAGTGCGCTTTGCAGCTAAGAACCCATTTGGAGGATGATGTGTTATAGTAGTTTTGCGTTATTTGCATGTGCCTATACATAAGGATTCTTTTCCAAGGTGTCTTGTGATTTTTAAGGACAATGCACTATGCAGATTTTACACGCTACAGGTGACTGCCCAACTGCTTGCTTGTTCACTGCTTGGAGGCCAGTCGCACTCCAGATTATTAACCTCCATCCAGGAGGACCGTCTCTAGGAGTCGCTGGTGTGATGGCAGTTATCGACCTTCTGGTGGCAGCCACTAGGTGACAGAAGGCCTGAGCCATAAGTCACTGAATGCAGGCATCTTAATTGATTTCAGAGTCCCAGAGGTTTGACATTTACATTCTTTTAAATGTGCCGCCAGTCCAATTTCCCCCTTCAAATTTCCTTTTTCCCAGCCTCTTGGAAACGTAAATGTTTCAGTGCACAGCGTTTAATAAAACATTTGCTTTTGATTCCTTTCTGATGTCTTTAGCTTCTTTAAACTGCATTCAAAAGTAAAGTTTGGTGATCTCAGGCTCAGCTGTAGCTGCTGTGTGAAGTTTTGAAAGCGTCTGAGGTGAAGAGATTCAGATTCAGGTCCAGTCCACAGATGATAAGAACCTTTGAGTCACTACTTAGCAAATCGGGACCAACCTCACGAGGATGAGTATATCAGATGGAAGTGCTATTGCTGAATATCAGCAGACTTACAGTTCCCATAGTCACCTTCAGCCATATGATAATGTAATGACATATTCCATAAGGTATGTATGTCTTTCATTATGATAAAGGTATAATATTTTATCATATTTTAAATGCATCGCAGACTGCATGGCATGTTTAATACACAGTTATATTGTATAATTCATGTTATGTACGACTGTGTTTTGCTGCTTCTTTTCGTGATATAATCCAATATTCGTGAGTGAAGATCCTCTGAAGTCTTTTGAGAATGTATTAATTTTGTATGGTGCCATTATATCTCAAAATCATTGCACTCTTTGCACGCTGGCTTATTGCTTTTTTTTTGTATTCAAAAATATTACAGAAATTTGAAAAACACTGTGATCTCTTGTTTCTCATAAATATAGACATATTTCATATAACAGGCTTTTAGAACAGCTTCAGTGTTTTTTCAGCATTAAACACTGGCATAAAATTCATATGCAGTACAGTTAAAGATAAAAAAGCAAGGTGAATTTCTCAGAAAATAACAAATGCTCCCACTGACCTGGACCAGTTTAACAAGCATTGGGATGCTGCTGACAGGCATTTATATAGGTATTGTAAGAATATATTACACACTTTCCCTGTCATAGTATGACTTTAAGCCTGCGTTAATTAGAAACAACTAGACAGCTTTTATGTCTTAACTAAGAGTTCTGACAGGCTATGCACAACAAACAACTTAAAAGACAAATATACAGACACTATCCCAAGATGGAAAATAAAAGTCTCAAGTTGGTTTGTCTGATAACATAATCAAAAATTTTTTGTTTAAAGAAAATAAAGACTGAAATTCTTTTTAAGTGGTATATGTTCTTCTGAGCCTAACCTGGGTATAACTGTGACAGCCTCAAAGGCCACAGATTGTCACATCTACCCCTTATCTACACACACCAGCAGGACTCAATTGGTAACATGACTGTTAATTAACCAACTAACAAACGTCAACTGACACTCGTTACAAAAGCATTCTTATTCCCAGCATCCACACTGCAGGTGATGGTGAGATGCGAGCCAGTATCACCGAACAAGGAATGAAAGTGAGCCGGGAAAAAAGAGAGGTTCTGCAGGTTGGTGTGTTATTAATCGTTGTGTCACATGGTCACGGTGGTGCAGAGATGGCCACAGGAAATGTCCAGAGGGAAACTAAAAGCCCGAACGGAGGGAGTGATACGCGAGGCCAAAGTTGGGTAGCCGAGTCGGAGGTGCAGGAGCACACCTCGTAATTGCTTCCCGCGTGGCTGGCGCGCTGCTGCCCACGCAAGTGGGTCTCTGTGCCATTGGCCTCCTGGGTTGGAGAGTTTGACAGCATGTCCACGCAGAGCAGCCAGTCTTTGCCGATGGGCTGTGGGTAGCCAGTCTCTACCTCCATGTCGCTGCCCCGCACGCGCCAATATTCTGCACCTTTGAAGAAGTAGGAGGCTCCTGGTGATAAAACAGATGGAACGAGCCTGAGTTATTGGCAACGGTAACATGCTATCACATTAATATGCTATGATTTGCATGGACCACACACACCATCAGACCAGCGCATCGCGTCGTCCAGCTGTGCTGGGATCCCCTTCCACAGCACGCTGTCCTTGGGGTAGCCCAGGTCCATCCGATGCAGGTAGTCGTCATAGCGCCAATATCTGCCACCCTTGAAGAAGTAGGTCTTGTCATTGTGTGGCCAGACAAAGGCGGCATCCACACCCTCCATCGGTAAGCCAAAGTCACTGATTGGTCGGGGATAGCCCTCCTCCACGTTGTTGTCCTTGAACACCCAATAGTTTAACCCTGAGGGCGGGACAAAAGTATCAATAATTAAATCTACAATGCAAAACATTCAGTGTCACCAAACTACCATAAGCATTTTTTCTAGGAATTTCATAAAGACTCAATAATCAGTGGCATTTAGCATAAATTGGCCTAATTATGCTACTTGCGCAAATGGAGATCTTTATTCTTCAAAGTCAGTTTTTAGCCAGAAAAACTTGACATAAGGCCTGCTCTAGCGAGCTGTAGGTTTGTGATGAATAACATCAAGTATGAAAAAACATCTAGTGCCTAATAATGCAGCAAACATTGTGTTTGCATATTGAACTAAACAGTGTGAAGACTGGTATAAATATATGCTCTCAGTTAAAACTATACTGATCACAAAATAAACATGTTAATTTCTTTGTGCCCATCACTGTGAAACAAATGTCAATCACCAGACATGTGAATTACAAGCTGCAACCCAAATGTACATCGACTCAATCTACATGGACTTCTCATAGCTAGAAATCATCAATCATCAATTAATCTGTATAACACCACAAAAATGTTTAGAAGCATAAAAATATTTAGAGATACAATATTTTTGGCCTGGTGCTCAACATCTGCCTTTCAAGTGAAACATAAGATAAACAGAAAAATACATATTAGAGGTTGAATGTTTTTATTGGAATTAATGTCTTAAGCGAGAAATTAAATAAAAAAATTCTTTGCATTTTTTTTGGTTTTATGAATAAACATTCATACATCATTCGGTTAGTACTTGATTAACAATACAGAGACAATGTCTTGCCCCGATTGCCTGCTCCTTCCGTGAGCCACGCCCCCTCATTAACCTTGTGTGGAATCCATGTGTTTACCAGCTGTTTTCTATTGCTGTCATTAGTTCAACGTATTTACAGGTACAGTAGTTTCAGTTTGTTTCCCTACTCTGGTTGTTGTATTATCAACCTGCATTGCTGCCCAATCATTTTTCCCTACTTTGATTAAACCCCACATTTTCCCTGACTTCTGGTGTGCTGTGCTTTTGTCTGCGCTCTGGGTGCCTTCCAGCATTTCAGAATGACCAGACTCTGCAAAAAGATGCCTCACCTCACGATGGAAGAATACCTCATTTTAACTGATGAGGTGATCTATTGGCTCCCGCAGCCTAAGGTAAAGGAGGCCCGAACTGCCAGAGCCCTGGCTTTCTGTGTGAGGAGAATACTGGAAGAGAGCTCTCTGCCGGATGACTCACACCATGCAGAACAGGTATGGCGGAACCTAGTGCAGTTCAGAGGTGGGGCCGCGGAAGCAACGATAAGGCTAGTGTACCTGGATTGGGTTTCCTCTCCTGCTGTCTGGGTAGCCCAAACTCCCCGTCGCCCCTGCTGAGTCTGCTCCGCTAAAGTGGAAATGTCGCAAATGGGGGGGGGGCATGTCCAAAGCCCTTCCGGGATCTGCTTCGCACGGACACCTGACATCTCCGTGGCCGCCACCCTCCTCGAGCCGGAGCCCGACGCCTGTGCAGCTACTTCGCCTGTCCCAGAGGTGACCCTGCCCGCTTCTTTGTCTGCACATGTTGCCCGTCTGCCCGCTTCTTTGCCTGCACACGACACTCGGCTACCTGTTGCTTTGCCTGCGTCCGGAGCCAGCCTGCCTGCTGCTCCACCTATGCCTTAGACCCTAGCTAAGCAATTCTCTTGGCTAACTTCCCTCTCTAATGATACGGAGACAATGGCGGAGAGCCTAAGGAAGCTGCTCCATTTAAGTACAGAGTAGGCTTCCTTGACAGGTGCGTCTGCCTCCCCCGAAACACAACCCTCAGCTGCGGTTTCTGCCACGAAGTTGCTGCGCTTGCGGTTCCTGTCCCTGCCTGTTCTGGCTGTGCCCCCCACCCAAGATTCCTGCACCTGCAGTTCCTGCAGCGCCCCCCCCCCCGAGTTTCTGGCTGTACCCATGGTTCCTGCTGCCCCACCGCCCAAGGTTCCTGGCCAGGTGGCCCCTGCACCTCCCTCCATGGTTCCTGGCCCAATGGCTTCAGCACCGCCTCCAGTGGTTCAGGTTTCCGAGGTCCCATCCCCGTGGTGCCCTGCGAGGCCCCCTTCCTGCTGGTTGACGCGTCGCCCTCAGAGGCCCCAGTCCGGGCGGATGACACTCATGGTCTATGGCCTCCGGGTTCAAGTTTCCTCATCTCCAGTTCCTCAGGTTCCTGACCCTGCTCCTCCCGTTCCCCCGGCTTCCTTGGCCCAAGTCCCTGTCCCTGTTCCCCCAGGCTCCAGCCTCTGGGGGGCGAGGGGGGGGTCTTGACCTGCCCTGATTGTCCGCTGCTTTTGTGTGTCAGATCCCCTCGTTAACCTTGTGTGGAATCCCCTTGTTTACCACCTGTTTTCTGTTACTGTCACTAGTTCAATATATTTAGTTCACATTTCAGTTTGTTTTCCCAGTCTGGTCATTGTAATGTCAACCTGCGTTGTGGCCTGTTTATTTGTTCCTACTTTGATTAATCCCCAAATTTTCCCCAATTTATGGCGTCCTGGTCTTCTGTCTGAACGCTGAGCACCTTCCAGCATGACAGACACTACTTTAATCTTAATGTTAGTTTATAGAATGAATGTTTTAGGGTTATTGACACAAAATCTGGCTATATAGTGTGATATTAACAGACAGATTATCTGTTAAATGCATAAAGCCATCAGTTTTAATAGACAGCTATTAACAAAAGGAGAATAATTAATTGCAACCCTCAAATCTGCAGCTCATTTGTAATAAAGTATGCTCCTCTCATGTTTAATAAGCTGACAAGCATTTCATTAATTTCAGAACAATCACAATGATTATACAATATAATTCGGTTTAAATGTATGCGTGTTTTAACTGGCTCAGAGCTGTGTGGGATATTATGTATCTTCCTGTGATTTTCATAATAAGTTATTTTCACACATACTACAGCTTCAGCTGAAAATTGCCTCAGGATGAATCTGCATACTTTGGGATTTAGTTACGTACTGGCAATTAAGAGAAGGTAACATATCAATTATATCATAAGACAAATTCACCCAGCACAGATGCACCACAGGGACCAACGAGTAAGCAAAACTGGGTTTAACACAAGAAACACGATGGCATGAGAGTCATAGGGGTACCTTTGAAGAAGACAATCTTGTGGTCCCCTGGCCGTTCATACACAGCGTCCACGCTGTCCAGACTATCGGGCAGACCCTTCCAGAACCGGTGGAGATGGACTGGATGAAGGGACACCAGCTGCTTCTCCCTTGTCAGACGCCAGAAATAAATCCCTAGAAGAAGGAAACATGGACCCAGAGAGAGCATGTATTCTTAACTCTTTAATTCCTGGTAAGAGAAGATGACAAAAGGAAACTGACTCTTCCAGGTGAAAATATGTTTCAGAACTGGGATGTAAGTGTCTGTGGGATAAACTCTGTGAACAAACTGGATTAGGTGTTTTGATGGGACTGGCCACATCCATTCTTATGATCGTGTTTGTGAGGGGTGGTTTTAATCGCTCTGTTTTGCCGTGTATTGCCAAAGAAGAAACAGAGAAGAGAGGGAAGAGAAATGACTGTCGAACACTTTCATTTTCAAACTGCCTTTCAAGTAATTTGTTTTGCTGTATGGACTGTAATTTTTCTGTATCTAGAGACGGTGGTTAGGGAGGGAAACAGCTTCCACTGAAGCAAGGGGTGTGAATGGTAAATAACTGGGAATTGCTTTCAAGAAGTCTGACATGTAAGTGTTTCTGCGCTTGTGGATGCACAATTGTTTTTAATAAATAGTAAATCTGTCTGGGAGCCTGAGCCGGGATTGCTATTAAGATAGAGAGTAGGGGGAGGGAGGGAATGTTAAACAAAATGTATGAAAAAATTGATGTACCTTGTTATAGTGTTAACCTGTACTTGTGCAATGAGAAGGTAAAAGATAGAGAGTAGCAGCTTTGGATCTGCTGCAGCCTCCTGCCAGCAAGGACAAATTTTGAAAAGTTCTATTGAAAGTTTCCGAATGCTTGGCTGATTTTAGCATCGATTCTGCCTCCCCTAATGTACCTTTAAAGAAGAAGGCCTCGCCACGGATCTGGGCCACTGCATCAAAATGAGTGTTGCATCTCTTTGGGGCATCATGAACCAGTCTGGAAAATGATGAAAGAAACATTTACTTAGTACCACAAATGCCAGTCTCCAAAATGCTTGTTTGTGTAAATGTTCTTAAGCTTGATTTTTTTTCCTTAAAAATGTTTCTACAAATAAAATAAACCCTTAAATTCACTGATTTAATGCTTCCTTTTTAAGTTAATCGGCAAGAGCGATTTGCTTATGAACTTTCATGGGATTTTGTTCTAAGGATTATAAGGCTATATCACATTTAGAATAAATCCCCAGATCTTTTTTATAATGCATATTTAGCTGATGCTTTTATACAAAAATATGTTCAATTGGAAAAGCAGGGCCAGCCAGTCACTGGAGCAGTTTGGGTAAAGGGCCTTGCTCAAATGCCCGATGATAAAATCTCTACGCAGCGACCTTCTGATTTGGGGCACAGGGCCTTAACTCACAAGCTACACACCAGCATGCTTTTAAGGGGGAAACCAAAGTGCTTCTGGCTTTCTGATGGCTTCCATAGAGTAATTACACAGCTAGCCTTATGAATTATCAATTGTTTCAGGTTAAACAGTCTTTCTATGATCTTGTGAAGCCATGCAAAACACATTTGTAGAGCTTGGAAAGTCTTGTCTTCTCTGAATGTTTTTGAAGGGTCAAAAACAGGGTGACCAGATAATCAGGGATGTCTGGGAGAACATTTTTAACTACTTCAGGATTTACACAATACTTTAAAACTGAAAGGCTCCTGTGCTCGGCTAAATAGTTCAGTTATTCTTGTGCTTTGACTGGTACCTTTGCTTGCTTTAAAGACTCATCCAGCTGATTCACATTAACATTAGTGACACATGCATGATTATAGGAGACTGACCAATGAACACACAGCAAGAACTCGTGCATAAGTGAAATCAAGGTACTTTTTATTGAAATAAAGTTTATAAATCCTGTCCTGGCTCAAAGTGTCCTCCCAGACATGGATTATCTGGTTAGCCTAGCCAAAAGCTGCACTCAACTCGATCTTTTTAATCCTGCTAATTGGCAGTAAAAATTTATGACACTCAACTTGATCTTACTCACAGTATTGTTGACCGGTTTTCAGGGAGGTCCAGCAGTATGGGGGGATCGGTGCCATGGGAGATTTCGGGTTGAATGGTGTGGGACACAGAATCCCGCACCCCTGGAGAAACAGGTGGAAAATGGTTTCATAGCCATTTCTTTCAGCATGGGGGGATTTTGAGAGGTGGGAGGGCTCTATGAGATAATGCCACAAAGTCCACTTTCCTGGTACACCAGCTACTGTACATCCATCACTTGTTTTTTTTATGTCAGGACAAAGCAAAGATGGACTCAGATCAAAAGTATTTGACAATATCAGCTAACCTTGACACGGAATTCTAAAAGTACATTTAATAGGCATTTGCAAAAGCTTTCAAAAATGTCTTTTTAGTGGTCCAAACCAACACAAGGCACACTCACACAAGCAGACCTATGGGCTATTTGGTAACACCAATTAATCGCAGCATGTCTTTGAACTGTGGGGGGAAACCGGAGTTCACAGAGGAAACCCCACCACGACATGGGGAGAAGATGCTATCTCCACACACATAGTCATGATCCCAGAGTTGTGAGACGACAGTGCTAACCACTGCACTATTGTGCTACCCATACAGTACCAAAAGAGGAAATAGACTAAAAAGGAAATAATTTATAACATTTTCTTTTATTGGATTACAACATCATTGTCCATTTCCTCAGAACTAGTACCGCTGAGTAACTGCCATAGTGAATTTGCCTTCAAGTATTTAAATACTGACTTAAATCATTATCTACCTGATCCAGTCCTATTTAGGCAGAAACAGGCACCCTCAAGCCTGTAGTCTGTAGGCGGAAATGGTAGGTATTTAAGAAGCACTGAAACTTTTAACAGAAGGTGAAGTGATTTTCAGGCTTATTATTTATCCCATTACATTACCCAATAAACAAAGATAAATGAAGAATAATGCCTGTTTTGCTGGCTGATTTAGGGGCAAAGGAGCAGGCAAGCAGCACGTTCAAAATAAATTAGACTGATCTCCCCACTGATGACAAAGAACATTATCCAATCGGAATGAAGATCCTAATTTAGGGATAACGAAGGAAGAAGGAAAACACCTGGCCAGCTTTTGTCAGACAGATGGCCAAGAGAAGAATCTTCTTACCATAAAGCTGCCAGACACGGACTTTATCCTCATAGGGGAGGCTGTACTTGAGCGGGTCGCCCACGGGGCCCTGGTAGTATGGCCGCATGATAGATGCCATGGCGGAGGTGTGAGCCAGGCCGATGGCATGTCCAAACTCATGCACAGCCACCGCAAACAGGTCCATCCCGAAGGAGTCTGAGAAAGAAACCAAAGAGGATTAACGTGGCATAAATTTTTGCTGCCAAGTAGCAGGATTAAAACCATGTATGACACCTACCTTCAGTTTTTGCTTCCTAACTTCCTGTTATAGAATTAAACAGAAGCAGTTACGCACCGCTTTGTCCATAACCGTACTCAAAGCACATGTGTTTGTATGACAATACTAGTAACTATTCTTGTTAAAATTAGCATATTACCAAGTCTTTCCATTTACTCACCTGCTTATGTACCAGTACTCATCTGCCCTTTTTGTCCTGCTTCAAATCATAGTTCACTTTGCCTAGTATATATTACCTTATACAGTAAAACCTTGGATTGCGAGCATAATTCATTCTGGAAACGTGCTCATAATTCAAAGGACTCGTATATCAAAGCAAATTTTCCCATTAGAAATAATAGAAACTCAGATGATTCAACTATCACCCACAACCCAAATATTCATACTAAAATGATCAATACAAAATATAAAGTAAAAATACATAAAACAAATTAACCTGCACTTTACCTTTGAAAAGAATCATGGATGGTGAGGGAGACGAGAGAGAGGAGAAGAGGAGGGTTATTTTGTAGGACGACTTTCACTATAACTAACGGAATCACTGCTATCTGTTGGC
>JAODKE010000043.1:7999084-8016744 GCA_026779605.1 Mormyrus hasselquistii | reverse complement strand
GAAATGTGGACATTGCATTGTCATTAAAGAGATTCATCGCTCGCACTGCTACACCCTTATTCGGGTGGTGCTTTTCTACTAAATTTTGACTATACGAGTGAGGCATGCCGACTGAGACCAAGCATGGGAGACGATTACCCACAATCCTGCAACGAGAGAGAGAGAGAGAAGAACCATTGGCTCAGTTGTGATCTTGTGACGGTCGGCAGACAAAGCATATAGATAATACTCATACTGCAAGACCTCGTTCGTTTATCAAGTTACTGTAAAATTTATTTAAAAATTTTTCTTGTCAAAACACTCGTATTCCGAGTTTTGACTGTAATGATATTTTGCTGGTTCCCCTCTATTATATTAATTTCTTTTCATATTTCTGCATTACTCCACCAGTACCATCATCCTCCCTTCAGTTTCCCAGGCATGCTGCCAACATTTCTTTCTTCCATCTTGCATTTTTCTTCAATGAATATTCTGTCTAATCTCTTCTTCTAATGATTTTTCTAGATCTGGGTTAAGACTTTACAGTCCAGACTGGCAGGCAAGGGAACTTAAGTCTTGGTCTGACTATATTAGGGCTGCCATGATTAGTCGACATAGTTGATGATGTTGATGCTGAAAATGTGTGGACATCAATATTTTATATCAACAATTTGTTTTTCTTATTTTACTAAAATTACCTTTATGATTTGTAAAACTCTTCAATCCATTATAACAAATGTTTTCCTTTAATTCCACTATGTAATTATGGGTGGTTCAAAATATCACTAAACAAAAAAGTGGTTAGTAGACTGTGCAAAGTTTTGATGGCATACCACGGTGGCAAAAAAAGCTGGCGCCCATTATTTAAAGCCCTGCCATGATATAGAGTTTGTTGTTGTCAATATAAGATTAAATTAAACTGTCAATTTGAGAATAAAAATTAATCCTGTATATTAATCGACCAATTGGTAAAATAGTCGATAGATTAATCCATCAAAAAATAGTCACTAGTGGCAGCCCTAGACTATATTGGGTGTATAGACCACTCAAGAAAAAGTCTAAGTACATATCCCAGCCTCATATGAAGATTTGAAGTAGGTGTTGGGGAAACGAAGAGCCACTGAACTACCAATACATAAGCAACTTTTGCTGAATTTTTCTTTGTGGGAAAAAATATGGATGACTTAAAACATGTTTATACAGAAACCAAAATGTCATTACTATTAAGAATCGGTATCTATTACCCCGATCACAACCACTATTGAACACAGTGGCAAGGCCACTATCTTTACAAAGCTGTACCTATGGAATGGTTAGAAATCAAATCTGGATTTTGCATGGTGATAAGTGGAAGATTTCCAGACCACAAATGACAGACATTATGAGTACTGCGCTATGCCTTAAGGATTAGTCAATGCTACCTCTTTCTTCCATATATTCATCAATAATGCAATCACCAAAAACGTTATTTGTACCCCCTATTTTCTGGGAAACATTTGTGGAGAAATTTATTAAGACTGAAATGTGCCTGAAATTAGCATATGGACATCTGATTGGAAGGAGGAGTCGGTCTTCTCGCAGTGCCAACGCCCCCTTGCCCAGCCAAGCTCACTGAATTCCGACAGCTGTCTTGTTTCGTGTTCTAACTGCTGCTTGTCATGATCTGCTCGTACGTTCCTCCTGTTTGCCACGCCCCCTTCGTCACCTCGTGTGAATTCCCGATTGTTCTCAGCTGTTCCGCATTTCTGTCCCTTAGTCTTGTGTATTTAAGTCCTCACCAGAGTTTGTATCCCGAGATCTGTCATTGATGTTGTGTGCCGTGATGCTGGTTTCCCCTTAGTAAACCCTGTTTGCCCATATTTACGGCTCCACTCGCCTGAAACGTGATGTGACACTGCTAGTATGTACCCAGCAGATGTGTTTTATTCATTGTCAGATTTCAGTTTGGCATAGCCGACAACCAAGTGATTATCTTCCCTGCTTTCCCTCATTGCTTTTATCTCCTACTGTGTGGTACGGTGTGCTTGTTCTCCCGGGTCCTTTTCCCTGTATGAGTGCTGATCTCAACCTCCATCTAGAGCTGCCTGAGTGTAACGATCTACCCATGTCACCACTAGAGTGTGCCTGTCCCCTTACTCCCCAGGATAGATTCCTCCACTTTACAACTTCTACTTCCAATCCCACCTTTGATTCTTGTATATTGTTTTGGCTACTTGTTTGCACCATGTTTGGGTCCTCTGACCCAACATGATGCTGATGCCGCTACCAATTCCCAAATTTTTTGGATTGGACGATACATTTGCCACCTTCAGAAGGCTACAAAATTATTCTGGGATTTTCAAAGCCAGTTAGCTGACTTTATATTATATTATAATTCCTGGCTACTGCTATGCAAAATGCTGAAAAAAAAGAATAGATATTTATGCTGCAGCCACGGAAAAACAATTTTCTTCATTTTTTTTCCTTTATTTTCATTTGACCGGTCCACATATTCCCACACTGTCAGTTGGAGGTTCAGACACATTGTGTACATTGTTGCCCAGGCAGAAGATAGAGCCTTCAAAAATTCAAGGTAGGCTTTGTGACATGGAGATGTGACAAAACAAGTAACTGAGGATCTTTGATTTCAGTTGTATTTTTTTCCCAGTGGATTATTATGCATGAAATCCCAGGGTCTTCCACCTGTCATGACCAAATCTGACAGAAGGAAGTGGGCATGTTGACTAAGATTTTGTGCCAGTGCAAAATGTCAAATGGCCAGCAGCTTGTCACAGTGCAGGCAGAAAGGCTTTCAAAACAATGGATATGTGCAGGAGTTACGCAATACTCAAAGATGCCAAATTTATAATTTATGTACTGCAATGTGCAAAAAAGTCACTTTGATAATGGAAATGAACAGATTCATGTGGTAAACAGCGTTAAAACGTGGAGAGTTTATTAAATGAGTTTATTAAGAGCCTAGTTTTAATATTCTCACTCTCCCTAAGAAACTCTGACTCCTCTGTTGCCATTCACCCAACCTAAATTATCATAGGGAAATGATAATTAATCAATAACCAGTTAACTCTCAATCAATAATTAATTGCTTACAAGTGAGTAATAGGCTTGTCCCCCCCTTCATTGTTCATTGAAAATGGTCACCATTCAATATGTTTGACAATATGCTTCTCTGCATGTATGTTAAAAATTGGCTTCAGTTTTGTTAAGCATTTCATTTGAATGCATTAGTGGACAACTAAATAAGTTCATTACTCAAGGCAAGTTTGCTACTCAAATACAACACGTAGTTCCCTTGAAATTATTAGACAACCTACAGCAGTGGTTCTCAACCTGCGGCCCGTCACAAATGCAAATGCGGCCCGCGATGCTGACCACGTAAAACAAAATAAAAATAAATAAAATATAAAATAATAATAAATGTATCCCATTAATGGTAAGTAGAATTATACTCTCTAATGATAATAATACATCTAATTGTAATAATTTAAGATGCACAATATCTGGTTATTGAGCGTTGATGACGTCATATGTAAATAATATTTATTATTTTTTTATTGGATTGACATAAAGCCCCCAGAATCAAAGTCATGTGTAAGGTCATGTTCAGGGTTCGGACCTTGCTGGGGGTGATAGTTGAATAACTGGACCACTATGAATTTTAGTTGAATACCCCTGATGTAGGCACTGCCCGTGAGACTTGAACTTGGACATAGTGCGGCCCACTGCAAAAAAAGGTTGAGAACCACTGACCTACAGTATAAGAGCTAGCTCAACCCATTCTTCACAGTGTAGTGAAAATCCCTCCATCATCAGTGATCTTTCCAAACACTAATACATTGTCATTCCAATGTAAGACGACATTCCAATCACACATGACATTCCAAGCATTAATACATGTCACTCGCTGTTACATTGATATTTATGTTTTCTTTTGACACCAATAAAATAATTCACTCTTAAGTAGCTTGGAGTATTAATAATATAGGTCAGAGATCACCAACAGGCGGACTCTGGTCCTAATCCGAACCCAGAGACCTTAAAATCCAGACCACTGGGTGTTTTTTGTGTTGCTAATAAATTCAAGGTTTGAATTTTAGGTTACAAGACTTTTGAAAAGACACAGAGGGCCAATTCAGCAGGGCTCTGTGGGTCATTTAGCTTCAGCCTCTAGTCCATTTCTATTGATAGCTGCCATTGTGCAAACTAAGAGAGCAGCAGACAAGATTCCAGGCAAATGCGATGAATGTAACTGCAACATGACACGTTCATGTTTGAAAATATACTTGTGTAGACTTTGGTTGAAAACCTTGAAAATTACCATTTATTGGATTGACATAAAGCCCCCAGAATCAAAGTCATGTGTAAGGTCATGTTCAGGGTTCGGACCTTGCTGGGGGTGATAGTTGAATAACTGGACCACTATGAATTTTAGTTGAATACCCCTGATGTAGGCACTGTCATGAAAAAATAGTGCATCTTACAGTGTTTCACTTTAAAATGTTCCATTTTTAAAAGTTAAAGCGATATGTTTTTCTACTGCAACATGACTAACTTGCAATGTAATTGTGAACCCATGTCCTCTGCCATCACGACATGCTGTTCAGATTGATGAGTCTTGTAAATCACATTATGATGGTGCTGAGATTTATGATTGTTTTCAACAGGGCTTTGGCAATGGAACAACAAATACACACATCCATGATGGAAACTTATGAAGAGTGACCTTTCAAAATGCCGACTAGGGAAATGTGACTGTTAAGCTGATTTAATGGAACTTACAACTTGGGTAAACAAACAGACCAAAATAACACAATACAGACTAAAACAGAATAGTAGATACGGAACATACTACTGGACAGGCTGATTGAGATTGGCCATAAGATTCTCAGCTGAGAATGAGACTGATTCCTTACCTGGTGACCTGAAAGTCCAGGCCTCATCATCGTCGAAGTGGGAGTCCCCAGCAGTGATACGGTCTCCCGGGTAGAAGGCGTGTGCCACAGTGCCTCCAGGTCCATCGAAGGGGTACCCGTCATTGTGGTCGGCCTTCGTGAAGTCAATCTGTATGTCTGCCTGGCTGCCCGCCACCTCGTGGAAGTCGAGAGGCGCAATGTCGCTCCACACCTTCAGGGCATAGTACATCAGGGCTCGCACGGTGTCCCTCCCCAGCAGGTGAGACTCCTTTGGGAAAGTGCGAATCCTGCAGGTAGGATTCCAGATGGAGCGTAAACAATTCTGTTAAAAAGTAGCAGCTCCACCCATCCTGGCTGTTTCAGTTAGCCTCATGTAAACACTGTCCAATAAAATCCTAAAAATATTATTACAGTGGTCCCCCACCTATCACGTAAGTTACATTCCAGACCCATCAGCGACAGGTGAAAATCTGCAATATACATAGACCCTATAAATAAACATTTTTTAATAGGTTAAGCCTTAAAATACCCCTCGCACATGCTTTAAAAGCGATTGGTGAAAATCCACAATAAAGTGGTGGTACGATAGCTAAACCGCGATATAGCGGGGGATCACTATATAACCGTTAATACAAGGAATTGCTCTGTTTCATCTCCCTAAACAGGTACCCTTCTACCTCCCATACAACCATAATCTAAGTGGTTATCCAATACAGTGTTGCAGGCAGTCTGAAGCTTATTCCAAGGAACAATGACTGTATCTAAGACAGCTGTCCTGATTCCACTAGACCTCTCTGCTCTCCTCAACAAAGTACAGCATCAAATCTTCCAAACTATCCTGTCTCAACTTAGCATCACAGGGACTGATCTGAGATGGTCTGACTCGCACCTATCAGGCAGATCATTCCAAGTGTCTTAGGGCGTAGAAGTGTCCAAGTCATGTACAACAGTATCACCCAAGGCCCTGTATTTATTTCTCTCCTCTTTATTTATTTACAATACTTCTCTAAGGTTGATAATCTAGTCCCGTGGTTTCTTTTACTACTCTACCAGTGGTACACAGTTATACCTGACCTTTTCTCCTGACCATGCTTTCTGCTCAGATCTCTGCATGCCCAACCTCCCTGGAAACCTCTGCAAAACCAAACTTCTTGTCTTCCCTATCAACCCTACCACTATAACATATGTCTCTCTTCATTGGTTCCCTGTAGGTACTCGTATAAATTCTGAAAGTCCGTGGTGCTGACTTTCAGAGCCATTAACCCTTAGAACCCGACAAACGCAAAACGTGTTGATTTTAATGCCTATTAATCTTAGGCTCGTAATTTTGGATAGGTATAGCACACATAAATGAATTGTATGTAAGCACATATTCACTTCCGCGATGATCCACATCCTACCCTTCTGGGAAAAAAAATAAAATTTATATTTTATTTATTATAATCCTATAAATAAAGGGATAGAAAAATAGAAAAACACTCAAAATTGGCTGGAGTCCTGCTAGAAATAAAAACAAAACACAGCCTTCTATTTATTAGGAAGACAATTGCTTTATATTTTCATAATATTTATTCACAAAAGTTTGTATATGTATGTTTGATGTCGAGCTCCATCAAAACAGTGGAAATAGAATCTGCCCATCATGCAACTGGAACATCTCCCACACGTAAACACAATGACATGCTACATTGCGGGTTTGTTAATCAAGACAAAAAAAAAGCCATTTTGAAGTTTCATTCTCAAATTTCATTTTAGCAATCACAGTAAAAATATGCAGGAAAAACAATAGCGAGAAACATTCAGCATTAGACTCTAAAACTCTCTGTTATGTTTGTGTTTATCCAGTGGATCATAATCTAAACAATGGTTTTCCATTTCAATTTCTATGTTTCTTTTGATATATAAACACCATGCATTGCTGTCTATCAGATAACTTCAACAAATTACCAAATGGATGCAAAATCAAAGATATTTATTTCCATCTGGCACTAACCGTGAATTCCTAAACACATTACTAAGCCGTCGGAAGGTCCCCGATGAAATCCCTGCATTCCCACATCACAGAGATACTAATCTCAACATTTATAAGATTATTTTTGTAATGCCTGCAAATTTTTATATTACATGACACTAAAAATTGATAAATAGCCACAAGTAGTTTCCTCAAAAAATGTAACTGTGACTTCGGGGGGGGCACTCTGAATTCCTGTACTTTACTGGGCACAGACATGCACAAATCATGGGCAGATTACATGCATCAAATCACCTACTGTCAAGCCTTTTGACTATGAGAACACAGAGAAATCATGATCATTGCCTTATTGTTACAAAATTCATATTGGCGTGATAGGGAATTTTACAAAGGCCTATCGTTGTGATTCTTTCGGATAAAACAGCAGCAGGATAACAACAGTGAACATCTACTTTCCACCACCATGAAGAGAGGAAAGATTCAAAGCCCTGGCAGTGGAAGGTTGAGGTGACGGTGCTGTCCCCCACAACTCTGTACTTCCTTCAATCCATCCATCCATACATCCATTTTCTACCACAAGTCTTGGATATGATGTTAAACTGTATCCGGCCCTGCAAACTGGAGGATCACTTTTTTGGGGGTTGGTGGCAGGACTGTCACTCCAGTGCCAAGAAGTGCGAGGGCAGGGTCCCAGTCTTTCCAGTCCAGGCAGGGTTACATTGTCCTTACTGTTCTTATACTGTGCCATTTGTGGTTCTTCCCTAAGTACTAACAGTAATGCAGTCTTCAGGATTATTCTTAATCATTCTGTACAGGATTTCACATTAATTCCCCATACTAATGCCATTCCTGCAATCTAATTTGTAAATATGTTGAATATGATCGCATTTGTGACAAAAGTATGTTGACATAGACAGTAATCTAAAAGTCTCACACTAAGAAGCTAACCTAACTGAGTGAGGTAATTTGGTTAGATTTATAAAGTAGTATTTTTTCCATCAATTTACAATTATTTATTATAAGTCAGAGTCAATATGATAAAATTATGGAGAAGTCCCAGTTACACATGATCATTGCCTTATTGTTACATAATGCATATTGGCATGATGGAGAATTTTCCAAAGTCCTATCTTTGTGATTCTTTCTGCTCCTGGACCAGAGTATCTGCCATTCGTTAAAATGTATGAAAATGCGTTAAATAAAATTACCAAAAATTAAGGACTTAATGGCATTACAAAGTCTAAAATATGATTTCCAGATGATATAAATGTAAGCATATTATTGCCATGTTTTAGAGCCAGCCGTTCCATACCCTATAATTCTAACTAATTGATTCTGTCTGGAACAGAAATTAACGTTGCATTACAAGTTTGTTCACGCTTTTGAAACTTTCTAACGAGATGAGTGAGACACGAGGTGCAAAGTCAGCATAACAGACTGGAGATTTTTATTTTTGTAGGAAAGATGTACAGCAGGGTGGGCAATCTTATCCACAAAGGGCCAGTGTGTGTATAGGGTTTTGGGATAACCTTTAGCTGTTTAAACCCAGGTGTGAGGACTCTTCAGCTAATCAGTCCTCTAATTAGTAATTAGGGAGTTGGAGTGAAAATTCACATACACATTGGCCCTTTCCAGATAGGATTGGCCATCCCTGATGTATAGACTTAAATGACAGCCCTACCAATAGGTAATTAACACTGCACAGATTACTTGAAGGGGAAATGTTCTGTATGATAAGAGACGCTATCTATCTTAGACTTGCTCAATTGGCATTATATTTAGTTGGTGTTCCTGTCTCTCATGCTTTTGTGGAGCATATATTCTGCTGAAAATACTTCTGAAGATGTGCATTTCTTTGTCCCTCTGATTTACTTCTCTTCTGAGCAGCAGCTCTGTAGATGAAGACTTCAATAAAACTCATTATCAAAAAACATCAACAGACCATCTCTCAGTGGAAACCAGTTACTTCACCATATTTATTGGCCTGCTATCGGATTGATTTTTATTCTTCTTTTTATGTTGTCTAGGTTAAGCACAACATGAAGCCGTAGAAATTGCTGTTTGAATGTTTGTCACATACAAATTCCCATATCCACATTTGGTAGTGGGGAGTACTGTAGCAGTTGTCATATTTGAAGTGTGACAGATTTTTTTAATTAATTTTTTTGAGCTGTAGTATATTTGACTTTCGGTATATGACATTGTGGTGGATATGAGGCCGGATTAGGTAGCATTAGCCAATTGAGCAGGTGCCCAGGGGCATCACACACTCTGGGGGACCCCAACCCGTGCAACCCCCCATCCCCCCCAATCCCCTCCGCGGACCCCTTCCTCGAATTGTTTTCTATCAAGTAAAGTAGGAGCTAATCATCCAATCCAATGTTACAGCCATTTGAAACTGTAAATGCAGCACTGACCAAAACACTGAAACAAAATAAAAACTAATCTTATTTAGAACAGACATAACTAAACCTATTTAAGCAGTTAATTTATGGGTACTGTGCTAGATAGTTGCCAAAATATGGTCTCAGAAATTACTACAGGACTGAATTACCACCTTTGTGACTTGGTTTTGACAACGAATGCATGTTGCAGGAGTCAATACAGCACGTAACCTGGTTTGAGGAGCATAAACCCTGGATTCCTTTTACATCTGCATTTTTGACACCTGCACAGATATACGTCTATTGGAAAAGGTAGCCATATCCTGTGGGATTTATTATATCTGATAGGTGCACTGTCTTTGGTACTCAGTTGTGACAACTGTTCTTTTGAGGAATTCTACGATTATGATTCCCTCAAATACACCATTAAACCCATTCAAGTAGAGTTTCATGAAGGCCATGCTGAAATCAGAAGCCACTATGGCCTCCCAATTTGCTAAATCTAAACATTACTGACTTTATGTAAAAGGATTTTATGTAGAAATCTCTCAAGATAAGTCACAGATAAAAGTGCAAAAGAGAAAGTGGTCATCTAATGACAAAGACTGAACTTGTGGATAAACAACATGGGTATGTTTGAATGCAGCCCTTTTAATACATTTTGCAAAAAAAAAAGGAAGATATACATTTCTTGCCAACCAGCACTTGGTTCTAATTGGTTGAGGTAACTGTATGAGGGACCTGCACAGAAGAGCAGCTTCCTAACCATTGTGCATGGTCCATCTTTCCATTCATCTACCACACCACTTACCTGGTAGCAGGTGGCAGTGAGGTTGAAGCCTATCTCTGAATGTCAGTCCATCACAGGGTATACAGACAGGTGAAATTCACATATTACTGAATGTCCTTTAACAGAGATGAGGTGCATAGGAGCTAATGCATGTATGTTAGTTCTAAATACATAAAAACCTTCTGCCCTTGAAGGAAAAATCATTAAAGCCCTCATCTTTTCTTACAACCCATTAGCCCAGGTAAGTTCTTTCTTTACTTCCTTTTCTATTCTTATGGACAATTTTGTTTTAGAAAAGGTGTAGAAAAAAAGTGTACTTGGTCGTCTGTTGGATTAATCTTGGGGCACCATCTATAAACATTCCGTGTTGTTGGGCTGGAGAAATACAGTACATGCTATATGACATTTTATCTGTGTTTGTAAATTACATCTGCAGAAAAGCCACACTGCGTAAGCACTCTCAAAGGCATGAAATGTCCTCATTCGAACATCAGCAGCAGTGTCAATACATCCGGCATCAACAGAGCTGACAATTTTTGAAGGACATCCTCGCAGAGCAATACACGAAAACATCCAGTCTATGGCAGAGCTGTCAGCAAAAAAAAAAAAAAAAACCCTTATTAATTAGAGAGGTCAGAGCCGAACGGCCGGACGTAACAGGTTGATAAAACTTTGAGCCTTCTCTGTGCTCACAGCTCATCCAACTTTGAAGCAGTTATGGAAGCAAAACTGCAAACTTCCTGGCATTACCTTGGTGCACCGAATAAAGTGGCCAAATATATATTGTTGTTGATGTTCTGAATAATAAATTCTAAAATTAGTATATTAGCAAATTTCCTATTATCTGCTTGAATCTATACTTCAAAGCCCAAATTCTGTCCCAAATTTCATGCAAAAAAATGGTCAATTATAAGCAATACTATCAAATATATACACCTTCAAGAACTATGTATGCATTCTTTAGGGCTGCAAGCATGGATTTTCATGCCTGTGATTAGAAAGTCACTAGTTCGATCCCTGACCTCTGCAGAATAGTCAGATGTCTATCGGGCACTTGAACAAGGCGCTTAACCAACTGCTCCAGGGCAGACCCTTGGCTTGCTCTCACCTGTTATGTGTGTCTCATGGAGAGTGAGAAGGTATAGGTCAAGGGTTCTCATTCCTGCTCCTGGAGATCTACCACCCTTTAGAGCATAGCTTCAACATCGATGGTTCTAAGACTGAAATGGTATTGAAGGTCCTGATTACCTATAACGAGTGTGTTAAATTAGGTCTGCAACTAAGCTCTGTAGGTTCATACATCTTCTGGAGCTGGAAT
Organism: Mormyrus hasselquistii; assembly: GCA_026779605.1. NCBI lineage: Eukaryota > Metazoa > Chordata > Actinopteri > Osteoglossiformes > Mormyridae > Mormyrus > Mormyrus hasselquistii. The sequence goes on along the minus strand of JAODKE010000043.1, from coordinate 8,005,388 downwards.
CAGTGGCCCAGGTGTAAAGAGAATTTCCACAAAGGGATTTAATAAAGTATCAGTATTCTATGATAGAATCAGCTGTAGCATTATTCATGATCATCCTTCTGACAGGGGAATTTACATGATTCTCTCACCTTCTGAGCAAAGCATTTCACACATTTAAGAATTACTGTGTGGAACAGCAGGTTGATAGGGGAATATGGTCTCTGAAGCAGAGTGATATGTGTGATTTTATACACTCAGATCGTAAGTGACCCAAGGAACCCAATAGCCTATGTGTTGCATGCCTAAAGTGTCCACCAGCAAGCAGAAGGACAATATTTAGAGGTGATTCAACACTGAGACTTGGCAGGTTCAGCTGTTTTAAAGGTGTCATTTGGCTATAATGTTTGTGCTGCCTTAGATCAGGGAGCTCTTGGGTGAAATAGGAGCACCAAACTAGAAATGCACCAAATTGCTTTCATGTTTTTTGTAAATATTAGTGTTGCCTATGTGGTGCTGACCGATTAAGACATATTGTGCAAACACAGGTGTCATGTCTTCTGCTTTCCGCAATAATTTGTAGTGAGTTGTTTAGGTTTACTGCAATTGTGCACTGTGCTCCAGGATACCTCCAGGACAGGTGCCTCTTGCTCCACTTGTTCTGAGAAGGTAATGCGCGTCTCCGTCTCCTCAGAGGTGGCTCTGACTGTGAAAGGTCAGGTAGAGAGCAACGCGGTGTCTTCATCAGGACCAGGGTCTCTTCATCTGGAGATGAGATGTTCATTGATATAGAGTCATAAAAAGAGACAGATGGACAAACACACACATACACAGACATACTCACCTAGCACCCCTGTCTCCTTCAGACCACCATACTTCTGCATGGCTTTTATAGCTTTGGTCAAAGCCTCCTTGGTCTGCAGCTGTCCTGTTACAGGGTCTGGGGGTGGGAGGTACCCGAACTTGCTCAGCCAGTCCTGTCAATTAAATAAGACAATGATGAGAGCTAAAAGTCTGCACCAATCAAATTTTACCGACTATGACAATATGGTAACACTCATACTGCAGCTTCACTTTGAAATGCTTTATATGTTTTCTGCTCACAATTTCACAGCACAGATCTGAGCATGTAATACTGTAATCCCTCTTCTGTGTACATACATAATAAATCCATCATGTTTACAATAGACACTAACAGCCTGCAATCCCCATTTAGTGGTACCTGCATACATAAACAATACTGAATAAGGCCAAATTCACAAATCTGTTTTGTATTAAGCTTTGAGAAGAATACTTGACCAGTCTCTCCCTATTCAATTTTAGAATTATTAAACTCACAAAAAAGCAGGATGAAATGAAAGAATGTAACTCAGAAATGAAAGATGCAATGGAATCAAACTTCATAATTATTCTGACTTTTGATGAAAATTCCATACATACAGACGCACAGAGAATTGGCGGAGTGTAATCTGTACCACAGATGAGTTTATGCAATAGGTGATATCTATTGCGTAACATGGACATCATCTTACAGTTAACATAAACTTAGCATAGGCCTACTGGTAAAATAAAATTACAAACTTTTTTTTTATTTTATTTTATTTTAACACCTGAAATATAGAAACCTTGATATAATAAAAATTTTGAATGAATATTTAATTTCAAGAACTTTGTATACAAACTGTAAGACATTAATTCATTTTTTTATTAATTGTGTGCAAATACATATCTATGATACAGTGGAACAAATGAAATTGTGTGTATTCCTGCCTTTTCCCCTCCTATGCTGGCTGAAACAGCCTTCATGTCTCCCAGAGTATGATAAATGGTAAGAAGAAGCACGGATGGATAGAATCCCTGTTTTTGAGGCTTTTGGTACCATGAGAGCAAAGTGGTGGCATAGGAAGGAGTTTGACATTGAAAGGGAACAGATTTACTCCAGCATTGGGGGGGCGTGAAGATGTGTTTTGTGTCACTGCAATGGGCACATAGTTACATTTTGAAAGGATGCGTCTAGTTTAAAATAAAGATTTCATAATTTAAAATAGGACTGTTAAGTGTTAGTCTTAGCTAAACATTCACAGCTAAACATTCATAAAAAAAGTAACTGATCCATATTATAAAATGATTTTGTATGATATAGGACTACAGTCTTTGTTAGGTATACTTTTCATCCTTGTGCTCTGTAAACTGGCCTTAGTAATGCATGGATTCATATTAAAGATGAGGAATGCATTTTTAATTTGTCTGTTCATTTTATATCATGACAGAAATATGTTGAACATCAGAAGGTCCCCATTATGAACGGTGATCGCAAAATCACAAAAAGTGCAATACTTACATTCTTGACAACAAAGAATGACCTTATGTCGCTTATGTTATTGGGAGGACCGTTCATGATATAATGTGTTAATGTTTGTGGAATGACGGGAGATGTGAGGGGTACAGAGATTCCGCAGAACGAAAGCAAGTTGTATGATAGTTTGACACACTTATACCTAATTATAACTAGATGTTCTGCAACATAGCATTATCATCGTTGGAGGATTTTATTATTTGCATCAGTCAAGAAAAAATATAAAGATATAAAAATATACAGAATAAGTGAAATTTTTGTTTGTTGGATTCTGTATGAGAGTAAACACTGAATGAGAGTCCTGACATTTTCAGAGTAGTAGATAGCACCTCAGTGATATTTACATGCAAGGCTTTGCTTGTTCCTGTTTGCTTGTTCCAGTTAGATACAGAGCATATGATATGGTCATCATCACTTCATCACTTGTCTACTATCTGGGCCTGGATGAGAACATTTCCCTTTCTCTCTGTCCTGTTGTTAATTAACTTTTATAACAACCTGCACATCTGATCCTCCTGTGTGCCACACCCCCCCCCCCCCCCCCCCCGTTACTTTGTGTTACTTCCTGATTGTGATCACTTGTTTCCTGTTATTTTCGGCTTGTCCTGTGTATTTAGTCTGCATCTGAGTCTGTTTTCCCTCATGTGTCATTCACGTGGTATGCCGTGTGCTCCCCTGTTAGTTATTTTTGGACTCTTATTTGGTCTCCTGTTATTGATTTCTTGTAAAATGATCCAGTAGGTATCATTCACATCTAATAACTTGAATACAATATTCTGTGGAAAAGGCAAGAATAATCTTAAACAACTTGCTTAAAGAATGTTGTTGTTATTGGGAGACCACACAAACGAAGATTCTGCAGACTTATAAAAAACTAGAGCGAAAAACATTCTAAAGGACTCCTCGCACCCTGCTCATGTTCTGTTCTGACTGCTGCCATCAGGCAAAAGATACAGGTATATTAAAGCTAGGACACACAGACTAAACAGCAGTTTCTACCCTGTTGCCATCAGGGCACTGAATGTCAGTTATTTTTTCCCCCACATTTCACCTCAGTCCTACTTAATGTGCAATAAGGACTCATGTGCAATATTGTCTCATGCCATATGTTGCTTCCCCTTTTTTATATATTTCCGTATTTAAATAGCTCTCTTATTTATTTCTTCTACATACCTGTCCGACACAGGGACTGCATATAATTTCGTTGTACTTGTTACAATGACAATAAAGTTATTGATTCTGATCATGCCCCATCATAAAGAATGAACCTACAAGGAACAGAACAAGAACAGGCACTTAAATACACACAGACAACAAGGCTAAGAAAGGGCAGGTGTGGACCATAACAAAATCAACCAATCAGGACAGGCAAGGAACAACAAGAAACAGGTGTAATGAGTTACAAACACTAAGGCCTTACCAAACTAGGAGAGACTAGGAGCCAAGGTAGAACATAATTCAACAAGGCACGGACAGGGTAGACCTTAAACAGGGACGCAAAGATAAAAATAAATGATACCAAAAGCTAATGATAAAATAAAACCCAATAAATTAAAGAACAGGGAAGCAGACCAGCCTTGAAAGCATGACTGGAGGGGTATCAGCTTCCAAATCACTCAATGAACCCACTGAACTATGGGGCAGCCTACATGGCAGAGGGAACAGAATGGCTGATGAAACAAATGTGACAGAGCCAGAAGAGCCACCCACCCGCCTAACACATAAGTAGAAGCATTGTGTGCTCAGCTCAGGGATCAATTCATCGGTGTGCAGATTTTGACAGGCACCAACAGTAATCCAACACTGTGTAGAACGATCATTTCAGACCATGACTGTTGTCTGAGATTCAAATCCACAAATAAGATCTTTGACCAAAGCCGGATCCAGGCATAGGAAACTAGGCAGCTCTATAGAGCTTGACCGGCATAAGGGGGGGCCAGTCAAAGTCATGAAATCAATATATATACATGACCGACTGCTTATGGAGGATAGAGGCGCAAGGCAGGGATGAGATTACCATTTATACCTTCTGCAATGGAACATCACCCGGGATTTTGGATATTGTAATATAATAATGTAGCATAGAATTTGTGTCTTTGTGGTCCTAAAGGGTTTTTATTTTGATGATTAATTATACTAGTGATATTTAATAGCCAATGGTTGAATGCCTCAGTTTCCTTGAACATTACATTTTTGTTGATAATAACTTATGTGTCTCATAAAAACACAAGCCCCAGGCAAACTTTACTAAGGCACCTGATCCTTTCAATAGCTCCAAACGCCCCTGGGAGGGACTCCCAAGCAAAGCCTTGCAAGTCACTGTTGCCAGTCACAGAAGCATGGTCTAAACAGTGTAGTTATACTAATACAATTACACATCGTCATGCATCTTGCTTTTTTCCAGTTGTTTTCATACACGATGAGTTTCCTGTCATGCTGTCCTGTCTGTTCTGGCTACTGCATTTGATTGTGAGCCTGACAGCCCAGTCAAGTCCAGGATTTCTCATTATTCTGCTTGTTTTAAAATTTAACAGCTTTTTCTCTTTCTTGGCAGACAGAAAAACCCTGCAGCAGAAGTTATTGGAGCACAGACATTAGTGGAATATAAGATGCCCAATACTAATGTCACTCAAATAACGGGCAAATTATTGGTACTTTCTCCTCTAGCTCAGTGTTTCTCAACCTGGTCCTCGCAGACCCCCAGGCAATCCACATTTTTGCTCTCTCCCAGCTCCCAGCACACCTGTACCAGGTATTCTGTGTTCATTATTGTTAGGTTCAGATGTTCAGGAAGCTGGGAGGGAGCAAAAACATGTGTCTGGAAGCCACCAAGGACTGTGCTTTAGCTCAGTTACATTAGAACTTTCTTTTTGCAGGGTTGGGTAACACATGAGGAGATAGTGTGCTATTCCTGACTCAATTTTATGCAACATGTTATCTGCTGAAGACATATGAACGAAGAGGACTGAATGTCCAAATTGTATTCCTTGGGCTCCCATTTCCTGTCTGCAACATCATTTTTTTTTTCTGAGAGCCAATTCTGCCTAGTATGACTTCTGGTCGCTACTCCCGCCGTGCAGCAGTGTAGCGTGTGTACTCCCAGCATCTTAGTTCATTGTATTTGTGTAAACCCTTAAAATTATGTTGAATGACGACTTACGGACATTTCAAGTTACTGTTTGATTGCTGTTCGGAACGTATCTCATTCGTAAGTAGATGAGCATCTGTATATATATAAACTCTCTAATGCCCACTGTACAGGAGGCACAGAAATACTTAACACTTATCACTTTTTTAGTATTGGGCTGAACTCAGTGCTTGAGAGAATCAGCGTATGATTAATGTGGACTATGTAGTCAGCCATCAAATACTGAGATTAAACTCACAGGCAAATACAGAAAGAAACAGAAACTGCAAAAGTAATTTTTCGAAAACCCAAGATAGTCGTGAAACTATGCAGCTTGGCTACAAAACAAATGCATTGTTAAAAAACAAACAGAGTGACACTCTACCTGGCAGTGTTAGTAAAAGGTTACTGGGTCTGGACCAGATTCTGCATAGTTTTTTGCTGAAACTGGCATCATGTTGTGTCACTTGACGCTTCCTCCCAAGATGACTTCTAGCACATGATTATGGCATTACATTACGCGTTGGCCTGCAGTAATTGTCACATAATTATCCCAATAAAGTAATCAAGAGCTGAGGTTCAGTCAAAATGAGTGTGCTCAGTGATTAGGGCATCATAGTTCATGACCCACGGTTTGGTAAAAGGATGTATTTACACACCCAAGAAGGATCACTGTGCATGAAACCATATATTTATCTGGGCATTTCATGGAATGAACTCAAATTCAAACTCAAAAATCTTCTCCGGGATTTTTACACCCCCCCACCCCCCCCCCCCCCCCCCCCCCCCCCCCCCCCCCCCCCACCCCTCCCCCCCCCCGCCCCCCCCCCACACCCCCCCGGCCC
>JAODKE010000043.1:7970887-7992119 GCA_026779605.1 Mormyrus hasselquistii | reverse complement strand
ATTATACAATACTTATACTGGTGATTTTGATTCATGCACCTGACAAATATCCTAATTAAAAAAAAAAAACTAACACTGTAACTAATAAAAACTAAACTAAAACTAAGCAATTTCAAAATATAAAAACTAGTAAATCTGTCTCTAATTAAAAACTAATTAAAACTAACTGAATTTAAAAACAAAAAGTCAAAACGAAATAAAAACTAAAACTGATGAAAAATACAGAACTATTATAACCTTGATGTGTAGCTTGTCCAGTCACAGTGAGTACAAGGAACGTATTCAACGTTATATACCAGTTAGTTCTGACCAAAAAATATGATTCTGTGAGTGCTCTTATCAGAGGATAATTGCACTCAGAACATTCAGTGCACTGCATTCATAATGCATTCATAGAACATTTATAAACAGCATACAAGTACACCTTAACATCCTAATACACCTTATCAGGTTTAATATACATCAATAAAAAACATTACATGAGTATACAATTATAATGTTTGTTTTTATTATATAATGTTTGTTATTAATGTATATTACAGGGCTGTATTAAGGGCTGTTAGGATGTTAAGGTATACATACATGATGTTTACGAATGCAATATAAAAGCATTATGAAGGTGCAGTTAATGTAAACGTATTATCTGTTGTGGCTTATTAGTATTAAGTTATAAATGCTACTCGATTAAGTGTTTTATAAAAGCAAAACCATATGAGAAGTAGTGTGATTGTACTCCAGTATATCACGGCTGTGACTATCTTCGCACTAGGCCTGTTGTCACACCCCGATCCTGCTGATCCTCCTGTGCCACGCCCCCCTCGTTAACCTCAGGTGGATTCCCAGTGTTTACCAGCTGTTTCCAGTTGTCCTTATTACAGTGGTTTGGTGTATTTAAGTCCACGTCAGATTTTGTTTCCCTAGTTCTGTGGTTGTAGTGTCGTGCACCGTTGTGTGCATTGTTATGCCCCTTCATGTGCTGATTAAAACCCTTTTGGCTCCAGTCCTTATCTCCTTTGCCTGCTTGCCGTTCCTTCCCGTACATGACACCCGTGACTTCATGCCTACAACCAGATCACAGCCATGATAAATCAGGGTACAACAGCACGACTGCGAGTTTGTTATTGCTTAAATAGTTGCTGTTTTCAGCATTACAGTCAAATGAAATTCTGTTCATCCAAGAAAGTTTTTTTCTTACTTTTCTGCCTTTAAAATCTCTCATTAAGTTTTGGATACATATTGCATAGAGCTAGAATAGGGTTAGGGTAATCATCTCTTAAAACTTAGATTAGTCTACAAGTGTGAATCTGTCCGCTGGCTCTGAATGATACATTAAATTACAAATTAGGAAACCTAAAGTGATAAAAAGAACAGACTGAAAGGTGAATAACATGACCACCAGTTAATAAGCTTCATATATCATTATTAAATACCTCATTAATTTGGTCTCACAAGGGGAAAAAAAATACTCTGTCGGGTTTGTCATTATTTCTGACTTCACAGCTAATTAGAAGATTCTCAGTGCTGTTTTTCAAAACTTGTTCACAGTTCAAAGGAATTAAGTTATGGAGCCGAAAACATGTTTTTGCTTAATTTTATTTGATGAAGTATGAAGAATTTTCCGTTAGGATCAATAAAGTATGTATATTTGAAAAATAGAATAAAAAAATGAAATGGGTCATGGTAATTGACCTGTATACCTTAGCAGTTTAAAAAACAGTCCTTAACGAACCAGTCTTATATGACCAATTCAAAGACCTCCGAACTCACCACAAACTTTATTCCAGTCGGAAATGGGGGTCATTCATATTGGAGTGTGAGACAGACTGATGGGACAAACACCATTTATTTAGAAAAATGAGGGAATATTTTCTGGCAGATTAGCCCATTTAGACAAACTGAACTCTGAAAACTCCCTTTTAGTGTTAATTGCCAGTCTTATTGAAATGGTATTAATCTGCTCCCTCGTTGTGAGGTATTATTGATGATATACTGAGCATTCTGTAACGCTGCTTTCTCCCAGATGCCTGCCGCTCCTCTTTTTCTCCCTGATCCCCCCCCACCTCACCCAGTCCCATAAATGATGTTCTGCTCCCTCTCTCTGAACAAGTGTGTCCATATATTGGTATATATAGTAACACACAGGCCAAAAGATGCAGGAAGTCACGGTGAGTTAGCTGAGTGTTAAATGCGGTCAGTCCAAGTGCGCCAGAGGCCGCGCTGTTTTCCAGTTTGTTTTATGTCCACTTGCCTAATTGGTTTGCAGCATACAGGTTTTCACTGAATGTTTACAAGCAAACTTTAAGAATGTAATATATATATATATATATATATATATATATATATATTACAGAAAGTGTATTTAAATGCAACACCAATATCCAACGAGCATAATATAAATAGCTTTCAGGATGCCATTTATACGTTTTAACACTTGCTGGGTAATTTGCTGAGTGTCTGAGTGACACAGTGGCTCAGTATGTAGCTCTTTCTTAATGCTCTGCCCTACTTGTGCATTTTGCATGTGCCGCTCATGATTTGCATGCATCCTGTATGAGACTCGTCCAATAGACCAAAAACAAAGATCTGAGGTGAATTCAGTGCGTTCCTTTTCACAGGTGTCTGTACCATTTGATCCAAGCCCGTCCTGGTATCCTAAGGTTTCCCTGCTAACGTCCTGATGAATGCTAACGGATAAATGTGACGCATGCCCTGAGATCTGAAGGCTATACTGGCAGGAGTCCTGCCCGTCATGTTTTCACACAGTGTTATCGAATGCCTTTCAAACCCTGCGTGAGCCTGACGACATAAAGCTCAATAGTCAAAACAGCTGTGAAACCATCAACGCAGCATGATGACGTCACAGCTTCATATAGAATGTATTTCCTCCTTCAGACACACAAGTTGTTAACATTCACACTCTTTATTGTAGACAATCTTTAGAAATCATTCCAAAGTTTCTCCCCTTAAAAATCTAACTTATTAAAGATATCACTTCTTTCTCAATACTAAAGGAATGACAATAATAGTCATTATATGGTACATAATTCATATTTTTCAGCAGGGTTTTCTGATTTAAAGAGCATTTTACTAACTTGTAAAAAATTTCTTAGGCAGAATCACTGTGCTCTGGACTGATTTTAAATTGATTGTTAAGACAGAAATAGTAACAACTATGAAGTTGCATAAAATAATCAAAACAAAAGAAGGTATGCTTGAGATGAGCCATTAAACCAAACACATGATTATTTTGTTATCTGACTTTTGTTTTTCTGTTCGGAGTTCATTCCAGAAAAATATTTCCCAAAACATCCTTTAACAGCATTCACCGGGGTGATGTGACATCAAAAGCTTATTTTTCTGACAAGCATATTGGTTTGTCCTTCATCTGTTCTTTTTCTTCCACATTCTTCACTTCTTTTTGTGATCTTTTTACAAACACATAAAAAAATACAAACAAGAAATGACCACAAAAAATGTGTACCGAACCCACAATATTGAACTAAAAAATTAAAATGAAAGGCCATTGTTACAAAACTTGGCAGATTCGAGGCGTTTTTGTCACCATAAAAGCAAAACTCAGATGCCACATTCAAACAGCCAGATCCCTGGGACTACATGGATCTACTGGTTTCAGGTATGAGCTATGAACCATCAGAGAGGCATCAGCTCTTATTACTCAGTGCAGTTGATAATTTTTATCATTATTGGTCTTCCCAAGCAACCAAGACAAAGCAAAATAGATATATGTTAAATCCATAAACAGAAATCATAAATCGTAGGATAGCAGTGATTATTTTCGTTAAGGGTTGGATGAAAAAAAAAGTTATTATTTTAAAAAAAGTTTAAGCATGATATAACAATATTTATAATAAATAAAATGACCAAATTGGATTATAAATACAGCCTCAGAGAAAATTAAGAGACCACTCTATATTTTTAAACAAATCTGCATTTTTAAATGCTGTTTTAATGCTGGTTCTGCCTGCAGAAGGCTATGCTGAGCAGCAGCTTGGTTCAAGGTTCAAATTTCAAAGACAGCTGTAAAGAAGAATAAGGTGAAGCAGGAGACACTGAGAGCGACCAGAAACCTGCCTGGTAAAGGGTGAAAGTGACTTTCTAATGCAAGAGATAACCATTAACTTAACGTGACAACTTCTCATGAATTGTAGGATGACTGGTGCTGATAACACTCTGTGAGATACGGCTCAGACACACACACACACATACTGTATATATACAGTATATATATATATATATATATATATATATATATATATATAACACAATGCAGCTAAAGTTCTGGCCTGTGTTCAAGCCTGAGGTTCAATGACAGCATGTTCTCAAAGCCCCAGCATAAATCACAGACTGGCATATCATCCACCCATCCCTGCCCTTTAATTGACTGGCATCTTGTTTTGGGCTGTTTCCCTTGGCAGGTGCCCTGTGCTGCTTGGGAGAGACTTCAGGCTCCTTAATGATTCTACTGAAAGTGAAGACTTAATGTGACATCAGGCATCTATACTGTATTCACCATAACAACCCGCTCGCTGTCATCGCCTTTCCAGAAGCATCCCATTTTTCATACCCTCGGCCAAACTATAGAAATCCCATCCTTGTGTGATTTATGGTGTGATTTATGTTCGATATCCTCCTTATTGGGACATTTATATAAGTATGACCACCTGAAGGAGATACTGACTTTCCCTGTATGATTGTATAAGATGGGGGCTTTGAATGTCCCAATGAGGTAACTGACTCTTTTGCTCCCCTGTACCAAATGACCAGTAATGTAACACTCGTGTTTTGTCTCTCCACCCCACATCACACACCCATCTTGGTTTCAGATCCCCTTATGCCCACTGTATGTCCCAGTCTATTTCCCACAGGCTGAAGTGAAAGGGCTGTAATTGTGTAATATTCTAATCCACTGTTATGTTTAACCTGCACCCTGCACGTCAGACCCTGACAGAAGGAACAAAAGGGAAAGGGACAGAGGATGGTATTTGTACATTGCCTTGGACATAAACACTGGGCAGTTGAATTAATGTAAATGTGGCTCACTCCTGGTATGGTCTGAGCAGAGCCGTGTCTCACAGTGTTATCAGCGAGACGCTGCTATCATGCAGGTGGCTGACTATGAAATGCTTTCACTAAAATCCTCAGCCTGACCATCCAAACTTTGTTCCAGGTTGCTAGCAGGACTGGACTCCACATGATCCACTAACCTGACATGTATGACAAGACATGAAGGAAATGAAGGCATGCAAGAAAATTAATTCTGGTCCGCAAATAGACGTAACCCACCCCCTCCCCGGTACCCATCCAGCATCTGCATCCATCACGTCATTCATGACTTGGGAGATAAGATGCAGAATTCCAGCGCACAATTCCTTAGTGGAGGCCACAGAAGGCTCAAACGACATTTAATCTGGATGGACGTTAGACGGCAGTGCAGAAAAATGCAGCAAGGATTAGGTCTGAAAAATTGAAGACTGGGAAAAAAAATAATGTTTATGGAACGTGTGGGCGCTAGCATTGCAAGATGTCCCTTGTCACACTAGAACCCTCGTTAAAATGAAAAACCAATAAAGCTTATGTCCCTGTGGGAATACATTCAACTGCAACAGATGCAATACATCTTTCCTTATTTCCCCAGATGAAGAAGAAGAAAAATGGAGCTTCTCAAAGAAGGAGCTGCTCACATTGCTGGAGGTTTATGTCTATATCTGCTCATCACAGTTGGAGTTACAGTATGGTACGCGTCTCCATGCCACTCACTGAGACCATTATTGTAGTGTGTCTACAAGAATCTGAAGTTGCCTCTGTTCCCCTGTTTTAATGGCAAGCAGTCCTAGCTGGGGTAAAGTAACTCATAGCTGGGGTAATTATCAATAACCGATAACCAAAAAACAGACCTTTTTACCCAGCTTTTAATTGGCCTAAAAAAAGAAACCAGGGCATGAAAGGGATATTAATGCAGAAATGATCTGAGTCCCAGAAGCACATGCTGCCTGATCATTAGAGTCAACGTGAGGACAAGCGGACTGACAGGAGCTGTCACTCTTGCTGTCACCCACCAATGTCGATGTCATTTCAGGTGGCACAGAACAAAGTGTGAATCTGCAAAGATGAGTATCCCTGTGAATTAAGTGCCTGATGAAGAAACACTTGTTTTGTAGTCTCTAACAATTTAATCTTGCGTCAGTCTCACAGCCTGCAGATGCAATTCAAAGATTTATTTGTGGTAAATTCACATAAATTGCCCTAGTATTTTAAACAGAGGAATATGTTGCCACATTGGTAGTAAACCCTGAAAAACAGACTTCAGTGAGATCCATCCATCCATCCAATGACGAGAACTCTGATTGTAATTAGGACCCAAAAGTGATCCAATGTGACATTCTTGAAAAAGGCAAGAAAACAAACATTTGTTTGTGGCAGTGTGTGCATGCGATGAAGAAGAGATCAAACCAGGAAATTCCTAGAGTGTTTCTAGGTAAATGTCATTTTTGGAATTTCAGAGTATTTAGACGCAATGCCACTGAGATTCAACAGAATTTACATAACAACTGTTTATAATATATGTTTTATTGTACTCGTTTACAGTATGTTATTGTATGTTTAGGGCTGTCACTATGAATTATATCAATGATCGAGTAAACTACAATCTGATGATTCATCGAGTAATGTTTACAATATAATATAATAGATTATAATATAATAGATACATAGATAGCTCTTTCTTAACCGGTTCGTCGTGGCTATGAAAGAACTGAGCCAAAAAGCAAAGCTCTCGATCAATTAGTCCATCTTCGTCCCTACCCTCACCTATGGTCATTCTTTCTCAAGAATGAGATCGCGAATACAGGCGTCACAAATGAGGTTTCTCCGCAGGGTGTCTGGGCTCTCCCTTAGGCATAGGGTGAAAAGTTCGGATATCTGGGAAGGCCTCAGAGTAAAACCGCTGGTCCTTCACGTTGAAAGGAGCCAGTTGAGGTGGTTTGGACACCTGGTGCGGATGCCTCCTAGGCAGCTACCCGGAGAGGTTTTCCGTGCATGTCCTACAGGGAGGAGGCCCCGGGGGAGACCCAGGACTCGCTGGAGGGATTATATCTCTCGCCTGGCCTGGGAACGCCTTGGCGCCCCCCTGAGGAGCTGGTAGAGTTCGATAGGGCGAGGGAAGTCTGGGTATCTCTCTTGAAGCTGCTACCCCCGCGACCCAAACCCCGGACAAGCGGCAGATGATGGATGGATGGATGGATGGATGGATGGATGGATGGATGGATGGATGGATAATAGATACATTGCATTTGACCAAGGCAGAAACCAACCAAGCATTGTGGGGTCACACATATGGTAAATTTCAGGCAGGGGTGTCAAACTCATTTTAGTGAATGGGCCACACTGGAACTTGACCACATAAAAAATATTACTTAGATTAGTAAAATATTATTAACATCCTTAACATTTGTTTTAATCAGTTAAACGGCTTTTTTCAAATTTTCTGTTTCAGTAGTAGAGGTTTCTTCTCTCCCGGTAGACCTATGTCAAATGAACAATTGTATTGATCATAAATCATGTATGATCAAATGAATAGACTGGAATGCTTTATCAAACTTCTGAATTTCATACAAGTAATGAATGGTATCATATACAGAAATAAACAATTACAAAAAAAGTTATGCTTAGTGACGCAAGGTTAGCAGACTGCTTAATAAATAAATAAATAAATAAATAATAATTTTAAAAACCTGTTATAGTTCCAGTGAACAGAATTTATGGGGTGCCAAGTGTCAAGCGCTCAATTTCGTGCTCAAAATGCATTCTGTACCACAAAAGGCAATAGTTAATGATTAAATCAAGTAACGCCTTGCTACATTTTGTTCACAGAAAGAAAAATTCCAGTTTTATTTTGTCCACAAAAGCATAAAGACTTCACTTTCTTTCATGCACAGAAAAAAAGAAGTGTTTCATTTTGTGTACAGAACCTTGCATTCTGTCAACTAACTAAACTCATTTTGTGTAAAAAATGTATTTTATGAATCAAATAAAGTCTTTCTGTCGAGAAAATGCATTTTGTCAACTAAATACATTCATTTTGTGTATTGTGGGTGAAATGCATTTTATGAACGAAAGAAAATCATATTATGGACAAAATGCATTTTGACAAGTTAATAACTTAATTTTGTGTCTCTGTTCTGAATTTTCTGGGACAGTATTATTCAGGGGAAAGTAGCATGGTTACAGCCTACAATTAGTAGGAATCCGAGCCTGGATTTTTCATTGGCTTGGCTTACAAATATTTAAAATATAATAAAAATACACACAAATGAGTACATGCAACGATGAAAGTATGATCCCAGGAGGCGCTCCATCTATTGGTCATTAGTGATACTACTTCCCCCATGGGCACATGCCTGTTACGTGCCTTTCTGACCCAGCCAAAGACAAAATGCATTTTGTGGTTCTGCAAAAGCAATGCATGATTCCACAATATCAATTTAATCCACGAAATGACTGTGTATCATTCATGAAATGCACATTGTACATATAATGAATTAATTCAGCTGACAAAATGCATTTCGTCCACAAAATGACTTTCTTTCGATCACAAAATGCATTTACTCCACAAAATTTAATTATTTAGTTGACAAGATGTTTTTTTGATTAGGCTATAACCGCGTATTTGATGGCTAGCATTATCACGATAGCAGCTGAGCAATACGAGTCAGGGGGAAGGAATTCGGTTGGCGGAATAGATTTAGCTCCCCGTACAGGAGTGGAGTTCTTTGGCGGATTTCCTATTTACTTTGTCGATATTCAAAATGTTTTGTGCGCCGGATTAAAACTTTTTTTGACACCTCTGATTGTAGGCATTTAAGTTACTTGTTTCTGGACAGTGGAAGATAACCAGATACCACCAAAAAGCCAGAGCAAAAAGCCATGCTCACACAGGGTGAACATGCAAACTCCAAACACACAAAGCAGCTGTGTGCATCAGCAGCACTACCCGCTGCACCACTGTGGCGCCCTAACAGACTTTTACAATGTGTGATATTAATATCTACATACACCCGCAACTGTCACATCGTAAGGACCGCAGTCGTCTGCTGGGTTCAAACCATCAACTAAAAACCTGTTAATCTAAACCCATTTAAATATACATATTTTATGTGACAAGATTAATGTCTAAATAAACAGTCTGAGAAGAAACAAGCAGAGACGGAAGTGCTCTGAAGTGAACTTCTGAAGAAATTTATCTACATCAACCTCATCTGAAGTCAAAGCCCATGGCACTGACTGACTGTCCTTTAAAACTCGCGCCAACATGCCAACCTGAGCTCAAATCCGACCTCAGAGGACTGACTTCTAAGCCAGCGTAAATTTTATTAAGAGCATGTGTTGTCCATTGAAAAGATCTCTGTTTTTGGTTACTTCTAAGCTGTAAATTCAGGAATGACTAGCAAAGGAAGAAGAAAACATTATTCAGGCCTATATAGGTGCCATACTTGCTTCTTGTAATCGTAGGGTTAATTTGACAAAAAAAAAAAAAAAGATTAAAACCAGCACATTGAAAAAAAATTAAATAAATGTAGGGAATGACATGTTTCAATATACTTTTACAGATGTATATAACTGTTTGCTTTGTCTTGAATGACACTGTCTGAAGTAAAACGAAAACACTGCAATGATTTGAGAATGTGACCAAGCAAATATATGAACGTGCATTACATATGGTACCATGCAAGGTAATATATTAACAAAATAAAACACATGACATATAACAAACTAAAATCTATCTATTTTTAGCAATATTTCGACTTTCACACAGAACCCGACAGCTTTTGCCAGGAGGTACGGATTGTATTGCATGACAGAAGTGAATCGAGTCTGTGATTGTATTTACAAAAATGTCATTAATACATGTTAACAGCATGTCTTGAGACATGCGGTATACAGTAGTCACGTTTAATATTATTTTACTTCAGTACATCTAGCAATTGGTTACCAACAAATTCTTATCCAATCACATGTGACGTAAGTGACTGGAAGATGGACGGATGGATGCTTATCCACCCTAAATTGCAGTGAGCCATCTTGGAATGAAATAAAGTCCATCACAATATATAAGAATGTTAAAACCAAGAAAATATTAACCAATGCATATACATTCATTTTAATATTTTTTTCAGAAACTTTCAGGGTCTAACTGTCAGGTATAGGGTGGCACAATGGCACCAAAGGTTGTGAGTTTGAAGCCCACGTTTACTCTGCATACAGTATATGCATGCCTTTGGAGGAGGGGGAGTTTACCATATTGTGGGGACCAAATGTCCCTATGATGACATAAAACCTGTTACTTTTTAACTTGTGGGTCCCTACAATATAAACCTCAATTTACTAAAAATTAGTGAATGAAATAATAAAAAATGCCAAAAGTCTTGTATTTTGTTTTGTTACTTATGGTTAAGGCTGGGTAAGGTTATCATAGTCAGGATTAGGGTTATGTCCATAGAAATTAATGAAGAGTGCCCAAAATCATAGGAAAATATGAACTGTGTGTGTTTATAATCATTGCTGCTTCTAAATAGCCATAATTGTGAGTTTATGTTCTCCGCAATGGATGGCATCCCATAAAGAGTGTAGCCCTGCCTCTATGGGTGAATCCCAGTATGCGTACTTGACCATCATTATGTTCTCATGTATCCATTTTATGATAACTTCCATTGACGAAAACCAGTTCCAATACTATGAACACACAAATACACGAGGACAGTAAAAATCCCGAGATGCTGATCCCGCTCTGCCCCAAATATCAAGGACCCCTCGGTTGCATACTTAACAAATGAGGCCAATCCCATGATCGCAGCATCCTAGTTCGTTCTTGGAAGGCAAGTTAGCAAGACTGGTCTTGCCAAGACCACAAGTACTGTTATTGCATTCTTGGTTTTGAGATTAACACTACGTCCCGTGCTGTCCAAGGACGCTTTAATGCGCGTACCTCCCGTGGTGAAGACCAGGTTCCTCCGCTAAAAAGACGTTTCAAATAACCAGTAACTTTTACCGTCGCCACTTCCCCTCCCCCTCAGGTCAACAAAATTTACCGTCGTACCCCGCCTCGGACACATTTTTCTGTTTTCTACCCCCCACCCTGTGGTCCACAAATTTTACCGTAGTCTGCCCCCTCCCGCTCGAAAACTACACCATCGTAGAAAACAGTACGGAGGCCTCTCACATTTCAAATAGCCCAGGAGCCTCTGACCATTTTAGCGTGCCTGTGATGCTGCCTAGGATAGGATCCAGGTCCCCTGTCGACCCAGCCCACCAATAGCGACTGGAAGATAGAAGGGTGGAACTATTATGTAATTAATCCGACAGCTGAATTTCAGCAACTTACGTGCAACTAAGTTTTCTAATAAGAACCTCCTAAGGGAATAACGTGACTATTCATGACCGAAGCCGGTATCTAGCTATGGCAAGGAAAGCGCAGATTCTCTACCGCGGGTAATGTTTTATTACACATAGTACCAAACAGCATCGAACTCACCGTGAACAGTTTTTGAGATCAGTAAATTTATTAAGTATATACGCATTATTTGGAAAG
Organism: Mormyrus hasselquistii; assembly: GCA_026779605.1. NCBI lineage: Eukaryota > Metazoa > Chordata > Actinopteri > Osteoglossiformes > Mormyridae > Mormyrus > Mormyrus hasselquistii. The sequence continues at coordinate 7,980,514 of JAODKE010000043.1, read as the reverse complement.
CTTTAGCTTGTGCCTTCAATTAAAACACAGAATTTCAATCCTCAATTCCGGACGCAAGCCAAGTAATTGAGTTAATATTTAAGAAACATCGTTTTGCTTTGTCTACGTTATATATCGTAATTGTAACTAAGACCAATTTAAAACGCGCAAACGGCACTTCACATTAAGCAATTTAAATACAAAAATATTCATGATTTAAAAATAAAGAAAATTATTATTTAGACTACTGTATATTCTCCATAACATCAATCAAGCTGTATCAAATGCCGAAACAAAAGCTAAATCTAACCTATAACATATAGGCTGGTCCATATGTCTGAAATGCAGGACTGCCAACTTTGGTCAGTTGGCAGGCGTTTGATTTTCGAGACAAGTCTGTACATACATTTCCATTCCATGTATGTAACAGTTTTATTATCTTGCAAACAGTCTATGGGGTTTGCAAACTACCCCAATGCTTTTGATGCAGCCAATTTTAAGTTCAGAATGTAATAATATAGATTTGCCGTAAGATTTCTTGTGTGAGCGTGAGAGTGGCAGCCAGAGAAATGAATTTTAATTCAAATAAGCGTTAAAGAAACTTGTACAATATGTGGGTTTTGGATAATTAAAAGATAACACTTAGTAGACATAAGCTCAGATGGGCATTTACGTTTTATCCCCGGTTCACTTACCACCCCCAGGTTCATCTGCTCTGCCGTGAGCGAGGGCGCCGCGATAGTCCCGGATAAAAACCAAAAAACTGGGACCAGAAACATTTCTGGTAGGATTATCCAAGCGATCAGACCATCCGCTTCCTAAGATTCAGGCTTCATTCCGCCTCCAATCCACATGCGCTCAAAACTACCTCGGCATATGGGTCCAGATACTTTTTGCATTGTGTTCATACACAGTCACTATTAAATGCAGTATTAAAGAGCTGCCTTTCTGCTGCGAACAGGTGTAACATTTAGTATTTCTTATTCGGCGATGCGGTGGAAAACCAATTAACTTTAAAATGAAGGATCCATCTCAAGAAGAGGAAAAAAAAACGTTTGATACATGTTAATTTAAGTGTCTTGCGTGATATTAAACCCTATCATTTTTAAGGGTCATATTAAATAAGTCCGGTTATGAGAAACTTGGCGAGCGCAATGAAGCTAGCGCTCCTTCGGTGTCTAACAATCCGCTCTCTGTGTAACGGGAGCCGGCGAGCTTAGTCTGATCTAGCGACGGCTGCTTTCGGGAGCCAGTCTTTGCAAAAGCTACTAAATACCCAGGAACGGCAGGGGGTTGGGTTTTGGGGAGGCTGGTTATGGGGGGTTGGGGGTTCTGTCCAGCTAAAATATGGACCCTTTTGAATTATTGATTCGCCGCCTGCCATACTGTGGTATCAAAGATGTCAGATAAGAGGAACCAACTGCACCGCTGATGACCGACTTGATCCGTCAAACCAAACATTATTTCCATAATCACTTACGTTATTGTTCGATTGCTGTGCGTCTGACCTTCACTGTCGAACGAGTGCAATATACACAGTATTTCTACAATGCAGCTACATGTATATTGCAGTTTGAAATAGTAATATTAAAATAATAACAAATTAAAAAGCTTGCTCCAAAATAGGAGGGAATAAATGTGGAAACGAAAACCAAGCCATTTACCTTTATTTTCGTCTGATTGGCAAGGTTTTAAAATGCAGAAGTATATGCTCGGTGATACTGTTTAATTTGTGAGACGCACCTTTTACTGTGCTTTTATTATGCTGTTCATTTCAGCAAAGGTATGATATCGAAACACACGTGTTCTTAAAAAGCTGGGATTGTTCCGGGCAAAAACATAGACTTTAAAACGGTACGAGAAACTCCTCGTTTAACTCGCGAAATGAAGAGTTCTTCCCGTTTCGTCCTGATTCAGGAACGCAGGGAAAGCTGACCGACTCGTCTTGTTACATGGGCAGTTTTAAAAATTCCACTGTTACGTACCGAGCCCATTTATGCTTCGAACTGATAGTGTGCCATGGACAGTCCTTGCCCTTCAAACTGTTTGCAATAATAATCATTAGCCTAAAGAAATGTTACCCAGATTTCTGCGAAGCAGCAGCATCCAAAATGGTTTATGTAATGTGTCTAGAGTCACTTTTATAATGTTGTTACCAGGGAAATATAGCTGGTTTCTACTGTGCTGATTGGACATGCTTTATATCATGCCTCCTGACTGCTACACCTGCATTTTATGAGTTATGTGTTCACATGCTGTTTACCTACATTCCGTCTTCTGTGTCACATATGTGGTTCGGAAGCTGTGAGCGGGACGCGTGTCCCACTCCGTGCAAAAGTGCTGCATTACAGTATATTCATGCACGATGATGCCCTCACCCCGAGTATTCAGAAGAAGGGACGTTCCTGTTTGTTATATTCAGGGCACTTCTTTCATGTCCTCTGATGTTTATGCGACAGCTTCAGTCACATTATTTCCTTTCCTTTCCTTCCCTTCCCTTTGCTTTCCCTTCCTATCCTTTCTTCATTTTCCTTTGCTTTCTTTTCCTTTCCCGTCCTTCCCTTCCTTTCCCCTTCTCTCTTCCCTGCTCCACCCCAGCCCTGGGCTCTCTTCATCCGTCCTTAGGGCTTCATGCACAGGGCCTTCGCTCCCCCTGCCGGTGTTTACACGTTTCTTCTATCATGTATCCTGTTACTGCTTTCCCAGACTCCTCCATCTCCCTGAATAGTACAACAGTTCTATTCAAACTCTGTCTTTCCCAGTGGCTGCCTCTTATAATTAGGCTCCTCACTCCACCAGCTATGTCTTGGTAATGGGAATATACTGCAACCACAGCATCACAACAGCAGCAATAACATCACAGTAACAACTGAAATAACAACATTGCATATACAATATTACTCTTCAGAACAAATAAATAATACTCTTCTTTTATTAAAAGTGGAATGGGGACAAACTTTAAAGTGTCTAAGTGGTGAAGTCTCTGTAATTTCTAGAGGACAATGTGCTGCAAAAGATCTGTAGAAATCAAACATGATATACTGTAAGACAAAACTGCACTCTATTTGACCTCTTGTTAATCAGTTTTTTGCAGTAAACTATAAAAATGTAGGGGGGGTTCATGTAGCAGCATGTAGAGAAGACACGCTTGGAATAATCAGGTGAGTGTCTTTTCAGCAGAAATTGCTTGTTTTTATTTATCGCATAATCTATTTATCTGACTCCCTTTTTAGCTTCTGTTGTATATGGGGGAGCATCTAAGTAACAGCGTGTGGCTCTGGGCGTTATGATGTCATGATCTGCGAAGCGATGTCACCACTGGGGCCATGAGCTATACGGAGTGCTGATCCTGCTTTCTTAGTTGTACATCACTTTGGATAATAGGATCTACTAAATAAACATTAATTCTTATGTGCATTTTCCTTCTGGTCCATTATAAACTTATTAGATTATTAGATGGCAAGTGTTTGTAAAATGTTGGAAAAATTCACGACCTTTGCAAGGATTGAATGAAATCACCCCTCTCAGCTCTTTTTCTCAGATCAGGAGAATGAAAAAATTGGAAACCAAGGATCTCCTTCAATTAAAGTAGCCAGTAAGTAGGCATTAAGGTCCAATTGCAGTTCTGTGAAATGGAGGGATGTTGGCGGAATGCACTGGTGCTGTAATGGTTACTTGTTTGTTCTAAAATTAATATAATTCCATTTAGGAAAAGGACCGCTTACAATACATTAGACAGCAATTTCAGCAGCAGGCACAATGTGGAAAGGCAGTACTTGTGCAAAAACGCTTAGAGGAAATGTAAATTGCAGGCAATAAAAGAAAATGAAAATTAAATTAGGGAAAAGCAAAGATCATTGCCGATGCACAAGAATAGATGTTAGAGAGCTGTCTTTGGGAGATGTAAAAGACAAACACAACTAACTCTAATGTTCCTAATCCTGCCAAGGACACGATCCTGTCTGATAGGAAAGCTTTAACTAATTTTTCTACCATGCAAAGTATAATGCTGTATTACACAATTATATTGTGGATTAGGCACTTGCACATGTCCCGGTTCTAGCCAAGAATTAATGATCGCTATTTGGTATTTTGCTCACCTGCCGGGACCACAGAGCCAGAATGAAACTAAAGAAGTCTGTGAGCAGCTCAGCCTGTTTTCACATCCTCCAGAGCATGCTGACAGTTAATGTCACTGTAAGAATAAATCGTCACTTTGTTAAAGCAAGGTGTCGCCTGTAGTGCACTCAGCTAATGTGTCTTATGATCTTATGAACTGAGTTGCCAGATTGGTTTTGTTTCTTTTGTCTATTATTTCCTCCCTTAAAACCTTGTGTAGACATTTCGTATCATTTATGTGGGTTGGAACGTAATGCTTTTCTGAAAAGTAAGGTGAACCCCACACAGTTTGTTTTGCACACAATATTTAAAAATTACTTTCTTTCTTTGACATTTTTCATTTTCAAATTGAAAACTGTGAAGCTCTGAAGTAATGATAATGAAGTGATGGATTACTGGACTACTCCCTGATACCTAAAAAAAGTCAATCGAATTGTGGTGGAGCGGTGGTTAGCACTGTTGTCTCACACCTCTGTCCCTGCCATGGCTCCATGCAAGCAGAGTTTGCATGCTCTCCCCATATGACATTTCCTCTGGCTATACCGGTTTCTCTCCATAGTCCAAAGACATGCTAAGGTGAATTGGAGTTACTGAATTGCCTGTCGACGTGCATGTGTGTTTCAGAGTCAGGTCTTGTTGTTCCCAGTCTTTCGTGTCCCTTCCCCGTTTGGCCAGCAGGAATCGCTGGCCATCCTGTCCCTCCTGTCCACCTTTGTGTTTTCCCCTGCTCCCTGTTCCTCAATGTGTTGAGCCATGTGGCTACTTGCAATTCCCTTTGTCCCATGTTCGAATCCCACCTCCACTGTTTTTGTAGATTTTGTTCCCTTGTGTTTCAGTTGTATTCATTCTGTCGGACCAGGGAAACAGGGAAAGGAGCCGCAGGATTTATTTGAAAATCAACACTGAACACGAGGAAAATAGCAGGCAGTAATGTTAATGATAAGACTAGGGAAGCATACTTGAACGTGAACTTAAATACATAGGACTAATTAACAACAAGAAACAGCTGGTAAACACAGGGATTCCACAAAAGGTAGCAAGGGGGCGTGGCACACCAGTGGTGAGGGATGCCGTCAAGGTGAAGAAGGAGTCCTATTGGGCCTTTTTAGCAGTTGACGGCGACCGGCAGGCTAAGCGGGATGCAGCTTCGGTGGTTGCTGAGGAAAAAACTCGGGTGTGGGAGGAGTTTGGTGATGCCATGGAAAACGATTTCCAGGCGGCTTCGAGGCGATTCTGGCTCACCATCCAGCAGCTCCGGGCAGGAAAGCAGTGCAACATCAACACTGTTTATGGTGTGGATGGGGTGCTGTTGACCTCAACCCTGGGATGTTTTGGGTTGGTGGAGGGAGTACTTCGAAGACCTCCTCAATCCCACCAACATGCCTTCCAATGTGGAAGCGGAGTATGGGGACTTGGGTGTGGATTCCCCTATCTCTGGGGCGGAGGTCGCTGAAGTGGTTAAAAAGCTCCTCAGAGGCCGGGCCCTGGGGGTGGATGAGATCCATCCAGAGTTTTTTAAGGCTCTGGATGCTGGGGGCTGTCCTGGTTGACATGCATCTGCAGCATTGCGTGGACATCGGGGGCAGTGCCTCTGGACTGGTAGACTGGGGTGGTGGTCCTCCTCTTTAAGAAGGGGGACCGGAGGGTGTGCTCCAACTATAGGGGGATCACATTCCTCAGCCTCCTGGTTAAGGTCTATTTGGGGGTTCTGGAGAGGAGGGTTTGCCAGATTGTTGAACCTCGGATTCAGGAGATGCAGTGTGGTTTTCACCCTGGCCGTGGAACAGTGGACCAGCTCTATACTCTCCGCAGGGTTTTGGAGGGTTCATGGGAGTTTTCTCAACCAGTCTACATATGTTTTGTGGACTTGGAGAAGGCATTCGACCGTGTCCCTCGGGGAGTCCTGTGGGGGGTGCTCCAGGAGTATGGGGGGGGGTGCCGGGCTTCCTTTTAAGGGCTGTTCGGCCCCTATATGACCGGTGCCATTGTCTGGTCCACATGGGCGGCAATAAGTTAGACTCATTTCCAGTGAGGGTTGGACTCCGTCAAGGCTGCCCTTTGTCACCGATTCTGTTCATAGTTTATATAGACAGAATTTCTAGGCGCAGCCAGGGCATTGAGGGTGTCCGTATGTGGTTTGGTGACCTCAGGATTAGATCTCTGCTTTTTGTGGATGATGTGGTCCTGTTGGCCTCATCAGATCGTGACCTTCGGCTCTCACACACAGTTTGCAGCCGAGTGTGAAGCGGCGGGGATGAGAATCAGTTTCTCCAAATTTGAAACCATGGTCCTCAGCCAGAAAACAGTAGAATGCTCTCTCCAGGTCGGGGATGGGGTCCTCCGCCAAGTGGAGGAGTTTACGTATCTCGGGATCTTGTTCACGAGTGAGGGGAAGATGGAGCGGGAGATCGACAGGTGGATCGGTGCGGCGTCTGCAGTGATGCGGGCGCTGCAGCGGTCTGTCATGGTGAAGAAAGAGCTGAGGCAAAGGGCAAAGCTCTCGATTTACCATTCGATCACCTATGGTCATGAGCTGTGGGTAGTGACCGAAAGAACAAGATTGCAGGTATAAGCGACCAAAAGGAGTTTCCTCTGCAGGGTGGCTGGGCTCTCCCTTAGAGATAAGGTGAGGAGCTCGGTCATGCGAGAGGGACTCAGAGTAGAGTCGCTGCTCCTCCGCATTGAGAGGATTCAGATGAGGTGGCTTGGGCATCTGATTAGGATGCCTCCTGGACGCCTCCCTGGTGAGGTGTTCCAGGCATGTCCCACTGGGAGGAGGCCCCGGGGAAGACCTAGGACATGCTGGAGGGATTATGTCTCTCGGCTGGCCTGGGAATGCCTCGGGATTCCCCCAAAGGAGCTGGATGAAGTAGCCGGGGTTTCCCTGCTGAGACAGCTGCTCCCGCGACACGACTTCAAATAAGCGGGAGATGATGGATGAATGGATGGATGGATGGATGGATATATATATATATATACACGCTACCCACGCCCCTCAATGGGAGGCACATCCATTGGCTGATGAGAGGAAAGGATCCCAGCCGTCTCCCCCATCCAATAGAAACAGGAGATACTTCATATTCTGTGGGTCTTCTTCTTTGACTGGTGTGCAAATGAAAGAGAGAGAGAGAGAGAGAATTTGAGAAAGTGATGTGAATTTTTATGAATGTTACTATCCAAATACATCTAGTGATGCTCCTGGACACATCCTCAGTGATGTTCCTGCAATTACTGGGTGTTTCGCATCTATCAACATCATACACAGTGCTCCAGGTGCCCCAGCAGGGGTTGATAAGACCTCAGCTTGTGTCCAGGTGACTGACTTGCTACTGCCCTCTCTTTTGCCACAGCTATCCTGAGGCTGTCTCTGCCAGTTCAGTGGTACTGCAGATGGTCCTCCTCTTCCTCTCTCCTTTGATGCCCGACTAACTGAAAGCTCTAGTTAATGATCAGAGGGTTGTACAGTGCATTTGTGTTGCATTACAGTGAAGCATGAGTAGCTAGAAGTGACGGCTCAGCTCTTATGGCTCACTGTTTTGTTGCCTGGTTCTCCTGACTCTAATAGTGCCAATAAAATTTTCCCACTCCATTCTCCCCTGGTTTAACCGACATTGTTACCTAAAGCAAAGTACAATTGAGATAGCAGGGTCAGCAAGTCGCTGGAGAAATCTGGATTAAGCTCAGGGCCTCAACGGTGAAAGATTCTCCAATCTCCTTGTCCAGCTACCATCCAAAGTATGAGTTTGTTACAGTGTTTTCACAAATATATGATCCCGTATGTTATGTTGTTTAGTCATTGCCTTGCAAATAAATAAATGTGGCAAAACTATTTTGGTTTGATGGAACTGGAAGGCTGCCAGGGAAACCTTGGACCCCCAGAGGTGCTTTGTCACTATAAACCCAACACAAGTCATTTTTGTTCCTCCTATCTCTGTCTCCATTACCTCTTGGGTTTTCCTGCTTGCACAGCAAGTTATGTCAGTTTGTATATGTGTATGTACAGTAGAGCGCTCTCAGGCAAATGTTACTTTATAAATATAAACGAAAGTGAATTCACTGGGGGGCTGCAGAGAAGGCTGATGCTCTGCAACCTGCATAGTAGAAGTGGATATAGAAAATGGATGGATGGATGGATAGGTTGATTCACTGGAAACTAACTCACTTTATTTTGCACATCAGGTGAAGAAAGATTTTAAACACAATTCCTTTAAACTAGCCTAACTGTGTGCCCTTGTACTTTACATTGACCTGCTGTGTCTCTACTCATGGTGGGAGCATTTTTGGCCGCAGTCTTCCTGGACAGTGCCCACCATCTCCATGTCATCCTCAGGCAGCCAGCTGTCCATCATGCTCCATCTCTGATGTCTGGTTTTGCAGACAGAATCTCCCCAGGAAATTGAATCGTGCTTCAGTCACAGGCAAATCTAGCAGGAATTCAGCTCAGTAGTTAAACTATTCACCAACATCATGTTACCACAACTTGTGTATCCAATATCCAACCTGTTTCTAAAGGGGACAGCAGCAGATGACTGTGATGACATATCCCGCACTGTATAAAATGTTTTACTGTAATTAAAACCCATCTCATCATTGTTTTATAACCACAGAATTTTCTTTTTTATGTAGTTAAGCTGTAAACACTCTAGTGAATATATTTCTGACCTCACCAATCTGTGTACCTGTGAGGTCTTGCATGTCCAAAATATGGTTTATTTTTTGCCGTAGTAAATAGCCATAGTAGAGTATGTATTCCAGTCTGCAGAATATGCAAATTGAATAATCCTGCATTTCCTTTCATAGTGAAGAACTAAAACATGGGTGAAACAGGAAACCAGCTGTAATTAACGCATACTACACGGGCTTGTTCTCTAATGCTGGAGATCTCAGTGGGTAGACTAATGCATGGAGCACTGGTGGGTGCATACGATATCCACAAAACATTAAATCAAGCTCACGAAATCCCTAATATGTGAGCACAATGTAGTTGTTTATGCTCTCATTTTCTGTTTCGAATTAATGAAGTCGTTGTCACGTTTTGTACATCGCAAAGCGGTCAAGCTGTCCGCAAAGTTTTTAAACGCGCTAACTCCGGAAAACGTAAATGTCTAAATGTGAACTAAATGACCACAAACAGTAGTTTTGTGAGCTTGAGTTAGATTTAATACATAGTGGACACGTTAAGGTAAATTGCCCACGATTAAATATGAAAAATATAAATACAAAGCCTGTTCATAACCCCTGCAGAGCTCGTAAGATTGTCATTTGCCCCTCACCGTTTCTTATTGTTAATTCTGCAAATTGGGAAAGAAAGAAATTAACTTTTCCCAGAGACTGAATAATACCACAGCTGATTGGTAATTATTGGACAAAGCGAATTGAAGTACTAATTATGCATTAAACATTTTAAAAGTAAAGAAGCAGAAAAAGAAAACAGAAGCAAAATGTTGTCATCCTGCAATACAGTGGCCAGGTTAATTTTCTTAATCATAATATATGACAAACAACAACATGATAATAATAAAAAAATAA
>JAODKE010000043.1:7945855-7957209 GCA_026779605.1 Mormyrus hasselquistii | reverse complement strand
AGTACAATCAGGGAAATACACGTGGGAAATGAGGGGGCGTGGCACACACGAGGAGCGGACGAGCCGGGCATGACAATAACAAAGCCCAAATATCAAGCCCATTTATCTCAGATTAGCAAACAGCACCAGGAACATCATCATTCACTAACCAAAACCTCAACAGCCTTCTCTTGATACTGCCGGCAATTCCCCACCGAGCCGGATATGAATGTGTTTATAAAATAATGAATAGAACAGAGAGAATTAAATATTATTTATTTTCTTTGATCCAAAGCTCCTCAAATGCTTTTTTACTTGGACATTTCAGCTTAAGCAGGAGCAATAGTTCTGAACTTTGCTCGTCCACATTGCCAGTCAAACAGAAACACCACCTGCATTTATCAAAACAACCATTTGTCAGTGTTACTGTCCTCCCCAAATATAAGCGAGCTCCTCTGCTTAGAACTCATACTTCACTCACGTGCCTCCTTGTCAAACTTACGAAATGTCCTGGGAGACAAACAACATTGGAACTCTGTTACTGCAAGACTCTGTAATCTATAATCACTGTCATCTCTGAATAGACCTTTCTCCCATTCCCAGGAAAAAGCGACAACGCGCTTTGAAAATCCAACCTGTTTGTCCATTAAAAAAATGTACAAGGTTTTAGGTAGAACATAACCTTGTGCTAAGCTCCATTTTGCATCGAAACACATCTATGGGCCTTTGACAGCAGTAGGCTGGTTAATGTATCAGTCATACCCATGTGTGTAGATCTTGTGCAGAGTCGTGCCGCAAGCTGCCAGCTGCACTTTGCCTTATACCTTTTTCTTTCTTTCTATTGATTCATTATGACCTGTTAGTTAGTGTACATTCAGCTACTTGGCTTAGTTAATGGGAAAACTGCAATGCGAGTCCGAAGCAGTTATTGGGTATGCCACTGCTATAAAGAGACCTGTGATACGCATTGCAGAGTGTATCATTAGCCTGATTACGGCAAACGACATCGGAGGAATGAAGGATACGGAATGCTGGAACGGAAAAGGTCGGATAGGGAATGCTAGTCTTCCACTAAGAAATGAAAATGAGATACTGTGTCCTTGATGTTTTTATTTACTAAATGAAATTAGAAAAACACGTTTATAACAGGATCATTTTAGTTTTTCTTTGAGACACACAGCATGATACACACGTAATACGCTGCATATTTTTCTGAGGTGGTTATAAACGCACATCGAGATAGGGGGGCATTTTACTTATGTATATAGGGGAACAGGATAAGGAGACAGCTTAAATCCCATTGCTGTTAGGAAGAGAGGCCTTTGAGTGCAGCTCGCAGGCAGCCTGGGATGGCTGCTGGTCGCATTGGTGGGGTGTTTCCTGCATGGGTGGTCAGTCACCTGGCAGTGAGGTTTGCATGTGGCAGTCCCCTGCAGACGGTCATCCACACGCCTATGTAGTCCTGAGCATTCGCAGCTTGCACCTCCGGTTTGCCAATGATGTGTGTTTATGCGGTGCTGTGGGGAGGGGGCTGATCAGCCATGTCGTTTTGGCATCTCTCACAGGTAGGTGGGCCCATTGACATGGTACTGAACGCGTCACTTAGAGGACAAACATTTTTGGCACTTTTTAAAACAGACTAATTTGCATTTTCATTTCAGGTTAATTCCACAAGTATGCTAAATATTTTCATACACACACAATTAATATACCGGAATATGCAAAGACTCTGTGGGCCACAAAAGGAAAATATCCAAACATGTTCCCAAAGCAGCACTTTGTTTTCACACTAAATTTCTTGATCTTTTGTAGCCTTTCAAGGCCACTGCAAGGTGGCAACAACAGCTTTATCTAAACAATTCCAACAGGAATGCATTGCAATAAAACCATTAGTCTTGACTCTAGGCAAAGTTTATACACGTTAAACTTTAAATTTAAAGGAGTACTAGCTTGCATAACACAGAAGCCAAAAAAGTCTGAGGTCTTCTTGAATCGTTCAAAATATTAATGTAAGCAAGAAATCTGCATATACATATTCCTGAAGCAGTTATGAATGCAGATAGTCTGTCATGTAAAAAAAATATAATGTCAGGAAAGGGAATTGGACTGGCCATAATCTCAATATGGTTGGTCAGAGGGAAAGCTTAATCACTGCCAGGAAAGAATTAACAATTCATAAATGGCCAGTTCTCTTAGGAAAACACAAGTCACAAATATCTGACAATGGCACAGCACAAGAAAATGACCACAGCTCCACTGCAATAAAAAACAACAAATATCCAGGTTGAAGTTATGATGTTTACTGTGAAACTGGAATTATATATAATGTGTGGTGTCTTTTAATCAAATGTGCAGTGCTGCACTATACAGTAGTTAGTTAAAGGCCTATAGCAATGCACGTTTTTTAACACACCAAATAAGCTCATACTGTAGAAGTTGAAATAAAAATTTTGATGAGGTCATTTTCCCCATTCTTTAAGATTCAAAGAGCGTTTGTTTGGACACAAGGCCATCGAGACTCCTAAGCCAATTTAAAAGGGCTGCAGCGGCTCCGGGTTTTCAGCAGCCATGACAGGGAGAGACTATTGAGGATTATGGATCGAAAGAAACTGTACAGCTAGATACAAAAAGTGAACACGCACACACGAACAGCTCTCAGACAGTGTCATCTCTCTAAAAACAACCCTTGGCTGCTCATTAAAATGGTTAGGTCTGGTTGCTTGTGCACAAACTATATTTACCGGCTGAACAGAGAGAGCAGAATTTTGAAATATGACTGTCAATAAATTCCATATTTTTTTAATTAAGCAACCTTGCCGCGGTGGCACCATTTTCTGCTGCACATTCTGTAATATTATTCACGATGCATAACACCCGTGGCTATAAGTATTATGGTGTCCTCAGTTTTCAGGTTCCCCTGACAGTTCCATTCAATGTTCTCTTTCATTCCACTGTATTTTGTTCTTCAGATGCACTTAATCAAAATCACTACTATGTGTAATAATTATGCTACACTGCATCAAAACATCTGTGGCTTTACTGAATACAATCAAGATGCTCAAGGCATGACATTAAAATATAAAACCCAAAAAATGGTATGCGGATTCATCTGATTAATTTCAGATACATTTCAGACACACTAAGATGATGATAATGATAAGGTTAAGGATAAGGATATTGGCGTAACTGGAGAACAAAAAAATGACAAAGGATGATTTTATTTTAGTTACATAAAGTGAATTATATAACATTACATACGACATATTACAATGTATAATTTGAATATAATTTTATTCAAACAGCCGACCAGTAAAATTTGGTGGTTGTTTATTTGTGTACAGTTCTTTGTGACGCAATTGGGATTTTTAAAACTTTTTATCTACTCTTCTCGTGGGACAATTAATGGGGAAAATCTCACTTGATATATTTTAAGTATCCATGTCTACCGTGTAGCAAAGAGTTAAGTGAAAAAGATGTAATTTATTCTTTTGATGTTGTTGCCATGAACATGGGCCAAATGCAACACCAGGTATTACACCCCAGGCGTGACAGGCAGACTTTCAAGAATGTGATTAAAAAACACATTAACAAAAGAAAAAACACATTAATAAAAAAAAACACATTTTCCTTAGTTTCTTTCAGGATTTTTTTTTAAGATTTTTTAAGATTATTGATTGCATGACAACATAGAACTATCAATTCCAAAACAAGACTATGAAATTCAAATTGTAGCTGTGACCTAATACAGTATCCACTGTATAAATATTTCAACATAGGTGATTTGATTTAGTAATTAATACTTTTATGTTGTGTCTTTGTAGTCAAATTCACATGTTGGTGTCCTCTGATCAGGGCTATAAGACTACAGTATGAGACTAAGACTAATTTGCAGACATGGTAAATTCAAACTCAAAGGCGACTCTCCTGGGCCCCTTTTGCACTGGGCAAGAAGCAATGAATTGACAAGGCAAACCTTCCTCCCACAGTTTAAAAGCATGCAGTTCAGATAATCATTGTCTCTAATGAACCAACACGGCTACGCATGTGCTGCGATAGACAGGCAACCTGTCCAGGGTGTTCCTGCCTTTTTGTCCTACAATTCTAAGAAAGGCTCCCATCTCACTGGAACCTTACATGGATAAGAAAATCAAGATAAAAGTCAGCACACTAAAAGTTGACATTTTAAAAGGTTTAAAAGCTTATTTATACCTTGTCTTCTTAGCTATGTTTACAGTCCTCTATTAACAGTCAATGGTTTGATGAAAACACAGCTTGATTTCTACAATAAAACGATATAATTCAGCTCGATATCTTTTTATATAGGGCTTAGCATGGCTACTTCTGTGTGCTTCTGGGATCTGGCATAAGCTGCAGCAAAAATATTGCAAACAGTCTTGGAACACTTGACACCAGTAAAAGTATTACAGAAACACTAAAAACCGATTACCGTTACACATGTTTGCAAAATGCAATAGAGGAGGTGGGTCAACAGCTCTCTGGGTAGGTCAAATATAAAAAAATGGGAAAAAAAGTATTCAAGGTTGAAAAATGCAACTCAAAAAGACAACTAAACACCTCTGGATATGCTATGTGCAGAGTAAAGTTTATAAAATATACAATAACTATTTAATGTGATTTCAGAGTGCGTCTTGTATTTTCTTATAACTAAGGTTGTTATTGACCTAATATGAACTGTTGGTCAAATCAATCAGACAGTTCAAGGCCTGTTACCTTTCATTAATTGGCAAGGCACTTGTAAAAATGTTATATTATATTTACAGTAGCTAAAAGCTGTGACTAGTGTTAAAACTGTTTAAAATTTGTTTAACAATTGATTAAATAATACAATACAGGTGTAGTTTTCTGTTACACAAATATGGTTGTCGGTCGGTTGAAATAATATTCAGATACTGTCAAATTAATAAGATTAGAATCATGTGATTTATTCAGTTACAGCGGCCACTGGACAAAGACTCAGAAATCTGCCTAAAGGGGGTTAATGTGCAGGTCCCTCATATTATCCATTAGTGTTGCAATGACTCACTTTATCTTGTGCTTCAGAAATGCTGACGGCCATGAAATGACTTTCATTCCTGACTTTCTCATTCATGCAGATGCAGAAACCAGTGTTGTTCATATCTTTGCCACTTTAATTATAATTATATTTTGCTTGTATGTGCCCAGCGATGTTCTGGCATCCCATCATGGGTCTTCCCTGTCTAGTGACCTGTGCTATGTGGGAATAGACGTCAGGCTCATTGTAAGTCCTTATTAGATAAATGGCTGAAAGGTTGATGGAAATGTACAGAAATAGCTGAAATCACATTTGCATATATCCTTCAACAAAACACAGTCAGACAGCAATCATTTTTCCATATTGTTGTTATTTTTAAGGCAGCTGGGATCATCTTGTTTATTTTATTGGTAATACAGTGTATGAAATAGAAGCAAAAGTGAACATTTTGTTATTAAGGTTTGAAGTGACATAGTTATATAGGTAACCTGTAACACTTAAAACTGCTGTCAAGCAGGAGAATTCCTGTGTCCCTTCAGCACCCTACAGAGTCATAAGTCAAGAAGCCGGCCCCTCCAGTTACTTTTCTACTCACTACTGCTTTATTCCTCCAGACATGTTTTAACAGTGTATATCTGAAATGAACACTTCTCACCCATTTTTGCTGGCTTTTCTCAACTCAGATCAATCCAGGAATCACTTTTGGGTTATAATAATGCCACTTTCTGACTGGGCTGAAAATGGGAGTGTTTGTCCAGGCCTGGGAAATGACATGTGGTGGTTGAGTGTAGAAAGGTCTCCATTATTAGAGCAGATCATCATGCTGTAATTCTGTCCTCTGATTCCTTCAAAGTATATCTGGGTTCTTTGCTGTCCACTGCAATTTTTTTTTTTTTTTTGTCGGGGTATATGGCATGGTAGGATCATGTAAATTTACTGTATCTACTTATATGAAATCAAAGAAAAATTGAAGTAGAGCACTATACCCATGTACTGTTGAAGTGGTCCTGATAAGAGAGGGTGAGTAGGTGAGTAAGTCCATGTTTTTTAGGAACTGTCCATCATGACAGTGCCATAACGAGTTAACAGAGCTTCCTTACATTCCATTGTCATATTCATAGCGTGTTCTGAAGATCCGAAGATCTTCACGTGCTACCAGGCTTTTCCAGACTGAATGTGCTTGAAAGCTCAAAGAGACCTGATTGCATGGCTACTCCTCTGGTTCTTGTGACTCCTCAGGATCGTTTGAAGGCTCTGGATATCAAGCTTCCCCATGAATTTTCATTAGTCCCGTGGTGGCAGCCATCTTTGTCTAGAGAGGGACAAGGCAGTGAATACGAAATGTACTCAAATCATCAGCTCAGTCTTCACCGTTCATATTTTACATTTTTTTAATCTCACTGATAAACTTGGCAATGCAATTTTTAATTTTATTTTCTGTAATGTCTCTTCTCTCTTTAATTTTTTGATAAATTGATGTGAATTTCCAGTTTTGCAGTGTTTATTATTTTTCCAGACACAGGTTCGAAAGTTTTATTGAAATCCTTCAGTCTGCATTGTTAATAAATACATGACAATGAGGACAATATATAACAATAAATAACTCATAAGTAAATAACAGCAGTGTGGGCAGAATGAATTTCTCTTATTAGTTAATGTCTCTGCTAGGCAAACTTCTTTGGTTTCTGTGCGTACCGGCTCTATGTTATGGAGTGTGGACCTTCCATTTCCTATTCTGTGTACACATCTCATTTAGATGCTATCTGTATGTTTAGGCTAATCTAATTGTCCAAGTGGTAATCATTTCACTGTAGCTTCAGTGTGCTGTGTGATGGATTGATGTCCTCTCCCTGCCTCACGTCTGGGGCTTCCTTGGACAGACTACAGGTTCTCTGTGACCCTGTCCTCAATAAGTAACTATTTGGAAGATAGATTAACACATGGATGGCTGGACTACAACTGCAAAAGACACTAATCACTCCTAACACTTAAATTGCACTCAGAAATACCCCACATTCTGGAATCTCCAGGGATTGGCTGACCCTCCTTTCTCAATTGTACGTCACTTTCCATAAAAGCATCTGCTAAATTAACAAATGTAACTTAATGTACTATGTAGAAACCAGAAAGGTGGGAAATACAACTACTTCTGAATGTTATTAAGATCCAAAAAAGTGGAAGGTGAAACATGAACTGTAATCAGGTAAGGAGCACTTGCTGATACAGCACCCACCACATGGAGGAGAACCCAACTCAACTAGTGCAGTGCTGAGGTATGAACTACTGCTCAGCTGCATTTGATACCTCAGCACCGCACTAGTTGAATAGAATGGAACAGAACAGTATGAAGTTCCTTCTGAGGACTGGAGTGCCAATCCTGCCACGAACCCTTGAGTTTTCCCCTGAAAGTTGGAGGACCTGATTGCAGGGCTGGATGTAGGGTAACATCATACCCAGACCAAAGCGATTGCAGGTTAATAGCATTTCCCAAGAGTCCAACAGTGTAAATCTAAGTCTAAATCACTCCCGAGATTCACTGGATTTGAACCGGCAACCTTCCGATTACTGGCACAGGGTCCCAGCCTCAGACCCACGACTCCCCCTATAAACTATAAAACAAAAGTGTATATTGCCAGTAATAAAAAATAATAATAAAAGTTGAAAAGTATTGTGAATGACCACTGTAAAATTCTCTGAAGGAATGTGCATGTGACATTTAGTCAATACCGAGAAACTTTAAATTAATATAAATGATTTTCACTTGAGCTTTCAACCCGAATCTTTGATTGCATGCATCTGAAATACCATACAGCCATGATAGAAAAGCCACAGCAAAGCCAAGCTGCTATCGGTTCCCGGAGATAAAAGAACTCACACGGTATCATTACATTCTCACATCGTATTTCTACTGAGATGGTGTTTCACACAAAGCCATTGTCACAGACCTGAAGCATTTATCAATAGAGAAATGTCCCTCATAATCAATTTTGGGTCCCTCATGTTCTTATGGATTCTTGAAGTTCAGATATTGTTTTGAGAGAGTTTCAGAGAGCAAGGAGGAAGAAGATATTCTGACCCAGATATGGTCTGGCATGCCTGAAAAGCAATAAGGAAGGATGCTGCATTAGCTATTTATTAAAGAGATGGGTGAACTCAACCATGTCATTGAGGTCCTCTACTCTTTTGTTGTATTAAACAAATACAAATAGTGTTAGGTTTGCAAATGATCCTGGGTAGCTCGTACACAAATGCCTCGTATAAGCATGCCAGGCACATTACACATTCAAACTCCTCCTTCACCCTTCATATCTATCTATCCATCTATCTATCTATCTATCTATTACATAATTGAAGAAGCTAAATTAGGAATCATGCAGGATGATAACTGATCATTACTATTATGAAAGTCAATCATTTACAATTTTTAAATCTATTTAAGAATACCTTACTTCATGAGCTATTAAACCTAATACTGGAAGTGAAATAATGAAGTTTAATACTTTTTCCTCCCTTCAGAATTTGATTCACAAGGCTACCTAAGGGTGCATAGCGCCCTCAAATTAATAATGGGTACCCACAGGTGGAAGTGACGCGGTCCATGACAGCTACATGCTTCGGGGATCATGCCTCCTCACTGATTGCAGATGCACCCTTAGTGATTTTTGTTCTGTATTCAGCATTGCCTCCCTCGCATCTACATTCAAACTGTATTCCCTAAATGATGTGCCACCCACAATATCGTAAAATTGACCGGAGCTCACAGTTCAACATTTTATTATATATAGTCTCAGTGGCCACTTACTTTGGTATGCAGTCTGCTCCTGCAAACAAGAAACCACGGGGGAGAACATGCAGACAGGGTCAAGAGGTTTACTTTACTGCTTGGCTAAGCATTAGGGCAGTCATGATGTGTGATGTGAGAGATGCTGAATGTGGCGCGATTGTTGGTGCCAGACGTGGTGGTTGCAGCAACTCGGAAGCAGCTGCGTTCCTGGGCTTCTCACACACTGCAGTGTCTGGAGTTTACAGAGAATGGTTCAATAAATAAAAAAAAAACATCCAGTCAGCTGCAGTTGTTGCAGAAAGGCTTCTCAGAATGCACAACTCATCTAACCTTGAAGTAATTCTAGTGGCAAAAGTGGGTCCTACTTTGGTGTACCTAATGAAATAACCACTTATTGTATGTATGAAATGCACTATTACTCCGATTCTGTTATGACAGGACGTGTGATCCAATTATATTTACACTGATTACTAATTATCATACTCATATCATTGTCATTTATATTGATCAATTATTAACAGTAGAGGGGTTTTTTAGTCCAATGTAATACAATTGATATTTGATATGTATGCATATTCTCTGTGGTTAGTAATCCTTAAGTCATTATGCAGTTGCTCTGCTTTCATCTGTTATGGCATCTCTCATGTCTGTTACATGCTGGCATTTGTCTGTTAGTGAAGTAAATTTTCCCTGTCAGGGATCCGTCACCCCAGGGATTTTCCTATTTTACCATTTACAGATTCCAATCTCTGACTTTAATGGGCTACAGAAGAATTAAGATAACCGTTAAAGTAGTATGAAATGTCACCGGGTAGTGAAATGAAACCTAAAACAAACTACTATTAAGTTGCAAAATTGAAGAACTAAAAAGGTTTATTGCTTGCCATGTATCGTGAATTGAAAAATATAAATACATCAAATGAAGGACTCATTCACTTATAACAAGATGCCGCATGTGTCAATAGGTGGAATTATGCACAGAAAACATCCTGAACCCCCCCCCCACACACACACACACACCCACCATCTCAAGAGAGCCTATCATTCAAGGCCAGTTCAAAAAACTGCAGACTGAGCTTGCAACGCCCTGTCAGTTTCTTGATCGACAGCACAAGAGAGAAATGAGAGGTCATGTGATTCAGGAACTGAAAGGGAAGGTGTGGAGGTACAAGCAGCTGAAAAGCAATAAATCCACATTTATGGACCTTTGATCCATATGACAAAATCCTGTTGGATTTTATAGCCAAGATGCCTTTCCTTTGCACTGCAGATGACAACCAGCTGGCTTATTTAAGTACAGTCATGATCACGTAAACTGAGGTGAAGGGTCACTTGGATCACCAGTCATCCTATCACACACTTCTGTCATTTCTTTTTCTTAATATGCTGTGGTTTTCAAAACAGAAGTGCTCCGTGCCACTGGGAGTAATATTCAACTTTCGATGTTGTGCCTGACACCATTATCTATGGTAGCTGATTAGTATCAACCGACTAAGTCAGAAAACACTTACCCATGAGTTAAATGGGTTTTAGATTTAGCTTGTCTATGAAAAGAAAAAAAAATCACCTTATGCTTGGAGGAAAGTGTTACATGAACAGATTAAGAAAACGCAACGCAAAAAGGAAACGCAACACATTAAGGGAGCACATTTAAAATGAAATTCACTTGTCTTGATGTTTTTGCGTCACATCAGTTTTTGTGTTGCATTAACGTTGACATGCTCTGTGTTTTCAGGACCACCGTACTTTTTGCGTGTTCCTCTGTGTGCAGGGAATGGTCCTGTCTATCTGATTTGTTTCAGATATTTATAGTCCATTGCACACTTTAAAAAACACTTAAAAAGACATTTTAATTAAAATTCCATAGATGAATTCAGCCCACGTTACTAAATTGCCAATAGGTGTGCATATGTGAGTGAATGGTATGTGAGTGTGCCCTGCGATGGGGTGGCCCCCCATCCTGGGTTGTTCCCTGCCTCATGCCAGTAGCTTCTGGCATGGATGGATGGATGGATTTCAGCTCCACATTCATTTATTTATTTATTTTTACAATACAGTCACAAATGATTAAAATCTCATTTGTCTGTGTCATGAATTACAGTAATCTGGCTCTTAGAAGTCAGAACCACTAAATGCGCAGTGCCTGTTAGTTAACGCTCCATCGAGGGCATTTCGGCACTCTCAAATCCACTTCCCGAAATGCTGGACTTGTTCTGAATAGCGGCTTGCTGACACTGCTACACTGCGTAAAGGACAGTCAGCTGTCTGCTCACTCCTTTCAAATTAAGCTGAGTCCATTTCCTGAGTAAGTTCACTGAGTGCATTGGTATTTCACAGATTCAGGGTTTAACAAAGGCTGTCACATCTCCAATGAAAAATATATTAAAGAAGTCAGCCTGTATCTGTCCCATAACTACTTAATTTCATGGAGAATTGAATGATATCCAAGTGTGCCTAGCACCAACACCCCCCCCCCCCCCCCCCCCCCCCCAACACAACAGCCCCCACCCCCCCCGCACAATCCCCAGCATACAAGGGCTGCACATAGAGAAAGGAAGTAACGCAAGAAAAAAAGAG
>JAODKE010000043.1:7928476-7945755 GCA_026779605.1 Mormyrus hasselquistii | reverse complement strand
GCCCCCTCACTAATTATCTTCAGGGGAAACTGAATGATACCAAAGGGTCCCTAGCCCAACCCCCCCCCCCCCCCCCCCAAAAAAGTGATAAGTTCCCCAGCATTGCCTGTGAGCCATTATCAGTCAGTATGTAGTCAATGCAGCAGATAAATGAATGTTCAAAAGTTACAAATAATGGAAATCTGGCCCTATGTGGCCACAGCAGGAAGCATTATGGGCATGAACGTCTACGATGGAGGCCTTCTAGACAGCAACAATCCAACTTGCGGAGAAGCTATCAGATTGAGTCCAGTTGTCAGCCTCCGAGTTGTCAGAATGTTGGATAAAAAATGATAACTGAAAAAAAATTATGCCAAAGACTATTTAAAAGCTGCCATAAATTAACGGTTTAGTGGAGCTAAAGTTTAGCAGGGGAAAGTCGGTGTCGTGCAGCACATCATGCTAATTGGGCCTTTGTATAAAGTCTGAAAAAGCATCCAATCAGCATGCTGCTAACTCCCAGATAGCATTGCAGATATTTAAGTTTCTGTGGGAAAAATCATTCTGTACACTTCGACTTGCAGTGCACTGTAGGGATTTTATAGTATCCTACGTAATAAATCTGATTAGTTGTTGAGAATTCAAAACCACACTACAAAATGGCAGACATATCATGCACTGCATTATTTTTGCAATAGGTAGCAATTCTGAATACGGTCTTAAATTTTTTTTTTCTTGACAAAGATCAAACACAAAGCTTATTGGGTAAATTCAGACTCAACTCTGCAAATCCTAGAAACACAATGGATCTTTCCTTCCACAGCAATGATAAATAGATCATGGCCAGCCATAATCAACAAGAGCTCTAAATACTGCAAAGGTCATGTGACTGCACAAACCTATGAATGAGTAAAGAAGTGTGTTTGTCTTAGGTGCATGGACCTCGATTTTACCGCAGATGGCTTCCTGATGTGCAAAGTGCTTATAAAATATAGTAGATTTTATCCTGGTAACTCAGTTACCAATCAGAGCAGAAAATATGGTATTTATAACACTAATAACCCTTCAGAAGCACAAGAATGCTATTCTTTCATGATGTCAGCTTTCATTTATGTTTCCTAAGCTATCAGCTCAGATATGACCTCGTATGTAATTTCTGGTTTGAAAAACATCCCCTTGTAACAGTTTGAAGTACAATATGAATGCAAAGTATGTTGTTTAAAAGATGAATATTCCTTTTGCATACCCTATCTGCATACTCCTTCTACATACTCCTTCTGCATACCCCATCTACATACTCCTGCATACCCTTTCTGCAAACTCCTTCTACATACTCCTTCTGCATACCCCATCTACATACTGCTTCTGCATACCCTTTCTACAAACTCCTTCTACATACTCCTTCTGCATACCCCTTCTGCATACTCCTTCTGTATACCCCTTCTGCATACTCCTTCTGCATACCCCTTCTACATACTCCTTCTGCATAACCCTTCTACATACTCCTTCTGCATACCCCATCTACATACCCCTTCTGCATACTTCTTCAGCATACCCCATCTACATACTCCTTCTACATACTCCTTCTGCATGCCCCATCTGCATACCCCATCTACATACTCCTTCTGCATACTCCTTGTAAGGTCAGCAGCACACAGTTTAGAGGTCCTGTGGTGTTCACAATTAATCAATTCGCTTAATTCACCCTTATTTTGTGGTTTCCAACAAAGCGTACAGTTAAACACTTTAGAATGCCATCCTTCCTTATACTGTAGCTACATATTATACACATCAGTACTTGCACAGTAGGGCACATATGGGTCCTCCATCCCATGGAGTCATTTTGGGCTTGTTTGTGTTCATTTACAGTGAGTAGCACTATGGACCCACATCTACAGAGTTATCGGTTTTAGTCCTGCCCTCAGCTACGTGTGTGTTATCATGGTTTCCCTGTATTTGCATAGGATATTTCCTCAGTCAAAAAACACAGGATTGGGTAGGTGAATTGATGTTTGCCCTTATTATATATATTGGATAAGTGCGATGGATGGATGGATGGATGGATGGATGGATGGAATGACTAAGAAATGAATATATACTTTGTATATATTAATACACTTGTATTGTATACACTATGTTTATGATTATTATAGCAAGCCCATGAATATGTTCTGCACATTGAAAGCCCAGTATTTCCAGCAGCATAGGTATGAAGTTACTCAATGGATAACATGCAGCTAAGATATAAGAGGTTCTGGAATAAAAGGTTCTCCTCTTCCCTGTACCTCAAACTGGTCTCATCACTGGCATGGAGAAAGACAGGCTTCTGTAAAACAGAGACCTGGGCACCAGTTATAAAAACTGAGGATCAGGAGAATTATCACGCTACAGACACAGAGAGGGGGGACTGAGAAAATAAGTAGTGAACAGAAAGAATGGAGAAATATGTCAAGCGCGTGACGGTCAGTCACATCTGCTGCCTATCAGGCTGACAGCAAGCTGTCTCTACCACCTGCCAGCAGTGCTGACATCAACGTCAAATTCCTCATGTCACATAAAATCCTCTGCAATGCTTATAGTCTACAGCTATTGGACAGATGTAAAATAAATTCATTCATCCAACCATCCACCTATCCATCCATTCATCAATTCATCCATCAAGCCATCAATCTTCACACTATAATGGTGGGTATATGAATTAATAAAACACAATCATAAGGCATTATAGTGTTTATTATTACTTCATAAGCTCAAATGAAGCTATTGTGCATCTAAAGTGCACTATTTATACCTTCATAAATCAGTGTAGTTGTCTGTATAAGAATTAGTGATGCTTTTGTACTGTTTAGATATATGGATAAATGTATGTTTGAAATTGAAAGCTGTAGAATAACAACAGGTCAGTAGAAAGTTCAACTGTAAAACAAGCTAAGTCAGTGATGAAAATATTAAAATTAAACATAATTAATTATGCACAGATTTAACCAATGACAGGGAAAATCAAAGGAATGAATCAGGTTATATGAAGGTAAATAACTGATTTAGTTAAGATTTAGCTGGTAGCCATAAGGGAAAGAGTCTAGTGATGGAAAAGTGCTTATCCAGTATAGGGCTGCAAGACAGTGCTGGGAGTCAGTGGCAGAGATCAGAGGGCAGAAACCGGGAATGTGCTGCACAGGATGGATTTATAACCATACAAACAAATGTAACATGGAAACTTGTTTCCAGAAATAAATGGCTCACATTGCGTATGTTTCTTAAGAAAGATGGTAGCAGAGTATTTGAGCTAATTAACAAGGACCAGTTCAGAGAGGGCTTAAATCAGCAGAACTTTGCTAGAACCTTCCTATTGTCCAGCGGCAAATGAGAGGCTACAGATGCAGAGTGCTGAACTTCACTTGGACTTTTGTTGAAACTCTTTCACTCTATATANNNTATATATAAAATAACAAACATGACATTACACCACATGTGCTTTAGGGTGAGAAACCATCAGCACCTGGGGCTAAAACGTCATGCTTGCTGGAGAAACAAAGCAGAATGGAGGAGTAAAAATGAAGCCACTTTCAGGAGAGAGGCAATTTCTTTTCGGGAAACATCCACAGATCATTTCAGGTTAACAGAAGTCAGATCCCATTATGGTAGTTTTGGTAGAGTGCCTGCCTGTAGATACGTGCTCTGGAAGGTATAGCAGCACAGAAGGCTGAACTTTTAAACCAAGTCCGAGTTCTCATTACTTCCATTATCACCTGCTTGATGGGTCTAGTCCAGTGGGGTGTGACTTAAGTGCTGGGACTGGTCATGTGACCAGTCTAGCAAATCAGCTCCTATGGCAGCTATGTAGGAATAAAGAACCATGATTTCTAAGAAACTAAATTCCTAAAACCACATTAGTGAAACATCCAGCCACATAAATAGGTGTGGTGGCTTTCTATCAATGAATACATTTTCATTGCAGTGCTCAAAAATATTTTGATTGGTTTCAGAAACATTTTACTTACAGTATATTTATCCATTGGCTAATATAAAAAATTGGATATCAGCCTTGAATGACTTTGCAATGTTTTCACAGCTACTAATTCATCTTAATGACATTTAACCAGGATGAAACTGTAGATAATTTCAATTAGAAATCATAACAGATTAATGCACAGGAAATCATTCGGATTAGAAACGTCTCTTTGTAGGTTCTTAGTCATTCAGGCTATTAAAAAATTAAAGAATTTTTTATTTTTTTAATGGAACTTTATTTATCCCCTTGGGGAAATTATTTTTACGCCTCCCTCAACTTGCTCTTTTTTTTGTAGAGCAAGCTGTCCTCGAAGAAAAATTAAAAAAAAAAATGAAAAAATAAAATTAAATAAATAAAAATAAATAATAAATACAAATAAAAAAATTTTAAAAATGAAGTCCAGTTGCCTTCAATTCAAGCCCTTAAGGTGGTTAAACATGTTGCATTACTTGGGGTTCTTCTTTTAGTTGGAAAATTGTGTTTATCTGGATCTATTTTGTCTTTTGTTAAAATATGTCAACACAAAAATGCCCTTCTAATCAGGATTTTAGTTTCAGAAATTAAAACGGATTGGCGGTAAATGCCAGGTTATGACCAAACAGAATGATTCATTACAACGTTTTTTTTTCTCTGTCTTTCTACATCTTTTCGGTGGATTTAAACTAGATGTGTGGATGGATGTGGGTGGTTTTACTGAACAAACAAATTACAACAAACACATGCTGTGAATCGGCTCCGGTCAAGCGGTGACATTTCCTGCTATTGAAGAAATGACCTTTCTGTCACACTCTCTGCCTGATTAACTTTTCAGTAGAAATTCATTTTGCAGTGTAGCAATCTAATTTGCCCCCCCCCCCACTTTTCCATCACTAGACTCTTTCCCTTATGGCAAACAGCTAAATCTTAACTAATTCAGTTATTTACCTTCATATAACTTGATTCATTCTTTTGATTTTCTCTTTCATTGGTTAAATCTGTGCATTATTAATTATGCTTAATTTTAATATTTTCATTACTGATTTAGCTACTGAAGCTTGTTTTACAGTTGAACTTTCTACTGACCTCTTGTTATTCTACAGCTTTCAATTTCAAACACACATTTATTCATATATCTGAACAGTACAAAACCATCACTAATTCTTATATAGACAACTACACTGATTTATGAAGGTATAAATAGTGCACTATAGATGCAACAATAGCTTAATTTGAGTTTATGAAGTAATAATAAACACTATAATGCCTTATGATTATCAATAGGAGATGCTATAATGTTTTATTCATTCTTATACCCACCATTATAATTCATTATGAAGGCATCTATAATGCATAGATGGATAAAAATCTGGATAAAATCTTGACCAGAGCATTTATAATTAATTGTACTTTTAATGCATTTTTAAAATTGTGTTTAAATAGAGGTTCCTGACAGTCAAAAAGCCTTGATGCAGTACGCAAATTTATGTGGTGCTTTTATGGATTTTAAACTTAAAAACGGTCGGTGCCGACCCAAACACTATAGTATGGTTAAGAACATTTTCAGGACTACATTTTCAATCTTACCTTTATCCAGTACAAGTTCAGATTGAGACTAAAGCCATTAGGTTAATTTAATGTATTAAGTCAATACATTGTTATGTAGTCCTCTGTACAGTAATATCAGCAGAACAGGGCATTCATAAGAAACCTAAGGACGACTGGCCATCTTCAGAATCTGTAATTCATTATATTACATTACATTGCCTATTAATCTGAAACTTAATAATATTAATTGAAATTAGCCAATCAAGGGTGTAAAGGGACAAAAAAGATGCTAGTATTTCAGCAGTGAAAACAAAAGTTCATTCCAGAATATTATGAGCTATGTACCCTGAGTAACAAAATACTTTAGAACTAGAATGCATTGAGTATTTCCATTAAGAAACTTAGGATGTGTACCAATGACTAATGTAACATGTACCCAAATACGAATGTTGTGCACATTCAGTGAATCAATAAGATTAACAGCCTATTCATGGCAAAGGCAGAGAAAAGGTATTACAGGTATTAGCCTTTTGTGTCCTTGAGAAAAAAAGAGAACAATGTAAATGTAAATTCTGCTAACAAAGATCAATGTTCAAAAACACACATTCCCACAATTTAAGTGCATTAGATGAATCAAGGACAAATTTTCATTCCAGAGTAGCTCCGTCACACTGGGTGGTAATTGCTTTTGGCTGAAGACATTTAAAAGCTGCCTTGTCATTTCAGAGACAGATGCTGACGTGAATAGTGAGCAAATGGGTGTTGTTTGGCCTTGGCATGGATAGAATAGGGAGGATAGTTTGAGAGAGGATCTTTCAGCTAATGTGTTCATATTTAGTACCACAACACCGCACGTAGAACATCATAGTACAAATATTCTAAAGCAAGGCTACAATAAAGTAAAAAAGGTAAAACTTATGGACATTATTGATAAAAATGTATATAACAGTTTATTAGGTGGCCATTATGGACACTTATCGTGATTTCATGCGTTTCAGTTCTTGTGCGAATTAAGTTTCTAATAGTAGCTTCTTTTCATGTTCGACACCCTCACTTGCTGACCTACAATCCAGATGGTTAAAGTACATACATAGAGGAAGACCTGCTTCGGGAAGCAGAGTGGCAGGAAAGTACAGAGAGTGGACATTCACGTAAGGGAATCAACACTCGATAAGACTTTAAGGAAAGTCATTAGTGACACCCTAAAAGAAGTGTTGGTCGGCCACAGAACTGTACTATCATACCAAGAGCAATCGAGTCACGGCTCGGGATCTGCCATATGTTGGAGAGAGATCACACTGGACAATGACTAATATGGGCACAGAATAATGACGGACATGAAAACACAAACAGGAGCAGCAGAATCTGCTGTAACTAATGTGAGAGAGACAGATATAGAAAGACAGCATATAGGTTCAACTTGAGGAAGAAAGCAGGTATGATTTTGATAGGCTGATTAAATATATTTTAGGTTACAGGCTTAGAAACTAAATCACCTATATCAATCAGAGGCTATTAAATTCATTTTCTCCAATGGCACGTAATTGTTCAGTCAGTGCTATAATTTTGATATTTTTGGTCATGTGTAGGTTATTTTTTTCCCCTACAGTATGAATTATTAACACTAATATTACACTTTACAAAGGTCAACTGATCAGTTCTAAGCAAACCTCTCTCCCTGTCCAGTGTGATTTCCAGGCAAACACCCTACATGTACAGAGTCATTTTTGTCAGCGGGTAATATTATGCTGAATTAATGTTGACACGTTGAGCATTCAAACACCTTCCTGGAGGAGTTTCACTTTGAGCAGTCGAAACAAGCTGAAGGCTCATAGATCAACGTGAACATTAAATCCCGTCAAACAAGTAATGTCACTGAATTTTCTAAATGTAGAGGAAGATGCAGGACATCATTAAACAAAAAGAACAGAAACTGAAAATGGCGTCCATCTGCAATAAAGTAAAACTAGCAGAAAAAATTATTTCAGCTTCATGCCTACTGCCCCGGTAAAGCATTTGGATGTTGCATGGATTATTAACACTGTTGTTGTTCTTGTTGTTGTTGCAACACATTAAATATTTCATTTAACTCCAGAAGCAACATATATGTAGAAAACTGAGCATATACAGTACATTGTCGCTATTTTCCCATGACGGTATTTCCCGCTATTGCTGAGTGATAATAATCGAACAACCACCCGTCTCACAAAGTCTCAAGAGATGTATTCTTCTAAGCACCATAAACAAAATAACGAGCAAATGACCATGTATTTTTATGGATAATGATGGCACATTAAGCGCTTGCAGTTAATTTAACTGCTTTTAATATACATGAATATCCCTTTGTCTTCCTCATTGGATCATTTCCATTGTTTACGTAGTCACACATATCTTTGGTCTTTGTGATGAGGTAAAAATGTCTGCATTATCACACCCTTATACCAGCTCTCATGGTAAACAGCAGCAGGAGACCAGGTCTGTCTTTCCTTTTTGCTGTTGCCTATTTATTACCCAAGTTTAATGAGAGGCTTATATTTCACACCCCCGTCATTCTTATCCAACTCAGGATCATAGTTGGGGGATGGGGGTGCGCAGGTTAGGTCCCAGTGATCGGAAAGTGGTTTGAATCCTGTGCTTGGCAAAATCATCATATTGCCATTGCACCTGTGAACAAGACTCCTAACCCCTGAAAAAAACTCAAAAGTACAGGACCAATGATTCACCTGTGTGTGTGTGCGTGCATGTGTGTGGTCATGTATATATTATATTTTGCAGACCAAATGCCCTGTTATAAAACCCTGTTATTTTGACCTTTATAAATCTATGACTGCTATCGAAAAACTAAAATAGCCAAAAGGTTTACTTATGGTTAATGTTTGGGCTGGGTAGGGCTTAAGGTTGTCACTGTTGGGATTAGGGTTTTGCCTGAAAATAATGAAAAGACAGTTCCCACAAAGATTTGAATACAAACACTTGTGTGTGTCTGTGTGTGTGTGTGTGTGTGTGTGGTTCAGGTATACCTTACCTTGTGGGGACTAAATATCCCTACACCATGATGAATATCCATTTTTTTCCTGGTCCCCATATAGGAAAACTCTATTTTATAAAAATCCGTCACTGCAATGAAAAAACTAAAAATGCAAACTCTTTTACTGTATTTTCCTTGGTTACTTATGGTTGTAGTTAGGGCTGGGTAGGGTTACGGTTGTTATAGTTAGCATTAGCATTTTTCCCATAGAAATGAATGTACGGTCCCCAAAAAGATATGATTACATGACTGTGTGTGTGTGTGTGTGTGTGTGTGTGTGTGTGTGTGTGTGTGAGTGAGTGTTAGAGGAGAAGATGGGATATGTGAAAGTTTAAAAATTCCGAGTTAAGAATTTTTTTTTCTTTCTCCCAGGTTCAGCAGCCAAGTGCTTCCTGGGAGGCTTTTGGTGGAAAGTGCAGCTCACGCTGCAAGCTGCCCTTAAGGTCACAGTTAACACTGTCAGTGTCTTGACAGAACACAGCGAAACCAGCTTCACCTGTCAGCCCATTACTCAACAAGGAAAGCAGATCACTGTAACAGTGAGAGCACTTTTTTCCTGGATCCTGAAATGTGATGACATTTTTGTTCCTTTTTTCAAAGCTCTCGGAAGTGTTTATTTTTCCATAGGCCATATTTCAATTTGAAAAAATATAGTTCATTTGCATACTCTTGCAAACAGCATTCAACCTACATTTTTGATGTCAGAACAAAGTTTTTCAACTACATCTGATTAAAAACTCAATGATGCTGCAATTTTTAACCATAATTATATCAGAATATTAATATATTTTGTTATTCTATTTTCACTTCAACAATCATTTCTATTGAGTTTCCATCTCAAATTAAGTTTTACTTTGAAAATACACCAAGTCATTGGAATGCAGAGAAAAGTGTAGAAAAGTAAAGTTAGTATGAATAATGAATTGAAATAATAATAATAATAATAGTAATAAAAATAAAAATCCAGAATAACTGCAATATACAGCCATGGAAAAAATGAAGATACCACTCTATATTTTTAAACAAATATATATTTTTAAATCCTGGTTTAATCATGGTTCTCATGGCAGAAGGGTACACTGGGCAGCAGGTTGATTCCAGGTTCAAATTTTCTAACACAGTGGCACACAAGAATAAGGTGAATCAGGAAACACTAGGAATGACCAGAAACCAGTTAGGTAAATGTGGAAATGACTTACTAATGCCAGAGATGACAGTTAATTAATCCTACAGTTTCTCATGAATCATACAATGACCTCAAGTGACCTTCGAAAGGAATGGGAAACATTAAGTGCAGGCGTGAAGTGCACTGCTAGGACAGTTCATATCAGGCTCCTAGAAGCAGGACTGAAGTCCCATAAAGCAAGGAAGAAGCCCTTCATTAATGTGAAACAGGGAAGAATCAGGCTGCAGTTTGCAAAAAATTAATTCACAGATGAACACGCATAAATTGAGAAATGAGTGAAACAAAAAATTGTGCTGTGGTCCCTTATTTTTTTCCATGGCTGTAGTTTTAAGTCAAATATTTCAAGAGGACATTCATTGATATTCTTATAAAAAGAGAGAATGGATTCCTTTGGAGCAAATATCCTTATTGGCTGGACAGTTATTGAATCTTTTTTACTTATTTATTTAATCTTTAATTTAATCTTTAATTTTAATCTGTCTATAATTCTTGGCAAGGTGCAAGTCCATCTTATTGGTAAGGAACAAACAAAATTCAGAGAAAAATGTAATCAGATTCCAATATTTTGCTAATATAAGTTATTGTTTGATTTTGTGAAATGTTCCAAACTACAAAATTGCATAAATTTTGCATGTGGATGATCAACATTTTTCATTGATTTATTCTTTCATAAAGTCAAATACTTTTATGAATAATGCAGTTTTGAACCAATAAATAAACAAGCTCAAGCAAATCCCACTGGAAAAGCAGAAAACAGCAGCATTTTTCAGGAACACTAATGACAGAATTTGCTCGGGTGATATATTCTTGCTGTCTTCCAGTTACACTAACCATCCATCCATCCATCCATCCATCCATCCATCCATCCACCTGTTTCATACATCTTCCAAACATTTATCATGGTCAGGGTCACACTGGGGCCTGGAGCCTATCCCAGGTAGCACACGGAATGAGGCTGGTGTTCACCTTGGGTCAGATGCCAGTCCCTTACGTGTTGCAGTAGCCAATACTTTTCCATATACCTTTTTAGATCATTTTTAACCAGCAATTGTTTAGCCAAACAATCCTGCTCTGCTGGCTTTCTTCCTTCCTTCAGATTGATATGAGAAACACTCTAGCTGCAATGGCAAACAGAGCCCTATGACACTAAGACAGATAAATTTAGTGTTTTGAGGGTTTCTAAAACTCTGAGAGTATTGTCTGAAACAAAGAGAAAGCAGACCTACATCCTCTCAAGCTTAGTTCACGTTCATAAGCCAACCTAGTCACTTTGTTATACTCAAATAACCTGACTCGTTTGCTGAGATGAGCGCATCCCACATGTAGCCCAAACCACGCCCCCAATTTCATAAGCTGACCAAAAGCAGTTCATCTTTCACTTTTTAAATGTCTTGATTAAAATGTTTACTTCTATGGCGTGGGCAAAAGGCCCAGAAATTAAATGTTCCAGAGAGTGGAGCACAAGTTCGACAGTGAATTGCTTCCATGAGCCGTTTCATTTAGGTTTTAATGTCAGGTGACAAATGGGAGGAACAGACCAGGAAAGCTGATTAATGATCTTCAGATAATATTTGGAAGGAGACAAATGGCTAATTCTGCTGCAAAAAGGTTGTCAGGGATCGTTCACATGCGTTTTCATCATACGTTGGCAGGTAGCAGTCAACTGCAGGTATGGAGGATAATGGTTCTATGCAGTGTTAGCCCAGTGGAAAGTTACCACATGGAACTTAATGAAAAACACTGCAGAGCACTTTGCGTAGGCTGGGGTGCATCAATTGTTCAACACTAATGGAAAGAGCAACATGAAAAGTATTATGAAGTGCCTTGTAGGCAGCAACATTTTAATAAATGGGTCATTTTGACAAATCTCTGTCAGTATGCATCCAAAAGTGCTTCAGCATAAACACGAAAGGCTTAGTGGTCTTGTGATTGGTAATTTTGTCAAATGTTTTATGTTTTGTATATTTATACTTGTATTTTTATTGCATGTTACAGTAATTCGTGTCTTCGAGAGGTAGTACTCACATGTATGGCACCTGTGCATTGGTGACAAGTGATGTGACAATAACAGTGATGTGATTTGATTTGGAGTAAGCAGAAATTCAAGAGCTCTGACATAAACAATGCTACACCTACCAATTGCTATGAAAACCCCAAAATAATTGGGGCAAAAGAGGCTAACAGCTCAGACTGTGCCCCTGAGTAGCTGAATGGCCTTCCAGATGCTTAGTCAAGCTTGCAGTTGCTCAGTTGTGAGGTTATGGACTGACTTTGTGTCATTGGTCGGAACAATGTAGAGGTGTTTTGGGGACTGCATGGATTAATGCTTCTGGAACTGTGTATCAGATTTTAAGAGACTGATGGTCCTGCTGGGGAGTTTTTTCTTTTGTGCAGTTAGTTCAAGTACTAATTCCTGCAGAGAAAACTGGCCAGATCCATGTGACCTAAACAGAAACATCAAACGAAGCTTTGGAGGTGGCTTTGGTGAAAGATTCTTTGGTGAAAGAATCTTTGAGAAAGGGAAGGTCACAGAGAAAAGTGTTTTTGTAGGAAGCCCTAGATTAGTCAATGAGGAGATGGTGCTCATTTATGCTGGGCTTCTGCAGGCAGCTCCCAAACTTTGCATCTGCCCAAGGGTCTGCTGTGGATACATGTTACTTGCTGATGCTAATGTACATACAGTTCATCTGTGTTACACTCCAAGCTTACTGAGAGGGGTCAGACACTGTGTTGTTGCATCCCTCATGTGAGAAGCTCCTTGGAAAGAAGGACATGGGATTTGCAGATGTAGGTTCAGGTCCAGAGAATAAAAATCCAGACCAAGATTTTGTTTCAACGGACCAGTACCCTATGAGAGTCACTCTACTGGTTGGTTGAAACAAAATCTTGGTCTGGATTTATTACTCTCAGGACGTGAATTACACACCTGCACATTTGCTTTGTTGAACACCATGCTGTGACAGGAAACAACTTGCTATCCCAGTTCCTACATGAGTCAGCCTCAATGTCTAGGATAAATTGACAGATGCAAGAGATGCCCAGTCCAATCAAAATGTAACCTATCATTTTCCACTTTTCTGACAGAAGGTTACAGAAAACCAAATCGGTTCAAGACATCACACCATGGAGGTCCAACCAACAAGCGGCTGGTAAGGAATGAGATAACCCCTTCCGCACATCTGTGAGTCTTTGGAGTCTATGGCCAGACTATCATCCTGGCCATTCTTTGGAGTCTATCATCCTGGATGTACTCACTGAATACCCACAAATGGCTATGAGGCCATGACTTAGTAGCATAGTCATCTAGCATCACATCAAAGACTTCAGGGAGCCATGGAAATTGTTTTTATCTCTGCCACAAAGTAGTTGCGTCTGGGGGCAATGAACCTGGTCACTCCTAGAATCTCTGGTCTACCTTAAGAGTGCACTGGCCCTTAAGGCAACCTGGACGCTTAGGAGTCATTCTGAAGTGTTTTGGAGAGATTAGCAGGCAGGGATTTAAAACTGCACTATGTAAAATCATGCCTTCATGAAAAAGCAAAAGACCTATGTGGTGGGCAAGGGCACAGGCACTTTGGAGAACAGAGTAGCAGCCATTAAAAATTAATATATCTTGTAGGACCCATGGGAACAGCTCTTGGCCTGGTCCTGTTCTCAAAGATTTGCTCAGGGCTTCTGCTATGTCACTGATCATTTCTTCCACTCAAGGTGGAAGGACAGGGCTTTGACATAAATCGAGCAGTGCCAGAGGCCAATTTTCCTCCGGCAATGCACACAGATGGAGGTCCCGGTGTACACACCGGCAGACTGAGCACTTCAATTTATCCTAGACAGTGATGCTCACTCATGTGAGAATAGGGATAGAAAGTAGTGGCCTGTCACAGCATGACATTCAACAAAGCAAAATGCTGGTGTTGTGTAGCTCGCCTCAAGCTGCTAGAGGTACTACCGGCCATTTGGCATTTCAGGTGTGATCTGCGTGGCCTGTCTTTCACAGTGAAGATTGCTCCACTATAGTTCATGATGGTAGGGGTAGGTTGGAAGGTGGATCAAAAAGCTTTCGCCCTATGATAATACTGTTGTATACCGGACAGGGGCACCTCACAACAGCACAGATTTGCATTCTCCTTGTGCATACTGTAGGTCAATAAGACATCTTACTGTTTTAAGCAGGGAGGTGTGAGAGGAGGAATGGTTTATACGGAACCATTCAGCAGGAGCAGTGTCCAAGTGGTGTATGGTGTACGAATATTTTTTTTTTGGTGGGGGGGGGGGGTCCACATTCACATAGTTATCACTGGTGGCTATTTCAAAGGAATGTCAGGAATTTATGCTCATCCTCCCATCCATTTTCAATACCTGCTTGTCTTATGCAGGGATACAGGGCTCCGGAACCTAAGGAAGAGCAGAACAGAACCACTCCGCACTACAGCCTGGATAGGATTCCCATCAAATGTTGGACTTGTTGCCCTCATAAACACTGACCTGAAAAGTTGCAGTACAACAGAGATTTTTTTAAAAAAAAACGCTCTGCTGTATAATTACTCATCTACAGAAGTCCATGTTCTGCGGAATAGTAACTATTTCCACATAATGGTATTACAACAGGGAATCAATACATGCAGCAGTGCTAATAAGGCATTGAAAGGTCCTGCCCCATGACAGTGAAAAACAGGCGATACAGTGAAGAGTCAAGCCCCTACTACAAATCTAGGATCAAAGCAAAAGTACAATTGAGAGAGCGGGGTCATCCAGTCCTTGGGGCAGTTGGAGTTAAGGGTCTTGTCAAGGGCCCAACAGTAAAATTACTCTGCCAGCCAAGAGAATTGAACAGACAAGATTACAGTCATGGGCATGGAGGCCTAGCCTACAGAGACCAAATGTTTGCTGACCTGCTTTGGAATTCACTGTTACTTTGCCAAATAATGTGCATTTTTGTAGGTGGTTTGTGACTTCTAAATAATGACTGAATTGGCATAAAATTTCATTACTTTTTCTTAATTGATAGATATACAGTGGTGTGCAAAGGTCTTAGGCAGCCCATAGAAAACAATGTTTCAAGGTATTTAAATCCATTAACACAGAAAGGAAATGCTGCAAATTAGATTCAAATACTTACACAGTACAGTATGACTTGGAATGTCCAAAGTCCAGGATGTATTACAGGAATAGAGGTCAGGTATGGTAGACTGTGTGCAGTTGAAACTGGATTGTTAAAATGTAATTTAAGGGACTCATTCAATCAATCACCTTTTCTGTTATGATGATTGGAAGTATTCACTAAAAAAGCATGACAGGAAGACATGACTGAAGACAATCTATGCAGCGGCATAGATACATCTTTCAGATAATTGTTTTACTCAGCAAAAATTGCATTAATGACTTATTTGAAAGCTTATTACCCCCATCCCCCCAACAAATTAGAAGGCTGAATTATCACATGTCAACCCATCACCTGAGGTGTCACAAAAAAAACCCTTTTTGTGTATTTTTGTGCCGAGATAAGCATTACTATCTTCCAGCAAACAAAGAACTTCATTGCAGGACGGTTGCAGGATTATCCCAGCTTAGTGGAGGAACTTCGAGTTGACAAGTTTAACCAGGGGGAAGTGACTTGAATTCAGGAACTGAATTTAAAAGGAAGTTATTAAATCCACTGGAGGATCCCATTATCATGCCGAAAGTGGCTTGGAGGGAAAAAAAACTGTGATTTTACAGAGAGAAAAGTGAATCAGCAGCTTAGAAATGAAAAAAGTAATCCAAGGTAACAAATTATGTATAATTATCTAACTGTTGGAAGAACCCAGAGCACCCAGTGAAAAAATTTAATTGCAGCACATTCAAAATCTGCAAACACACAACACTGGGGTTGTGAGGTTACCCACTGTGCCACTGTATAAATGAATTTACTCTGTAATATATTACTGTATTAATTCAGTTATTTTAAACGGTTCATGGTCTTACTGGTTATGCATGACAAATGGGGCAATAACATCTTGTACAGTACAGTACAGCACCTTCCTTAAGAGGACAGCCCTAAGATCCCCTCCTGGCACTTAATCTGGCACACAGATTTTTTTGTCAAATATTCTAAACCACACTTCTACTGTACATGCAACATCTTGTGGAAGGCATTCGTCAATGGTTTTAAAATGGCCATATTATGTTATAAGAACTGAAACAAATTTGCAAATCTACACCATTACAATTATTAAATTGTTTTTATTTGGAGGGAAAAATCCTTCCATCTATTATCTAATCAATTCTTGGTCAGTGTTATGGGAATAAATGACTAATAAATAATAAACAAGTTTTATTACAATTAGGAAATCCCTGTAGAGGCACCAGACTGACAAGCAAAAGAAAGCTAGACTTTCACGCACATTTTTAATCTCTGATGACGACGAACATAAAAAGGTAGCAAATTCTCCAAGACAATTCACCCACTTTGCACTCACTGTGTTAAATAAAACATTAAATGATCAAAATTGTTTATTACTGAGAGCTTACACAGAGGAAAAGAAAGTCCAAAGGGGGGAACTTATTGTTTCGAAGCAGTATTTGTTATTTAATTGTTTTTCTTATTAAGTTATGGTTAAAGATGTCAGTGTCAGTGTGAATCTGTGCAGTCTGTGACTGAACAGCTCTACTGAATACAAAATGTAGTATCTCCGGTCTCAGATTACAGGTTTTATCTGCGGGGAATGATTCATAAACGCTTTGCACAATCGACACCATGAACCCCCACTCAACGCAACAGCTGCTAATTACTTTTATGTAACAAGAAGATCTATGTGTTGAACACAGGATGCGGAAAGCAGGTTAGGTTACCATTTAGCTTCATTCAAATGAATGAATTTTAATACATTATTTTAATGCTTTAAACCACTAAACAGGAGGGTTGTTTAAAGAACATAAAGGACTGCAGGACTTTAATCCAGCCCTCTCTGAGGTGCACTGTCAGACTTTAAGTCAAATCTGAAAGGTTTCAGTGTCAGTGCAGATGGCTCAATGAAAGAGTACGGTGTTACACTTAGCAACCTAGAGCTGCCTGTTACTTTGGATATATACCTAAAATGCTACTGTGAATGATGCAGATAACCTGGTGAGCATGAATTCATCTGCCTGCACAAACGCTCTCCTAAATTGCTTTTAACTTTTACAGAACCACCTGAATGAGTTCTCACTTGAAGTAAAATGTGTGAACATTTTAAAATTTGAACCCACCATCTTGAAATGGCTGTCAGCATATAAGAGCTCTTATGATCTTTAAAGCCACACACTTCTAGCAATGTATTTAAGGCTTTGTAGTCAAATATGCAGACAAAGTAAATACAATGTATTCACCAACATTACCAGCCAAACATTTTTCCACACCAAAGGTTTTTACTACTTTTCAATTTATTTCATAAACAGCCTATTTTTATTCTTGTTCTTGAATAAATAAAAAATGAAAATGTAAATCAAATAAAACAAGCTTGCTTTATAACCAGAGGTGGAGATTTCAGGTCCAGAAAGTACAAATACAGACCAGGATTTTGTTTCAACCT
>JAODKE010000043.1:7844859-7866578 GCA_026779605.1 Mormyrus hasselquistii | reverse complement strand
CTACCATCCATATGACTCTGTATGTAATATATAAATACTGAGAATACTGGGGTAGTCCCTATCTTTTGTGGTAGTCTTAAAATTAGTAGTTATAGCTAAGTATGTCATATCAGTCCATAGTGGTCAGCCAGCATGCTTTTCCATACTGTAGCCTTTTAGGGATTCAGCAAGCTTTATGATACCAGAAACAAGATGTGAACTAGCAACCAGAGACAGCCACAGACCCAAATCTCCTCATGGTGGCCAGGAATCAAATGCAGGTCAGCTTCTTGGAGGGAAACAATTCTAACCATTAGTACAATCCACTATATGTTTGGTACAGTACATGCAAGGCAGAGACCACTAGAGGGCACCAGTGAGCAGCCAAAAGCTGTAATTTTTGCAGCTCTGCGCTCATCCCCATGAACAGACCTGTTAACAATTACATCATTAGGCAAGTATTTGAGTTTGCTGGGTCTATCTAATGGTGCTGAGTCATTGAAGTCAATCTTTGGAGTGCTTGAAATTTCTGTTTTGTCAGGTTTTCTTTCTACTGGACCCTGGACCTCTGAGGTCTTGTTGAATTATTTGTCTTTTACAGAAGGACTCTTTGGTTAAGGACTCTTGGGGACAATTTCCTTGTACTCACCTTGCAGTTCTTTTCTTTTTCTTTGGAATTGTCTATATTAAGACGTGTGAGTTCATGTTGTTGTCTTGTGGTTTTCTGTGGGTGTGCTTGGTCAGTTTGACTGAAACTGAAGACATTTTGTATTGCGCTGACTTACCAGGGAGCCATGTAATGTGATTAGCGGAGCCAAGTTTGGCAATTTAATGAGTCAATGGTTCGATTAACCGTGGCCTGTATACCCACAGTATCAACCCTAACCCTGTTCTAGTACCGTCTTCATCCATGTTAATGTTCAGCATCAGGTAGGTCACCTCAGTACTTGAATGCAACTCCCCTGAATTATCTTTGAACTGCAGCCAGAACATGCATCATCCCATACCCTGGAGTGGGCAGCTGCCATTTTGGAGCAAGTACCTCTGTCTTTGCCTGGACAGAACTCAGTTTGTTCAACTATTCAGGAACTCTTTGATCCTCCAAGCAAGGCCTAGTTCATGGCCAGACACCTGCTTCCTCTCCAGGAAGGGAAGACACTTGCCGGCCACGTACACTATTGAGTGTAGAGGCATAGCGGCTGAAAGCATCTCAGCTTCAGAGCCAGCTTAGCTTCAACATAGCTCACTCTAGTACCCAGATGCTACTGAAGTGCCTGTTAATCTGTATCGGGTGTGTTAAATGAGGGTGGTGCCTAAGATCTGCAGGGTGGTGGATCTCCAGGAACAGGGCTGGGCCGCTCAGCTCCAGTGGAACTAGAGATATACTACACTCACAAGTTTGTTTAGAAACTCAGGGGAACCTATGCAGTTAGGCTCATCCCAGCTTAATCAAGAGGAGAGAGAATGATGAATGGGGTGTGAATGATGAATATGAGGATGTTCTTGTCTATTGTTTTGCATTGGTCCACATATTTGCAATAATATCCCCTGACTTTTCTAATAACGGCTGATCTTCCTGGCTAATTTATTGCACTTGGTTTTCGAAGTCATGCAAAGCAGAGCCGATACTGAAGCACAGAATGAAGGGAATGGAGGTCCCTGGTGCAATTCTGACGGCAG
Organism: Mormyrus hasselquistii; assembly: GCA_026779605.1. Lineage (NCBI taxonomy): Eukaryota > Metazoa > Chordata > Actinopteri > Osteoglossiformes > Mormyridae > Mormyrus > Mormyrus hasselquistii. The sequence continues at coordinate 7,864,919 of JAODKE010000043.1, read as the reverse complement.
TCAGAAAGCCTTGAGAACGGCCTATTCGCTTTTCAAGGACAGCTGAAAATGCACCCATCTGTGCAATCTGCGTGAGTCAATCAGCTTGGCGGTTTGTCATAAGCGCTGGATGAATAGGGTGGAGTGAGGTTGCCTAATAGGTTGATGCAGTCATGGAGCTTAAAACTGCTTAACTCCTTAGGTGTGTTCATCAGACCTCCAACCATTCATCCTGGAAAGAGTCATGAAGGGGATCCCAGGTATCACAAGGCCAGTGTAAACCCTAAACAGGGTGCCAGTCCATCACAGGTCACACACTCACATGCACAGTGTATCAATGTGACTTTAAGATATTAGATATAAAATTCACCTCCAGCTAAAGCCGATTTTATTCAAGTTTACCTTTGTTTTGTTCTACTGTATTCACTCTCTACTTTATGATGTGTAAAATAAGTTTCTAATGCGTACATTTAGCTATTGTCGTACCTACCACTAATTACCTTCGGTGATTGACTCCTATTATAAATAAGAAAAAACAGGGTTTCTGACAGATGTGCTCTGACATCGGTTGAACACATTTACACATTCTTAATTTACAGAGAAAATCTAAACCAGTTGTGAAATCACTTTCTGACACGTACATGTTTGAGTTCTGCTTAGACTGAAGCCTGAAGTTTGTGATTTGGTGGGGATGGCAGGTGAGGTTAGAAGATAAATTTTCAATATTACCCATTTCATTTCTGTATTTATTAGCCTCTTAGCACTAGATGACATGGGATGAGCATTATGGAGGTGTTGACAGCAAACTGAAATGAGTGAGTCTTAACAGACCATATCTCGCGGACAGTACTGAACCTAAAAGGATATGGACCCTGCCTGAGCACAACAAATCATGCTCCCGCATACAAATGTACAAGATTTTTCAAAATGACAAATGCACCTTCATTGCAAAGCCCTTTGAGAGAGTCCTTCCACAGAAGTTTCCAGTAAAGGCAATGTATTATTTAAAGAGCTCCTTATGCTTGAATCCATCTTATGGAAAGAGAAGCGATGCCACTGAGTTCAGGTAATCTCCTTTGGATTACCAAGATAACTGATGAGCAGCCTTTGCCTGCAAACATTGACTAATAAAACAGTAATTTGACTGGTCAGTGTTATGAATATTGTTTGTTTTGGAATGTACTCTGGTCGTGTTTTATTTTTGAGCTTCCTTGGTTTAACCTGGCTGTCCAGTTCCTATGTCCTGACAATCCAGTAGACCCCAAAACCTATTAAACCAAGTTAACCATCTATACAACCAACACATACAAACTTACCGGAAGGCTGCATGCTAATATGATATCAAATATTATTTGCAAAACATAACTGTAGGCATAAGCCAGCCCATGCATGGATGGGTTCCAAAGCCCTTTTAACTTTGTAGTGATCATTCTGACATTGCTCTTGAATCATGTGGAAACTTTAAGAGCATTGACTTGATTTTCACCGGTCCCACAAGATTTTAGGCTGAACGGGTGATTTAACATCTGATTTAATGAGGAAATGTCACAGCAGTATTCTGTAATTTGGTGTCTTTCGTAAGTGGTGTGCATTGAGAAAAGTGAGTTTGACTGAATCACATTAAGCTTGATATAGTTTAAAAATCTGTAGTAAAAAATGCAAAAATGATATGCATGTGTGTATTTGTGTGGGTGGGGGGGGGTTGCATAGATCATATTTCCGGACCATAATGTCCCCAAAGTGAGGTAAAACCTGAAACTTCCTTAATTTTGTGGAAATTTCTCAGGTTCCCATTTCGATAATTTCAGTTTTATAAAAATCTGTGAATGCAATCAAAAAAGAAAAATGCCAAAAGCCTTGTTTGGTTACTTTTGGACTTTTGGTTTTTTTGTTAAGGCTATGGCTGGCTTGGGGTTAAGGGTGTCATGTTCTCCCCATGTCATTCTGTGTTCTCCACTTTCTCCACACAGCCCAAAAACATGCATACTAAGGTGAGCTGGAGTTGTCACATTGTCATAGACAATGTGCCGCATCCTGGGTTGTTCCCTGCCTTGTACCTGTTGCTTCTGGGATCGGCTACAGACTCCTGTGACCCTGTATAGAAAAACCAAGTAAGGGAAATAGATGGATATTATTATTGTTCTGCCAGATCTGGAGTCATAGCACTGACACTTCTTCTTCACTTGTTCACGCACAATGTCCTCCAAATAAGAGGTCAAGTTCCAACAAACCTAAGCATGTAACATCTTGTCAGTTTCTCAACCCAATGGAATGTAAAAGGATGAATTAACATAACCCTCCGACATCCTATTTCTTGCCTCAACATCTCGAGGCTGTCAGGTCCTGCCCACCACGTCCGCCTGACTCCCATGTTTCCTCCCTCACGCGGCCTTACAGGGCTGCACCTGATGCTTGTCGCCCCTTAGCAATCTATGTATGAAAGTACTTGTTTGTCCTGTTTTTGGTGGTCCGGTCATTGACGTCGTTCTTCCCGTTGCCTGTGCCCTACCTTTTGCTAGCCTTCTTCTTTTGATCCCTTTTGGTCCCGTTTTGTTTCACTGCTCCCATCTCTTAACCTCAATAAAGTCCCCCTTTGTTTATCTTACTCCTGCCCCTGAGTTGCTACTTTCCTCAGCGTGACATATGCCTGTTATTAGTGGGTTTTTTACCCTCCATAAAAGCCTGAGTTCCTGTAGTCTGACATTTAGTTTTATTAAGTGGGGCAACAGGGAGTGACGAAGATGCTCTGAGTATTGCTCTGCAAATTCTCATGGCAATTAAAAGAAGGGAGCCCACTTTCCTGTTGGCATTTTTCCCTCAAATCCTGAATATTAAAGTAGCAGGCAATATTATTGTGCAAGCCCTCTATGGTATTGGCCATAGATCTGACGTCGGTGTTTTGTTAAATTACCCCAAGCAGATAACTCCTAGAATCATGATAAAACAGTGGACTGCATAGCTTCTGAGTATTTTATTGCATTTTTAAACTACACACAAAAATAGTTTTTAGATTGTAAGTGTGCTAAAATGGTATAATTTATTTGATATGTTTTTTTATTACTGGGAAATTTACACTTCTATAGTTCATACCTCAATGTCTTGACTTTTCCTTCTCTTGTGGAAAGTCCTACTTCTTGTAACACTTACAGGGTGTGTCCTGCAGTTCTCTGAGCATGAAGGGATAATATTACATTTAATGCTTTCATCCAGTGGCATAGGAGATAATTGAAATACAACAGTCTTTAAAACAGTGTTTTTTGGTGGGGTGAATGAAGACAAATTAAATATTGGGGGGGGGAGGGGGGCTTACATGCCCCCCGTGCCCCCTCAGTACCTACACCCCTGCTTTCACCATAACAAGTTATGGCATGTTATTTTCACCCAAGCTGAATAATCACACAGTGATTAATTACTAGTTAAATTGTGATGATTATTCCCTTGCCATTACAGAAGTGCCCTGATTGCTTATATATGATTTAGCAGTATTTGCACCTTACATTTTATCACCTTTGAATAATGGACCTGCTGCATTGTATTTATGGTTGTTCTCCACCACCCCATGTAGTTAGTTTATCATACCTGACTTGCAAGCTCATCACTTCTTATCTAGCTATTTAAAACTCCAGCTACAAAGGATGAGGGAATGCAGTGTTTGTGGTTACACCCCAAATGTACAAAATCGGTGAACATGTGTACTTGTCATACTGTGAACACTGCAACAATTTACCGAGCCGCCTGTAAATATGGTTGTCGTGCAGAATGATCATTGACTAGTCTGGACAATCATGAAGAAATTTGCACCTTTTGCGAGTTTGACATGAGCGCTTCCAAACTGGCTAGCTGAAAAATATAGTTCAGTTTGAGGTAATTTTATATAGTATCATTGCCAAGATGGTTTTCCTGATAAATGCATCACAGACTTATTAGATTTAAAGCAGCTTTCCAGTCAGACATTATCAAATCAAATGTCTGACTGGGAAAAAGGCCAGGAGAGAAAGGATTAACAGAAGAGAGGGGGGGGAACTGGGGGTGACAAAATCTGGTTATTTTTGGATGAAGCTTGGATTGAGATACGACATTCTCTGGCTTGGATAGCACATAGCCCAGTTAGTAGCATTGCTCTATCATACCTCCAGCAGTTGATTAATGATAATTGGTAAAAAGACACATGGAAGTCTTTGGAAGAAGATTGGATATTTTTTTATCCATTAACCCAGGGCTGCTCAGTCCTTCTCCTGGGGAGCTACCACTCTGCAGAGCTTAGGTACAGCCCTAATTCAACACACCTGATACAGATAATCCGGCCCTTCAGTTATATCTCAGCACGAGAGCCAGCTTAACTTCAACATAGCTGACTCTAATACTGAGGTGATACTGAAGTCCTGCATTGACCCAAATTCTGTACAATGTTTTGCATGTTTCTTTAAAGAAAGTATAATGTTATCGCCAACCGGATGCTTACATAATTGATTTTCATATAATTATATATGAAAATGGCATGTTGCATGGGACAAAGGACTCGAGGGCACGCATTGTGCAAAACAAAAGGGGGTTCATTGAACTCAGAGAACAGACACTAGAAATAAACTGGATCTTGAGGGATCAAGAAACGGGAGGAGTGAAACTAGGAAGGGCACAGGTAACAAGAGGGCTCAATGTCAATGAGCGGACTGGGGAACACAGGACTGGGAAGCAGGTAAATACAGGACTAATGAGGGATTAAAAGATCCAGGTGCGGCTCATCAGGGCCACGTTAGGGAGGAGAGGAGGGTCAGACATGCACAACGTGACAAAAGCAAACATTTTTGTGGGATTAAAATAAAATAGAAAAAAAGTCTTATGAAAAGTCAGATTGTGCTTGGTATAAGTTATACAGTGGTATTAGTATAGCTCCATTGTATAAGTTAATGTTAACTCGTAATGTTGTGTTTTCAGCTGATTCAGCATTTAATCTTATACTGTTCTCATTTTCATTGGAAGATGTTATGTAGCTCCTGCTCCAGTGCTGATTACACCTGTACCTGGGCATTACTTAGAAGCTCAGCCTAGCTGCACTTGTGCCTAGTCAATTTTCTGACAGCCACACATTTGTAATGTGCTGTTTGTTTCACCTGGGTGTCACAATGGACAAAAGTATCTGCTAAATAAAATAAGTGTTACTGTCGCGTTGAGGAGCGGGCAAGCCAGAAAGCAGGCGAATGGAGCCGGATGAACGAAGAAAACGGGGTTTATTTTGGACAGGTCGGGTACTCACACAAGCGATGAAGACAGTACAATGACGGATCTGACGTACTGGGGAAAGACGCGGACTAAATACACAGGCAGGTCAGGAATTAACAGGACACCGGTGTTCACGATCGGGGTATCACACAAGGTAATGAGGTAGGCGTGGCACACGGGAGGATGGTACGAAGCTGGGCGTGACAGTTACTGAAACTGAACTGAAAAAAAATGCTTCTTACCTTACAGTAACTGGTCGAAGTAAATATTAGAGTGATGCATAAATTCAGTCATGGAAGACTGTCTGCTGGCAGATCCGATTTACTTGCAAAAATTCTAAGTAGCAGGCCCACTACTACGAGAAAAGAAGCTAAAAGTGCCAGCATACTCAACACTAATATATATCCAAAACAAAATATGATGTAATAGAATGAAAATTATACTTGACCATATAAATCAAAAATATAAACTGTAACAAACCCAGAATAGTGTATTTTTTTATTGATCCATCCATCTGCTCACCACTTTCCAATATACATTTTAGTTGAATAGTGTTACTGGCACCAAGTTATCCAAACATCTATCTGCTTCCAGCCATCTTCCAGCTTCTTATCAAATACAGGTTCACAGAGAACCAGGACACCGTGAATAGGATGGCAGCATAAGTATCTAAAGGAAAACGAAAGAATCAGGCAACGCAAGCTGCATTCCATCAGCCGTAAAGAAACTCACAGAGTATTTGTAACTTAGTCCAATCGCAGCTATTACTTTCTGGGGCCACAGGTGGGTTGTATGAATAACCATGTCCTCCAGTACTGATTGTTAACCTCGCTTGAGGAAGCCTGCGAAAAAATGAAGCGAAATGAGAGTGAAACCGGGTTAAAAACAGACTATCCGCCGTGATTAATGTTAGTAACTGTGGGTAATGTAGAATGATCGGTTGAACACAGAATGACTGCCCTTCGTTTGTCATTGTAGCCTCCAGACCTCAATCAAGTCAAACATTTGAGGTTCTGACTCAGGAAAGCAGGCCACTGAGAAAGAAAGAAAAACAGGAGAAAGAAGAAGCAGAGAGACATGCTTGCTAAGTCACTGCACGAAGCATCCTTTCTGAGAGTTCAAAGCAATAAGGTGCAAGTTCAAGTGGCTGAATTTAAAGAGGATTTATTTTGAAAAAGGCTACATTTATTTTGTGTTTTTGAAACTGTACATGAATCTGTTTTTCTACACAATACACATGTTTTTGGGTAAAAGGGAGAATGACTGCAATTTTATAAGCACTTGCCCACTCCGAATTACACATTCAGCTACCTTTGTATCTGATTACTCTTCTCCTTATGCACCATAACAGACTTCTTCTCATACAGAAGGACAGGACAATGGCGGCACAGGATTTGTTAACAAAGCTTAGACAGAAAAAAGTATTTAAAAATATCGGGCACAGCTATGCATCCTGAATCATTACATAACACATGGAAACACAACATAATGAGGCTTTAGCCAAATGAAAATGAAGGTACCGTCTCTTTACTGCAAAAAAATATCCAGTGTTCGTTCTTGTCAAGCGAAAATGACACCGAATGTGACACCGTATAACGTGGTATACGGCAGTAGTTTGGGTACATTGTGGTCATTTCATTCAGCTAATGAACAGTGTCGCTTTTGGAAATATGATTTGGTAAGGTATATGAGATGTATGATAGATAGTGATATGTCATGAACTGGGATTGACATAACTGCTACGCAAGTACACACTAGCAGTATGAAGGGTTAAATGCGCTGTTAATTTCTTGTCATCACAGCACAACTGTTTTCTTCTTTGACAGTTTTTTACAATTAGTCCAATGCAGTTCTGTGAAACTATGGGGTCAATCTCACCCATGCCACACCAGATTGGTTTAGCAAATCAAATTTGATGGGTCAAAGTCCATTTCAATTAACAGAGCGAAAACGCCCCGCGAATTCTCTGCACTACCAGAAGTGAATGTTCTGCTTGTCATGTTGAGCAGCTAGAATGGAACTGAATGAGAGGCAAATATTTTATCATGCTATTGTGACCACATCTTCAAGAGGTTTGCAAATGAATGGCTATTGGAAGTTTACAATGTAATTTTTGCTATTTCAGTGGCAAATGTAAATGACAGCAGGTCTTTCACTCTGATTTGCTGAGTTGTCATTATCAGCAACATTATCAGAGTGTGGATCTTAAAGAGTGAGGGTTGGCCTTTTTTATGCCACTACCGAATCCTATTACTCTGCTTCGCACATTGATTTCCCTCCGTCAGCATGCTCAGTTAAAATAGTTTTGAGCCATTTGTAGCATATATTTCTGGCACTGGCAGTTGTTCACAGCATAGTCAAAGGAGGATATTCCACAAGTCATCAATGAATGACTATTCTTCGAGGAGCTGTTTTAGAACATGGGGTTGTGTCACTTTTTGGTTTGTTTCGCTGTCTTAAAAAGACTGAATATGTTTTATCTTGCTGTTTCAGGGTTATATACTGTAGCACTATATAAGTTGAAGAATCTTACTTATAAAACGCACATGGCATTTAACATATGTGAATCATTTCAGTCAGATCAGATGTCAAGTAGAGTCATGTAGTGTAGAAAAGTACAAACTTTGCCTTTTCAATACTAAGATACAAGAACCGGGTCAACACAATAAAGATGAGAAACCAAAGTACACAAAATAACATTCCCCTGGGATGTAACATACTTATAAAGAGACAGAGTACCTACTAAAGTGTTCTGAATACATTGTTATGAAAGAAATGCGGTTGAATGAATCAAGTAATTTGTTCACTTGCAAGTCTTCAGAAGTCACTCAACAGTTTGAAAAATCAAATTTTATATGTAAAAATAAAAAACGTGGCCGTCATTAAATATTTATTCAGTAGGTGAAATGTACAATATTTTTATAGGTTTGATTTCAGCAATACATATTTCAACACTGCCATCAAGCGGTCAAAAAATGAACAGCAGCCAAACCTTTTGCTATTTCAGAATTACCACAAGCCTACTGAAAAATTTATTACTAGCACTGAATGAATTGCAGATGTAGTTTTACGTACACATTTACAAAAATACTTCAAGGAACTTGTGGAAAACCTGAACCCGGAATCTAAAAAATCTGAACAAAAATCTAAAACAATTGGTGTCCCCTCTTACATATGAAAGGAGACCATATGGATACGGCTGGAGATGGTCATCAAACTTTTATACTGGCTCTGGGTTCCATCTGTAATAGACAGAGAAAGTTGGTGCTCCAGGGTGCTGAAGTACAGCCACTTGCCAATCAGCCGGAGCAGCATGGATAGTAGCCCTAAGGTATCAATGCGACACCTTCCGTTCTTTAGTGATGCTCTTGGTTGAGGAGGGGGTCCGGTCCAAAGTGTATCCAAATGGGATAATCCACATTGATATGCCCGCACTCAGGTTGGTGATGAAGGTGAGGCATAGGCCTGCAGAGAGAGGTGGTGATGAGAACTGGGGTCTTTGGTGATATGGGAACTGGTACCCTTGGTGATATGGGAATTTGGGTAATCAGTGATATGGGATTTGGGGTCCTTGGTGACATAGAAACTGGTGTCCTTGTCTCAAGAAAGCTACTTAAGAGTCAAGTCATCTTGAGTTATATTGCACAGTTAAAACACATCAAGTGTCAACCAAAGTGCTGCACAATAAAATCAGCTAAGGCATTAGAACATTAAAATAAGTAAAAGGGAGAAAAAGTAATGAAAGTAACACCAGGTAGGAGAAGCACAACCCAGAATGCATCTTTGGAGTGTAAACCCCTCACAGAGAGGAAACAGGAGGGGCAGGGTATACATAATGGCCATGATGGGCGCGAGGCAACAAGTAATGTGAAACTGAAAGTAATATGTAACTGAAAGTAATGTGAAACTGAAAGTAATATGTAACTGAAAGTAATGTGAAACTGAGAACAAACGGAAATATAAATAATATAAAGCTAAGAGGAAAAGACAAAGCAAAGACTGGTCACCTTTAAACTTCAAGCGAGAAATAAATCATGTAAACAAAATCTGGTCAGAGGATCATAGGGATCAAGCTTTAAAATGGAGACTGATGAAGTCAGAGATGCAGCTGCAGGCCATGCCATGAAGAGCTCTAAAAACAAATAATACAACTTTAAATTCAATTCTATATTTGACCAGCAGCCAGTGCAAGACTGCAAGCAGAGGAGTAATGCTCTGTACTGGAGTGATGCTCTATACGAGAATAATGCTCTATATGGGAGTGATGCTCTGTACGGGAGTGACACTCTATATGGGAGTGATGCTCTAAATTGAAATGATGCTCTGTACGGGAGTGACACTCTATATGGGAGTGATGCTCTATACGAGAATAATGCTCTATATGGGAGTGATGCTCTGTACTGGAGTGATGCCACATACAGGTGTGATACTCTATATGGGAGTGATGCTCTGAATTGAAATGATGCTCTGTACGGGAGTGACACTCTATATGGGAGTGATGCTCTGTACGGGAGTGACACTTTATATGGGAGTGATGCTCTGTACGGGAGTGACACTTTATATGGGAGTGATGCTCTGTAAGGGAGTGTTGCTCTCTCTTTTTTTGATACCTGTCAGGAGTCTTGCATTCTGGTACCACATAGAGAGAGTTACAATAGTCAACACTGAATGAAATAAAAGCATGAATTCCATATCCATAAAAGACAAAATATGTTTCAGTTTTGCTATATCTCTGAGTTGAAAGATACTGAGTTTAGTTGTTTATCAATCTTAAGAGCAGAATTGAACATAAAACCAAGATTTTTGGTTTTTGGTTTCATGACTTTCTACATTAGCTGACAGAGGGCCCAGGTCACTTGCTATAACTCTGACAGCATAAGGAGTCCCGAATATTATAACATCAGTTTTGTCTTGGTTTAATTTAAGAAAATATTTTGACATCCAGCACTGTGCATCTCTTAGACAGTTAGAGATTCACTGGAGTGCACCATTTTTACCTGGCATGAGTGGAAGGTATAAATGAGTGTCATCTGCATAACAGTGATACGATATACTGTATTATACTCCTAAAACATGGATTCAAGAGGGAGCATATACAAAGAGAACAAGACAGGGCCCAAAATAGAACCCTGAAATAAGTAATGCTTGCTGATGATATTAAATATTCTATTTTCTAAGTAAGAGGCAAACCACTTCAGTACAGTAGCCTGGTTGCCAACATCACATTTCAGGTGGTTTAATAAAATTATGATTGATTTTGTGATCAACAGTGTCAAAGGCTGTACTCAGATCTATAAGAATTAAAACAGCACATTGAGCTCTAAAGTCTGACTGAAATTTGCCCAGAATATTGTGGACAGCTGGTAGAAGACAATTGAGGAGGCAGATGGTCAGTCACCAACATAAGCTGTCTTCTGGACAGGTAATAGTGGAGTTCAGTGACAGCCCACTTGACAGCCAGTGCATCCATCTCCACTGTGACATACCAGCTTTTAGTCACAGTGAGCTTCCTGCCCGTCAAACTCCTGGGCTACCATCATGCCATGTTCAATGTCAAAGATGTCTATCTGCAGTATAAGAGGCTGGGGTTCTCAGGACTGACTCAATTGTCAGTCCTCTCAGTCAGGTGTCTGCAGCAACACAGTTTCAAACCACCATCTTTTCTAGAGTCCTCTTCTTCATGAGGTCTGAGAGGGGAGCAGCTAGGGAAGAGAATGAGAGGATATCCCACAAATCCCAGCAAAGCTCAAACCTAGATGTTGTGGCACTTCCATTTCCTTCTTAGCAGCCTTTATATTTACATTTACATCCCCAGTCTCGATCTGAAAGGGTCAAGGGTGAAAACACTGGCTGCCTGATGATCCTTTTCCAGCTAAGGTTTCTCCAATGTTTCCATGATCATCTTAAAGTCTCCCACGGTGGACAGTGTCAAGGTGGAAAATAGTAACCAACAGCATACTCCAACTTTTACAAAAAAACTTTATTATATTCAATACTTTAACACTGGAGGCACCCATAGCGCAGCTCAAGATGTAGAACCAGTACCAGGAATGTAAATAATGTAAATAGTTGTGTATAATTGGCTTCTATTGTGTTGTTATTATGTAGTGATGTTATGTGTCTGTGTGTGTGAATAACGTGTGCGTGCGCAGAGGGCGTGGGCAGAGTGCATCTTTGGCATGGGTGAGTTTGTACTTGTTGACTGTGTAGGGGCCGTATAAGGATAAGGAACAGAAGAGCACTCCCGCTTATACAAGACCTCCTCATCTGGTTCTTGCCACCAGGTCACCTGGGTCTGCTGCTGGGTCTTGCCAAACGCTACAATTCGCAACAGTTTAAAGGGGCAGTTTACCCTAAAGCTAAAAAACAGTAAAAGCAGAGGATATGAGCACTAGCAGCCTGGGGACATCTTTCGCACATTGATATGATTGGTGTGTGGAGCTCAGGAGAAGGAAATAGTTTGTACATTAAACTGCTCACAACATCTGTACCGGATCATGATTTTTGGTAAGAGACACTGCTGTAGAGGGTTTGGCAGGGTGATGCAGTGGTTAGCACTACTGCCTCACTTCTTGGACCAGGGTTCAAGTTACTGCCAGCGTTCCATGTGTGTGGGCTTTGCGTGTTCTCCATGTTCTCCATGTTCTCCCTGTGTCATCAAGGGGCTTCCTCCAGGTGCTCTGGTTCCCCTCCACAATCCATAAACATGCTGAGGCTAATTGGCGCTACCAAATTGCCCATATGTGTGTGTGAATGGTGCGTGAGTGTGCCCTGCAATGGGTTGGCACCCCACCCTAGGTTGTTCCCTGCCTTTCATGCATAGCTCCAGAGCTCCCACAATCCTGAATAGGACAAGCAGTTTCAGAAAATGGACTCTTAAATTTCTTAAATGTATTTTTACATGTACTTTTAGCCACCATAGAAATAATGCCATTTACTCCAATTATATTTGAGAGTTCTCCAGCCAATATCTCCAAAACTCCTAACCCTAACTCCCAGCAGAATTACCTAGATCGATACATACCACTAAAGTTCCTCTAAAATATAACTTTTTTTTTCATTTTTACAGCAAACTGTCCCTTTAATGTGTAGTGGACATTACTGAAGAATTTGGACTGGAAACTTCTTTGCTTTCCCTTTAAGGGTGTTAGGGTTAGGGTTAGTCTAAAGAGACAAAGCAATCTATTTGGTGTATTTAGAAAACTGTTCTGGCTGTAGTAGGGACTTGTTGGTGTGTGCAGATCGCAGTATCTTGAGCTTGCAAAGCTCTAGGTGGACACAAGAAGTGGAAACCAGGAGATGAAAATGGGTATGGTGCAGCAAAGAAATGATTCCCGCTGATGTCATTCATAAAGCAGAGGCATTAAAGGAATCCTGCAGGAGGGGAAGTAAAGATTTGTTCACAGGTACAGTATGTGTGGTGATCAATCTGTCAGGTAATGAAAAGGAGTAAAAAAAGAAGGCTGTGGCTCTGAAAAGCAGGGCTAAGAATTAAGCTTACACACTTGCCTGAAGCAAGTAATTTAGACAGTGTGAGTACAAAACACTGAACACAAGCCTGCTAGTTAGTAAAAATAATTCCATGTCAGACCACATTTTTGCTGAACTAGCCCAGTTGGCCAGAAGCAAAAATTCTTAAGTTCCAACCCTGCTACTGACCTTTAATCGTTTGACAACATTGCAGCCCATAACTTGTAAATCATAAGCAGCAGACAAAATTATAGCCCAATTTATTTATTAGTCTATTAATCTTCATGCCTACAACCAGATTATGTTTATAGATAGTTACAACAACAAATTTCTAAAGATAGATATATTGGTATTCCAAAGTTGTTTGCAGGTGTTTTGGTTAAAAGAGAGATTGTATGTTTTACAGATTTTGGACCAACTCCTTGATGTTTGGTCCATTGTCAACCATTAAGGAAGATGAATGCCATGAGGCTTACAAAGAGTTAATATTAGGTTAGTCAATCAATCAATCAACCAACCCAGTGTTACAATCCCCAGTCTAGGGTCTAAATTTCCAGTTTACTTGACCTGCAATACAATGGTCAGTGAAAAGATGAACAAACAACAAATAAAACTTCAACAGGGCCAAGCTGTTGAACACAAAATTTTTTAAACAGGACGGATGAAATGTAGAAGAAACAAAGTACAGTTCATTCCTTATCAGTTATAAGTAGAATCTCTAGGATTAGTGGTAAATTATAAGTGCAACTAAAAATTTGATTTCTATTTAAACTCAGAGTTACGGCTTGTCCAGGCAGTAGGAGAGAGCAGAATACCTTGTTTTCCACAAGGACCGGTGCAACAGGAATTGGCTCCTTCGGAAACCTTTAATTTGGTGGCAGAGTGTCGTCTCTCTCACCCAATCGCGACCTTGTCTCAGCTTTTATGATGCCTTCCTGCGCACCAAAAGAAATTTCAGCATTTATATCAATAACATAGTCAATTCTAAAATGTTTCATTGTGTCAATATGTCACAACAATCATACCTTTAAGGATAAAGCAGATTACCTCTGTTCTGGCTAATCTGTGCTCATTAGTAATACTGTTACCATACACTGTATAGTACAATATATGCACCACTGCTTTTACTCAGCTGGAAATGTATTATAATTAGTAGTATATGTAATTCAAAATGAATGATTTCCCCGTATCTGTATTTTCATTATGAAGATGTTTGATTTCTGTGATTTATGTACCTCAACAACAGCTGCAGATTGAACCATTGGCACTGGCTTTGAAACTGGCGGGGTGTTTGACAAATCACTTAAGGCAGACATGGGCTTCGAATAGCTCTAGTTATGCAAACATGGGATACTTACAAATACAAATATTTTTTGTCTTCAGTACATTAATATACATTCCTTCATTCAGCAGATATTTTTGTCCAAACCAACATTCAGGTGAGGATCAGAGAGCAGCCAGTGCCCCTGGAATTATGTGGGATCAGAGCGTTACACAAGGTCCCCATAGTAACATGGTCAGATGGTACTATGAGGGTAGAGTGTAGCTCACAGACCTCTGTGCTTGGGAACAGAAGGCTGTCTGTTTGAGTCCCAACCTCATTGGAAAAGTCACTTCCTTTAATTTCATTGCTTATCAGTTATAAGTAGAATCTCTAGGATTTAGGTAAATTAGAAGTGCAACCAAAAATTTGATCTCTATTTAAACTGAGAGCTACGACTTGTCCGAGCAGTAGGAGAGAGCAGAGTACCTTGTTTTCCACAGGAACTGGTGCAACAGGAATTGGCTCCTTTGGAAACCTGTAATTTGGGGGCAGAGTGTCGTCTCTCTCACCCAATCGCGACCTTGTCTCAGCTTTTATGGTGCCTTCCTGCGCACCAAAAGAAATTTCAGCATTTATATCAATAACATAGTCAACTTTGTCCCATTGTGTCAATATGCCACAACAGTCATGCCAAAAACAATAACTGACAATGAATGTGTAAAACATAGACATGACTAATGTTACATTCATTATCCTGAAAACACATGAAAACATCTAGTTTGCAGACTGAATGTTTTTTTTGTCTTAAGCTGGGACTTTCACACAGTTAATAAATGCTGACAAACATAGGGTGGATACTTACAACAGACACAACATCCACTGGGTACCTTCTGGTGTCACAACGTGTTGTGGTCTGTGTTTGCTGAAATATACGAACAGAAGGAAATATAAGAGACAGTGTCTTGAATGTAACATGACTGAGACGCACACAACACCAGTTATCTTATATTTATGTACTACATTATGAAACAAGGTATAAGGAATGTAGTAATCTTTGTACTCATACAGTGTTACATCTGTGCGATTTGTGATGCTAACAGTGACTTTGTATCAGATAAACGGAGTCTGTTCGGCATGACAGAGTACTTTTGCTTAACAGCAAAAAAAAGGTCTTACAAGCAAAGCATACAATGCACTTGTTGTCCTATATTATCTGTCTAAAAATTCTGCAGTCATTGCCCTAGACAATCAGCTACATCGCAACTTATTTTTATCGAATATTGTAATTACATAATTACATAGTCTGAAACAAGCAGCATGTATTTTGTTCCTGTACCAACTCAATTCAGACTGACTTTTAAAAAAACAGTATTATATCATAATAGGTTACATTAAAATGACTGTAAAACCATCCATTACAGGAATGTATTTTCATTTACTCCAAAAAAATTGTCAAGATAAAATACAATAAATTGCTTATGAAATTCGCAGAAACAAACAACACATATAACCAAAATCATCTTTTGCTTATTATATGAAACTTGCATTGTCGCTTTTCATTTCTGCACTTGCTAAAGCTCTGTTCCCCTCTCCCCTCTTACAGTGACCTGGAGTAACCTGCCTGTGCTCCAGCCTACCTGTTTTTCTGCCTGCCTTTTGCCTCCCTGTGCCGCCCTGTAATCTCACCTAAAGAACCTGAAGTCCCACACTCATTACAGGTCCCTGGATCCTGGACCAATCGGCTGTCCTGCTGGCCCCTGTGCTTCTGGCTGTTCCTCTGAGCTATTGCCTCCCAGTCCTTCCTCTGCACCCCGTCCAGGGTCCATTGTCACTTCGTTCACCCATCCACCCGGTAAGCATGTGTTCTACTGACCTTCATCACCATAGAAGCCGAGGATGTCCACAGTCTCCTCTCCTGGTTCCTCGCCGGCACCCACCTCATCTCCTGGCCCCTTGCCGGCGCCCACCTCATCTCGTGGCCCCTAGCTGACGGCCATCTCATCTCCTGGTCCCTCGCCGGGGCCCACCTCATCTCGCGGCCCCTAGCCGACGGCCATCTCATTTCCTGGTTCCTCGCCGGCACCTGTTTCATGTCCTGGCAACCCATTGAAATGACAATTGACAACACATAGTCTGTTACTTAACTTCTTGTTTTAGAATATATTTTTTATTTTGTTTAATCCATCCATCCACCTTCTACAACCACTTGTCCATTGCAGGTTCACAGGGGTCTGGAGCCTATCCTGGAAACTACATACAAAAGGCAGGGAATAATCCAGGATGGGGCACCAACCCATCAGAATACACACAGAGAGATAGAACTATAGGCAATTTGGGAACTCCAATTCAGCTCAGCATGTTTTTAGACTGTAGGGAGAAACCAGAGAACCTGGGGAAAAAAAACCTACGACATCATGGGGAGAACAGGCAAACTCCATCCATGTAAATCCAGTGTGTGTGTGTGTGTGTGTGTGTGTGTGTGTGTGTGAGTGTGTGAGTATCTGTTCTCTTGAATTAGTGATTCATGATCTCAAATTAATCAGCAATAGGATGTCAGGGTCAGCTCCTGTTGTTCCACTCTGTGTCCCTTCCCCGTTTGGCCAGCAGGTGTTGCTGGTCATCCCGTCCCTCCTGTTAATAATAATAATAATAATGGAACTTTATTGATTCCCGTGGGGAAATTATTTTTACGCCTCCCTGAACTTGCTCTTTTTGTAGAGCAAGTTGTCTGCGAAGACAACTTGTTGTAGGTCTGTGTGTTTTCCCCTGCATCCTGTCAGCCTGTCTCAATTGTCTATGTGTCAATCCTGCTGTGCCATTACCCAGTTTAGTTTTTGTATTTAAGTTCCTGATCCTGTTCTGTTCATTCTTGAGTCATTGATGTTTGTTTGAGGTCTTATGCAGTGTTCTTTGTTGCCCGCCCTGACTCATTTTGTAATTAGTCTTTGTTTATTCCCGTTTACTTTTGACCCCTCGTGGTTCTTTTATTTTGTAGCGTTTCTTGTGTTTTTCTGTTTGTTAATAAATCCCCATTTGCCCTCTGAGCTGCCAGTGGGTTGCCCACATTCTCTTCCCCACCTGCACAATGCCTTGCCGTTGCCCCAAATCCACTCCATTTAAAAGAGAGTTAAAAACCCAAGCACATTGATTAGTAACTCAAGTGCATGAATTACTAACTGAAGCACACAGATTAGTAACTCAACAGCAGAAATTATTACCTTGAGCTCAGTTATTAGTAACTTTCATTATGCGGCGAATGGGTACAGAGCGGGGACAGAGGAGCAGGAGACCAGCAGGAACTGGGGAAATGAGGGATTTATTAGGCAAACAGCAAGGCACGCGGGGCAAAACAGGTAACAACATCAAAGACTGGGGGAAGACGAACAGGGACGTACTTAAATGCACCAGACTACATTGAACAAGGCTAGACACAGCTGGTAACACGGGGATTCCACACAAAGTAGCGAGGGGGTATGGCACACGGGAGGATCGGACGAGCGGGGCATGACCACTTTATTAAGTCAACAGCATGAATTAGTAATTCGAGTGCATGAATTACCAATACAAAAGCACAGATTACTATGAGATAATATTTTTTCTACCATAACACTGAAGGGCCTCCATAGAAGATATAGAAGACAGTACATTCTGGAGAAGGACAGCCTAAATACAGTACATTGCTGTTCAGATTTTAATTTGAACGTATTCTGTGTAACCTACCAGTTAATGGACAACCTACATGTTTTACCTTTGAGCTGATGAACTATTTTATGAATATTATATGAAAACGGTCACAACTACCACCCCTCCACCCGGGTGCCATGTCTGGGTGCCATTTGTAGTCCGGGTCCCATGTTCTTTATTAAATCTTAAACAGTTCAGTTGTGGTTAAGTGTTACTTTGCAATTTTATAACCAATAAAAATCTGTCACAGCCCACCTGTCAAAGCACAATTTTCATTCCCATTCCCCCTGCCTTAATTAGCTCAAAAAAGTAGTTATTCACACCAACTTTTCACACCTATACCATATTCGTTCGGTATCAAGCATTAAGTTCATTAGCGTATATACTCTTAAGGTATATTAGCTGCATTTCACATTAAAGAAAAAAACATTAGACATCTTATTGTAATATAACCAATGACCCACTCCAGCCCACAGCGGAAACTAACTCTTGACTCTTCTGTAGAATAACTTTAAGACGGTAATAACTATAAGAAAATAGTCTGACAAGTAAACTCCACCAAAAAAAAAAAAAAAAAAAACAAATTCGTTTTCTTCATTACTAGATTATGAGTCTAATATCCTAAGACTTTATTGCGCTATATCTTACTGATTTTATATATAAATACCAATATATGCTAGCTTGCTTTCCAGGACCTTATTTCAAGGACTCAATTCCATTTTTAATTTCGGTCAGTACTCACAAAAGACATCCAGTATTTTGCGTAGGCCATCGCAGCAGCACTCAGGGATTGTGTTTGGTATTAAGGTGAAAATCGAAATCCGCCAATCCGGTAACCTACGAAATGACTGGAGGAAATCCAGCTTTGTGTTTCTTCAGTAGTGCTTTAAGAGGACAGTTTTTTAGGATTGTCGCCAAACTTGATGGGCGTAAATCGAGCGGTGATGCGTCGGTGATGTCAGAAATTAATTTGTATTTACCTACTCCTGATAAACCTTCTTTACTTTCACTTAAACTGCTTATACTAAAATTACTTCGGAAAATCACGTTATAATGTCACACTCACAAACTGCAGCATGAAAATTTAACTTTGGTAAAAACTATGAAATCTAATTAATAAATTGCCTAATGTACTATTATGTACAATTTAATTTACTGTCTAAAGCCGTGATCAGTAGCAGATCGTGGCAAGTTCTAGGGACACCATCCCGGAGCGGGCGACGTCTCGACGGACAACTTTTTCTCCGGCCCCCGCCCCCCGTGCAGAGATCGGCTGCATCATAAAACGTGAAATGTTATTTATTTGAACTGAATTAACACAAAAATGAGGGGTGGAAGAAGGACAAACAAGGGCTGGAATGTAGGTGACGGTACCATGAGGGAAAACACTTACAACAATCAGAGAATACTTATGAACGAACCGCAATAACCAACAAAAACCAGCACAAAGCAAGGGCAGGCACATATACACACACACACACACACACGGGTAGCGGTGTAACGATATACTAAACCCAGGAGACCAGACGAGATATATTATTGAGTTCTTGAGGATAAGACGATATTTTAAGGAAAGCTTCAAAGAGGGAATATATTACCTGAAAGCAGCCTTTTATTTGATTAATTTGAAACACAAAAAAATGCTAAATATTGCAGACATATGCTGAAATGTTTTAAATAATCAAAATCATCATATGCAGTAAAGAACTGAACAAATATCCAACACCATGAAATATTTCACCATAAACTCAAATGACAGGCTTCTCTCATATTTGACTACTCAGTTGAACATAAAATAGAATTTAAATAAAGCAATATAAATAACAAACATAAAACAATATCTTTTTCCCCGGTGCAGTAGATTTAAGTAAAGAGCTACAATGGTGCCTGAAATGGCAAAAGGTTTAAAAGTGTATGGGCCATCTACTGTGGTAATTTCGTCACACACCGTCATACTTACATCATCTGATTTGCAGCGCCTTCCGGTATTCACTCCGACAAGAAATCCCATCATGTTGTAATATCACAAGATCTCATGACAGGTGACACCCTACACAAGGGTAACAAGGGCTAAACAAGGTACAGGGGGAATCCATTACAATCAACTAAAAACTATAGACTAGGGGCAACAAGGAGCAGGTGATGTTCATTAGCTCCAAACCAACAAGGAGCAGGTGATGGTCATTAGCACAAAACCAACAAGGAGCAGGTGATGGTCATTAGCTCCAAACCAAGAAGGAGCAGGTGATGGCCATTAGCACAATACCAACAAGGAGCAGGTGATGTTCATTAGCTTCAAACCAACAAAGAGCAGGTGATGGTCATTAGCAGCAAAACAACAAGGAGCAGGTGATGGTCATTAGCACGTTGTTGTTGTTGTTGTTGTTGTTGTTGTTGTTGTTGTTGTTGTTGTTGTTGTTGTTGTTGTTGTTGTTGTTGTTGT
>JAODKE010000043.1:7822483-7833301 GCA_026779605.1 Mormyrus hasselquistii | reverse complement strand
GCCTATCCTGGAAATTAGAGGTGCAACGTAGGGAATAACTCTGGATGGGGAACCAACCCATCACAGGACACACACACCTTCAGACAGTCTGGCAATGCCTATTCACCTCAGCGTGCTTTTGGACTATAGGGAGAAACCGGAGAACCCAGAGGGAACCCTATGTCAACATGGGGAGAACATGCAAACTCAAACATTTAGATCCAGGGTGGAGACCACCACACCACCCCAGACTTCATTTGATGTTATATTTATTTAGAGCTCTTGTATGCATACATAGAGCCATTTGTCTTTTAACACTGCTTATAAAAGCAATTATGGAGAATTAAAATAAATAAAATGTGAATTTAAATGTAACTCCTTTTGAACATACTATAAACACATGTGAAGCAATATGCAGTCGCCAGATTACATATTAATCATACCATGACACACTGTAGAATTCTCTTACTGGTCCCCAAGCCCCCCCCCCCAAGATGGCATTTCCTGAAATATACGTTGTAAAAAAAAATGCACATTTACACAGAATCCAAAAGTTTTTAGATTTCCCTGCTGAAACATGACATAAACCTGGTAATTAGTTTGTTAAAATGTATTTGAGCAAACTGGTCCAGTTTGACCACCTCATTGCATTGCATTGCAGTGAAGTGAATAAAGAGGAGAGGTAATAGACACAAATGTTAGTAATTAAAAATGAAACCACAAAGGACCATGTCACCGGACATTCTGCGTGAAAACTGGAAACTGGTAAATCTACCAGTTGCCATGTACAAATACATAGATGATCATTTATGTATGCATATATACACACACACTTTTCATTTCTTCCACCAAACTAGCTGTTAAACAGCTAAGCAAATGATATAATTTCAAGCTCTTTTGAAATATTAAACAGGCAGTCGCAGGGTAAGATTTATGTATTTTTTTAACTATACTGTAATTATTTTGCAGGAAATAAAGTTTTTCCTCTGGCATTTTGTAATTTTCACTACTATGTCATGCTAGATACCACACCCACTGATCACTGTCATTCTAAACTAACGCTTCCATTTGACAATGCTGAACTCCTATGAAATACTACAAAGCATTTATTTGTGTGTTACATGTTCTCCTTGTGTCGTGTGGGTTCTCCCTGCAGTGGAAGAGCACTGATGATTTAGTGTCTCTAAACTGCCTGTTGATAGCGTGTGAGTGTGGATTGGCATTTCATCCCAGGTGGCACACCCTTGCACCCTGGGCTTATTGTGTACCTGTCCTGGATGAAGCAATTACGGAAAATTGGTTTTGAAAATATACAATATTGTAGACGTATGTAAACTTGTACAGAAGAGGCGGATACTCTGCATGTCAGTATCTCTCTGAAATTAGTCTCATCACCGAAAATCTTTCAGATGTTTATATATTCAGAAATAAGAATATAGAACAATGTATCTTATATTTTGAAATTTGTGTTTGAAATTTTTTTTTTTTTCTTTGGGGGGGGGGGGGGGCACTGCTATTTCAACTGTGCCAGCAGCACATAGGACAAGAAAGCAAGTGTCCAACACAGGACGCCTACACACATGCAATCATACAATACGGCCAATTCAGAGATGCTGATTAGCTTAGCTGTATATCTCCAGACTGTGGCACTGGAAACAAAGTGTCCAGAGGAAACACATAAGACATGAAAAGAACGTGCAAACTCTACACATGGAGGTGGGATTGAAGCCCTCAACCGTGGAGGTGAGAAGCAACCTTTTCTCCCACTGAACCACTGCTGTATAGTTTAAAGCAATTAGCCATCCATAGTGCTTACCTTTGGACCTGTTTAATAGAATAGAGGAAAAAAAACTTCACATCTTATTCTCAGGTTTCTTAAAAATGGATCTGTATTGATCTGACTGGTAATAATCAGAGTCAAGAGAACCAGGAAAGTCATTCAGTGTAACAAAAATGTCTCCATTTATTTCCTTTACCAGATGAACCCGCTGCTTTATTCCTTTGGAGGTCCATTTGGGTTTGAGGACCTTCTGACTTGGATCCACAGCTTGATATAATCCTTCACCTTCCAAAAGGGTGATTTTATACTTATGCCACGGACATACGATGCAAAGTTTGCCACTGAATTCCTGTATTTAAAGTAGACAAAGAAACAGGTCAGCTGATGGTATCTTTACATCTAAAGTGACGAAGACAGGATCTAAGCAAGCACATGTCGTCGTTGCCAAGGTAATACCTCATATGTGCACATATATTATATGCGCACATACGAGGTATTACCTTGGCAACGACGATGTGATGAAATTCATGACCTGCCTCGATATCTCCATTTTGTAGTGGTCCCCCAGAATCTGTGAAGAAGTCCGAGAAGATAGGAAGTGTTACAATTTCATGCTGTTACCTGGGAGCATTTTTCCTCAATAAGCATAAACTGGTTTTAAGTACAACCTAAAACAATAGAAGACAGAAGACTGCCTAGCAAAAAAAAAAAAAAAAAAATCACAGCGAGAGTATGATTAACATGCTTAAAAGTGTGAGTGCAAATTAAATCTTGTGAACTGTTAAGAGAAACTACAAAAACACTGAGGGGATATGAATGCGTACATAGTAACTTGCTGTGTGTACTTACGATAGCAGCGCACGTCCATAGCATGGAATGTGCCATTGTGGTAGAGGACCAATACATCCCTTCCATTTATGAATTTGGTCACCCTTTTGACCTTGATTATGTCTTCTGTTCTCCCTATGAAATAGGAGGATGGTGGCGATGGGTCTTCATTCTTCTCCTCAGCAGACATAAGGACCAGGTCAGCAGCAAGGGCAGGCTGCAGGAAAACGAATTGTTACTAAAATCGGGAGAATAATGGATAATCAAACAGAATAACACGCCAAATGTCCGAGGAACAAATTAACAAAACTTACTGACTGAACGACTGAAACGAAGTTTTCTTGCCCAAAACAAACTGGGTAACAGTTTACTTAATAGGCACAAAGTAACTTACTGTAACTCAGTTACTACTCAAGAACAAATCATGAACAAATGCGGTACCTGCATGAAATACACTAACCTTTATAATTTATTAATAGCGAACATGGGATCAGTGCGTAACTAACGTTTATATTTCTGGTTAATTAATACATTGTGTAAGAGTGTACTGCTACATTATATGTACCCCTAAAGTTACGTAAAAGTAAAGTGTTACCACACAATGTAACAAGAAGACATACCTTACTGCCTCAAGTTAGAAAAAAGACGAAGCCAAATAAAAATAAAAAAGCCAGTCCGGACAAGATATTAACTCATATTTAAAATACTGTTGCAGAGGTGCAAAAGTGCTATTCCATGACGTAAAGGAGTAAACACAGTCTAAAGTTAATAGTTGAATAACAATCGAAAAGAGGTTTAGGAACATCGTAATCTATTTAAAAAAAAAAAAAACTGTAGTCAAAAACCAATACTCAAATCAAAACGAATGTAGCAACATTTAAAAAAAAAAAATTAAAAAAAAGCACAAAAACGCGAAGAGAACCTGCATCTAAAGCCCACATACGCCTATTTAAAAGATGTACAGGAAGTGGGTGAACCGGAAACAGCCAGTGAGGCGGAAACGCCGGACGGGATTCGGAGCGGGATTGAAGTAGAAAGCGAACTGCCTGGAATGGAGTGAAGAATGTAGACATACATATCAGGAAATAGAAACCACTCCATATGGTTTGAAAATCTATATCGTAAGATCCTGGATTAATCCTGGTTTTGCGTGGCAGAAGACTGCACTGAGAGGCAGGCTGCTTCAAAGCTCAAAGTTTCTAAGACAGCAGTACACAAGAATAGGGTGAAGCAAGAGACTTTGGGAACGACAATAAAACTAGCCAAGTAGAGGGCAGAAGCAACCTTCTAATGCCAGAGATGACTATCAACTTATCCAGCCGTGCTTCATTAATCAAAGGATGACATCAAGTGACCTTCAAAAAGAATGGAAAACATTAAGTGATGTGAAGTGCACTGCTAGCACAGTTCGTATCAGGGTCCTAGAAGAAAACCCATAAAGCAAGGAAGAAGCTCTTCAATAATTATAAACAAAGAAGAAACAGGTTGTAGCTGTTATTATTGTAGTGTGTATTTTACACAGAAGCATGGCCATAAATTGAGAAATAAGTGAAACTAAACATTTTGTGGTCTGTTAATTTTTTCCAGAGTTGTATATGCACAAAACCAGAGGTTGATAGCTCAGGTCCAGAAAGTAATTATCCAGAAGTAAGATTTTGTTTCAACCATACAGTTGAGTACTGCATGACTGTGACTCTTTATACTCAACTGGTTAGTTGAAACAAAATCTTCCTCTGAATTATTACTTTATGGACCTAAACTATCCATCTTTGCACAAAACAGAGACACGTAACACATGAAACACAAGATGAAAATGCAAATCCCACAAACAAAGAATAAGGGTGGAACCCGAACCCTGGAGGTAAGAGGTAACAGTGCTACCTGCAGATATCTGTGTGACTTTCCTTCTGCAGACCAAAGCATGAAGCGCAAATTACCTGGTGCCTTTAAATAACCCATTGTATGTGGCTGTGTGGCTAAAAAACCAAAAAGAGCAAAAAAAAAATAATCTCTGGGAGTGAAAGCAGACATAAAGAAAGAGATCAGGCATTTTAGATTTGAGATTGAGCAAGAGTTTAAAAAATATTGAAAGTGTTACAGGTTATTCAAATTTGTATCCAGGCCAAAGGCTTTGGGTCAACAGCATCTACAGCCAGCAGCAAGACTAGCAACTGTCTTCATCTTGTAACTTGAGATGTCATCATTAAAGGAGGCTGTACCTCCAAGTCAACCTTTGGACCTTTTTTTGCAACGTAATGCCACCTCATGTACTTGCATGTAAAGAGGAATAAAAGACTCCTTGTCATGGGATCCAAGGATAGGCTTATCTATTACAAGATAGGTAACTGAGGCTGACCTTGAATCTTAGGCTGCTACCAGTATACTATTGTGAGACTGAACAGGCTTTGAAACACTCAGTGAAAGAGGCTGTTACTTCCTGTCCATCCAGTATCTTGTCAAAAGGCATGGGTGATGAAGGAATTGTATATCAGTTGCATTGCATGTTACCATTTGTTTTCAGTCGTAACATATTGTGCCTAATCACAAAGTCAATGCCTGCCTTATGGCATATTTCAAATATACAGTACCTCAATTCACAACAAATGTAGTGTCCTATACAAAACCAGTAAGCTGCTCTGTTAACAGACCAGTGATTTGAGCTCACACGTTTTCTTTGAACATCCCTATGTGCATAGCAGTTGTTTTCTAGTAAAATTCATCATGCATTCAAGATTCAAGAGATTTATTTGTCACATGCAGTACAACATGCAGTGAAATGTACCTCTGTGTCACCCTAATTTGGCTGTGTAAAAATAGAAGAGAAAAAAGAAGTAAAGCAGGAGTAAAAAGAGAAATTACAATATAATTGTTTTTGTTATTTTGTTTTTTACTTAATTTTTTTTATTGCTTATGTAAATCATGGCTCTGAGGCTAGAGATCTGCACCAACAATAGGAATGTTGCTGGCTCGAATCCTGTGAATGCCAGGAGCGATTCTATTCCATTGGGCCCTTGAGCAACATCCCTTAACTTATAATTGCGTCATCCTGGGTATGACGTTAACGTGCATCCAGCCCTACAAGCAGGTCCTCTTGCTTACAGGGCAACTTGGGGGTTGGTGGAAGGATTAGTACTCCAGCCAACAGAAAAGAACTTCACTGTATTCCATTCCATTCAAATTAGTGTGGTGCTGACGTACCACCTGCGACACGGCTGCAACCAGGATCTCATCCCTGGGGTGGTTTGTCGTGTGCTCCTACCCTCTTACTGTCACTCAGTCGTTTTATGCTACAGTTTGAGGATGGAAGGAAGGATAATACACTTTATGTTATATCAATCACACAGCAAACTTTATTTCACGTTAATATTTCTCATTAAATTGATGCAAAGAGACAAATCTACAGTGAGACTAAGAAAGATGGAGAGAAATTAAGGAATTAAATAAACACTGATTGCCCAGAGAAGATAAAATCAAAAATAAAAATAAGCTAACCAGTGTACAAAATGAGAAACTGAGTGTGAATGTCATTTAGGATGAAGACAGATGAATATAAAGTTCCTACATTTAAACTTGTAGCTCTTTTTTGTGCCCCTTGTAATCAGCATTTCATGACAAATACCATCTGTTCACTTATTTAACAAAAATAAAATCAGCTTGGAGTGTTACAGAGCGCGAACACAGAAGTCACATGACCTGCACACTAAACTGGGTGTGTTCCTCTTAGACACACAAAACCAACTGCAACGCTTTTCATAAAAGAAGGCTGAAATATGAGGCAGAAGTTGCTACAACAGCAGTAAAAATACTCTACTATGATTTGCTGCATTAGGGTCACTGATGTATATGCAGATGCAATGGCGATTTCCCAGAGAATGGTGCACATATACACAGTTATCTATATTCCAACCATATGGTTACACATTGTGCCTGTAACCGAGGAGCATTTGTGAGGTTTTACATAGAAAATAATTCTGTAATTGCACTCTAGAGCTACATACATGACCAATGGGGGGTAAAACCTAACAGCTTGTGTTTTTTCCATAATCATGCTTTACAAGACAGAAAACACTGGCTTATAGGAACTTTAGCAGAGCGAAACAGATTTAAAGAGTATTTCTGCCACCAGTTTTAGTTATCTTCATTAATTTGTTAGACCAAAGCCAAAATAAAATCCACAAATATGACAATTTCTATACAAACATTCATTTTGCTGAGTATATCAGAGGGGTCTGCTAAACAATGTGGTGTGTTACAGGTGATTATGTGAAATCGTTTCACCATCTCTGTAAGTCCAGAGTTTTTCCAGTACCACTGAACAAGCATTTCCTACTTATCACTGTTTCCTGTATTATTTGTCGCAATTCCTCCAGTATCTTTGGCTATACTAATGATCCACAAGCATAATAACAAACACCTCCAAACCTAGTTTGGTCCACATCAATACCTGTTATACTACAGCAAAAAATTGTAACAGGTGAGAGGATGGACACACCTACATGACTGACTGCGCAACGCCCATTCTTTATCTGGAGCAACTGACGCTGAATTATTCTAGTTTGCTACAATGCTTTTTTCAGATCGATAATCCGATAGTACCTCGGATAGGTTCTAGCTACACCACAAATAAGTTATTGCTTTCCTGGAGATTTTTAAGGAATAGGCTTCATTAAATCAAGTAACTCAAGGGCAATCTTCTACACTTTCTACACGTTGAAAGTATTCCATTATTGCAGCAAGTTATTTTCATCAATTGTCTCATTCCTTACAAAACAACAGGTAATGATGATGGAAAAACTACACAATATTTTGGTATCAACTGTGTATAACTTCTAGCAACACTTAAATATTATTTAATGGTTTAATAGTACGTGTGGTTCTCCTATCTGTTATCAGAAATGGGAGAGCAGATTTGCCAGGAAAAAAATATATCGAGCTGTTCTTATTTTTTCACAATTTATGACTGTTAAACGCTGTTGGGAGACTCCACAAAGCTGTTTCTTAGGCAGTATATGGTGCTCCAGAAGCTCTCTGCCGCCCAACACAAGCTGCATATACCAAGAAAGCTTCTCTGCTCACATGTCCACGTTCTGAAACCTTCCCCTCCAGAGACAAGGCCATAACTCCACACTCATGGTCCAGAAGCTGTCTGATTACTTACTCACATGTCCTTCATGCATCACAATATTAATTACATTAACAACGCCTAGATTTTTGAAGGTCACAATTTAAAGAGCAGAAGACACAAAGACAATGAACTGCCGTTTCCCGGACCTATATCATATTTGTTGCTGCTCTTGGTGTAGAAAAATGTGACTGAGACACGTGATGGAACAGGCAGAGAATGGACATGTGGAATCCAATACTTGCATCAAGTCTTCTTCAGAACTGAAAGAGGCTGTTACCTGTATATCCTATGCTGGGTTTATCATTGTAAAAAATACAATTTGCAGTTGTGTATATGCAGCTCTTGGAAGGTTGTGACTACTAAAAAATAGTCAATTTTATGTTCACACGCAAGCAGGAACACAGTTGCACTATGATGGTGCACTCTGGCCCCCTGCTTGACCTTGAGAGCTCAGGCGTTCTGTGCATCCACTGAACAGGTAGTGATCATTAGCAGGTCATTTCTGCACGTCCACATCCCTGGCAGGGAATCCTGCTCTGTCGTCCCAAAGCTGAAAGGAGAAAAGTCCCCCTGCGCCATCAACTGCAGACTGTGAAATATTCCTCTTGGTGAGAGGAAAGGAACATACTTGCAAGGAGGCAGGGCACATGGTGCAAACACAGATAACATGAGCAAGTATCTGAGCAAGTATTTAAAAAAAAAAAAAAACATGGAAACAAAACAGTAGCTGATATCCATTTATACATCCAGTCAAGCAGTACTCTGAAATATGCATGCAAAGCCCTTACTTTCTCCAAAAAAAAAGAACATTTTGTTCAAACTTCAAAAATTAGTGCAGAGAAAATAAAACAGTAATGAACTGCAGGATATATCTGAAGAATTCTTAGACCCTGACTCAGCTTTGCATCCTGACAGTCAGTGCCATGGTAAATCAAATTCACACCTGCAGACAAGACTTCAAGTGTAAGGATCTTTTCTTGGGGCATTCTATTAAGATTGGCGTTAATGGTTTGACAGTGTTGCTGCCATATGTAGAGCAAATACAGTTCAGTGAGGGATTGTTCAATATGATAAGAGTACAGAAATCATGGGCAAATGATTTGTTTCAGAAATCGTGAGCAAATGATTCATTTTAGAAAGAAAGGTCATATTGTAGTACTACGGGACAAGCCCATCTCACCCACCAAAAGCAGAAGATTGTCTACTAGAAATGTTATGTCATTGCTGGGTTTAGGACTGACATTACTGATTTGGTGGCTTTTAGCAGGGACATCTGGAAATGCTCTTGTTTGCACGGTCTTGGTACTTTGTGATAATGCTACACTTGTCTGCAAATGGTGGTTTTGGGAGGAAGGTTTTGAAATGATGTGGGTCTGAAGGTGCATGGATTCTTTTAAACAACAAAAAAAGCACTGGTTTTCATGAGGAAGAGTGTGCACAAGGAAGGAGGAGACAAATAGGGACAGACGTGCTTTTGTGCAGAGACATATTCAGGGAGAGGGCATCTGAACAGGAACATTAATGCGAGGAGGAGGTGTTGAGGGGATGAAGCAGCCACGGGGGGGAAAGGTCAGGACTCCTCGTTGCCAGAGTCCTCATCGTCATTGTAATAGTCAGCACCCTCTCCACTGTTCTCTCCACCAGTCCCTCCTGCCTCCCCATCATCATCATCATCCTCTTCCTCAATGTC
The DNA here is from genome assembly GCA_026779605.1 of Mormyrus hasselquistii. Lineage (NCBI taxonomy): Eukaryota > Metazoa > Chordata > Actinopteri > Osteoglossiformes > Mormyridae > Mormyrus > Mormyrus hasselquistii. Next base: position 7,823,899 of record JAODKE010000043.1, on the reverse strand, counting down.
ATCGTCATGCAGGTCATCATAGAGCAAGTCAGAGCTGCTGTCGTGGGAAGGCACTTTGGTCTGGATGCAGTACTCAGCCAGCGTGATAGGAACTTTGACTCCATCCCGCTCTGCGTCTGCTTTAGTGGACAGAATTTGCTTCCTAAGCCCAGAGAATCAGAGAGTGAAAATGTTACTATCATTTGTAATATTCTTTTACTATTCACTACATACAGTTAGTTTCAAATACTTACATTGCTTCAAAAGTTACACAATATTCTGTTCCGCCTTGACCTGTACCATGTTACATATTATACTATACTATGCTATACTATATTATATGCTATGCCACACCTGTATTTCCTATACAATACTACACACTATATACTAATACACTACTGTGCTACAGTATACTACACACTATACTATAGAATACTGTAGAATACTATACTATACTATACTATACTATACTATACTATACTATACATAAATACCCTAGAAGAGTTTATAGTAATTAATGATAATATTATTATTGTTCTGGAATGTTTTCCAACCTGATTATTTCAGCATACTCTTTATCCTTGCCCTTGCTGTCCCTCCATTTGCGGAACATCACGGAGGCATCTACGTTGGCCGGTGAGAAAGTGTTGGGCTCATTCAGCAGTGAGATTACACTCAGCAGAATAGTCCTGAACAAGTAGAAAAGTATGTGCGTAACTGTACTTGGTCATATATACCAGTGGTTTTATTTGTTATACCAGCCCATGTCAATGATACCTGACGTTCTGGGTAGGGTTCCACCTCTCCGATGGCAGCTCCCCACTCTGGGGATCATCCACAGGTGGGTGCAAGATTGAAATACATACATCGCCATTCTGCAAAAAACAACTGTTGATTAGGCATACAGTAAAATAAACACACACACACACTGAGCAAGTTCTGATTCATTCATATTTGATGCACAGATCTACACGCCTCTCCTGGAGCCGACACCTTATCGTGGTGGAGGGGTTTACGTGTTCCAATGATCCCAGGAGCTAAGTTGCCTGGGGCTTTATGCCCCTGGTAGGGTCACCCAAGGCAAGCAGGTCCTGGGTGAGGAACCAGACGAAGTGCGGGTAATAACAAGGATCCACTATTTCCCTTGCCCGGACGCGGGTCACCAGGGCCCCCCCCTGGAGCCAGGCCTGGGGGGTGTGGCTCGATGGCGAATGCCTGGTGGCCAGGCCTGCACCCATGGGGCCTGGCCAGGCACAGCCCGAACAAGGCACGAGGGTCCCCCCTCCAATGAGCTCACCACCTGTAGGAGGGGCCAAAGGGGTCGGGTGCAGTGTGAGTTGGGCAGTGGCCGAATGCGGGAACCTTGGCGATCCGATCCTCGGCTACAGAAGCTAGCTCTAGGGACATGGAATGTCACCTCTCTGGTGGGGAAGGAGC
>JAODKE010000043.1:7742862-7812386 GCA_026779605.1 Mormyrus hasselquistii | reverse complement strand
CCTTTAAATCAGAGCTAGATAAGATTTTAACAACTCTGAGCTATTAGTTAAGTTCTCCCCAAGCGAGCTTGATGGCCCGAATGGCCTCCTCTCGTTTGTATATTTCTTATGTTCTTATTCTCCATGGGAACACATGGAATTTCTCCCACATCTCTAAGTTACCTTGTAGCACACGTACTGTATGTCCATAGAATAGGTTCCAGGCCACATTGTGATGCTGACCAGGATAAGTAATGGATGGAAACACATTTTACATTTGTGAATATAAACACTTTCGACATTCAACCAGCTGAATAATAAAGTTGTAAAAATTAGTTTTATCCTTTTTTCAGACTTTCATGATCTGATGTATAGACAATCCAAACAGGAGTGGTCTACAACATTACCAACAAAAAACACTGTTCACTGGCCTGTGTTTTTTGTAAGATTTCAGTTGTATAAGTTAATACGTGTCACAATGCACACAGAATACTCTAAATTATATAAACGAAACATGAACACTCCCCTCTAGCAGAACGAGGAAGATATTCAGATGTCTATTATCATATCTTAATGGAATAATGGAATATTCAGGCTTATGTATTGCGTTTGGCTCAATTATGACAAAAAGAATGCACACAGAAGTCTAAATGACTGTAGTACAAGTGTAAGCATTTTGAACAATGTTTTTGTCCAACCAAGAACCTAATCAATAATAAACTTACATAGATTTGCTAGTGTATGTTCATTAATTGTTAATGTGAACAGTCATGTTTCAAACCAAGTTGGTAACCAGCATATGGACGAATATAACAATAGAATAATTCATCTTAGATATTTGTAATCCAGTCCCCTGTCATCAGATATGCATTTTGAATGATTTATCATACTGTGCATGACTGAGAAAAAGTATGTAGTTTGTTTAAGCATCACAGGACATTGTTTGGTACTACATCAAATGTGAGATTTCAAGCCACAAAGCAATGGGTGATAAATTTACCTAAGAGCTTGAATAAGATCTGAATCACCAATATAAAGCCAACAGGGTAACACACAAGGAGATCTAATTTTAAACTTAAAATCCACATTCATTCATTCATTTTCTTCTGTTATGCCATTCTTTCCCAAGTTAACTGTGTGAAATGCAAGTTAAAAATCTATAATCTACAATCTAAAAATCTCAGCTATGCCATTACTTTTGAAGGAATGTTACACAAAAAGGGTAGTTTGACGCAAATGTCAGGAACACACTCGCCAGTGTGTAGCTACGTGCGTTAGGGATCTGCGCCTGCATCCAGAAAGTCGTGGGTTTGAATCATATGGCCAGCAGAACATCTAAATCACCACTGGACCCTTAACCCCAGCTGCTCCAGAAACACTGTAAGCTGAAGGACCCATTCATTCATTACAAAACAAAACAAAAAAAAAGATGTATGTAAAATACGATGAATTCCTATGTACCTTGTACAAATGGAAAATAAATAAAATACCTTATCAAGAAAACAAGATCAAAGGTTTTCTTCATGCATGGTCTTTGAAATTTCATCCGTCAAAGTAGTATTTTGCAGCTATATATGAGGAGAGCACAGAAATAAATGCTGTACAGTTAAACACAAAAAAAAACTTATTTCTACCTTTGTGTTTATCGTCCTTATATCCATAAACTATGTTGGTACCCCTTTCCCTGAGACTGCCAGATGATCCAAAGCTTACCTTGAAATAGCCCCCTTCATAGAGTGTGTTAGGTGGTCCAAAGATGGCCACCTGCCAGTTGTACAGGTCTGACTCCTCTACTAATGTGATGCGAAATCCCTCAACTGGCTCCTCCTGCAAAGACTTCAGCTCCAACATGAGAGCTTTCTGAGAACTTGGCATCTGCTGTTGCGCCATTGCGATCCTGCTCCACAGTCGAGTCGAGACGGTACAAGGAAAAATATTTGTGTGGACGAAGGAGAATATGTAGGGATATGGTATCCAAACTCGTCTGATTATCCGTGAATGGTAGGAGCACAAGTCACTCTTTCTTGTGTTTTGCTGAAAAAGCCCTTCTCCAGCTGCTCAGTTAACCAAATGTCGGGCATGCAGAAAATCCAGGCGTCATAAACTGTAAAATTTTTGATCAAATTAAACAGTTTTAATTCAAATTAATAGTGATGACTCAGATAAGAACTAGCTGAAATGCTGCAGGTGAATAAAAACCTGGGGCTGCAAGACGTAAGACAAAGCAGTCATTTACTCTCATTAGAGACCACATAAACATTCAAATAAATGTAAGTTTTAAGAAACAATGTTCCAGATGGTATTCATTACTGCTATTCAATACTTATTTATAAACATAAATTTGTAATATTTAGGAATTAAAGGACAGAACAGGGGGACAACAAAGCTTCATACTGTAGGCTAACTTGCAAGCAAAATATTAGTTTATGCAAACAGATTTACTAAGCTACCTCAGATAGCGACAATACTCAATTTAATAATAGATTATAACATTTTTCTTACGGATTCACTCATGTTGATTTAAGTTTAAAAATGCGTAACACTAAAATGCAAGGCAGTAGACTAGATAATGACAGAAAGATAGCACAAATGCAGTTAAGACTCCCCTAATGGTCTAGAAGAGCCTGAGAAGATAAACGACGGGTGCATGTGAGCAGGTAGGTTAGTGCCACCCTTTCCTGCACCATGCATAGAAAGCGCCGCGGCCGGTAACTTAAACACCAGCTGATAAAACCTGAGCTGCTGGCAAAGCAGTTTTTTTCTCAGGGGGGCGAGAAGGGACGGATGGGCCAGCGTATGGTGTATCCTCCAAATTCACGTTATCTGATAAACAGTTGGCTCCTTCTCCGTTCAAGTCCTTAAGTCCAAATGGAAAAAAGATAGCAGTTCCGAGTTTCTTGCTATGCACCGTGCGCGTCCTGCAGCCTATGCAATGGTGGTCTGTATTTGTGTGTGCACAGCTGTATGCTCCTCTGTTTACATGTGCGCAGCGATCTTCTACCGCTAAGCCGCCTTAATGGCGTATTCAGTCTCTAGCTCCCGCTTCGATCCACACCCGCACTCCTCCAAAGCGGCGAACACGGGTCGCGGATTTGACTTTCGCAATGCAGACATGCACAGACCCACACAAGGGTGTAAAACTGGTTTCTGTCAGGATGTTTGAGCTGTCTTCCTGTTTTCCTCGTAGCTTCCGGCACGCAGCGTGCATCAGGAGCGACCGGGCGCGCGCCTATACACGAGCGCAGTCGTCACCCCGCGTTATGTTTAAAAACAGAAAGTGTCTGGTGGTGCAGACTGCGCTTACGACCACAGGCATCCATAAATGCGCTCATATATTTAACTTAATAAAATGCTGCGTAACTACTACTGTAACTGTATCATACCTACTGACAGCAAGCAGTAACTGTTTCACACAAACCCTTATTTAAACATCACAGCTACGGCACATTTTTCTGGAAAGGCTCATGATCTGATTTATTAGAATAAGCATTTTTAATAGGAAAAAAAGTATTACATATATCCAGTCACAGATGCACCTCCATGCGGAGGATTTTTCCATATTTGGAATCTTAGCCATGCTGTTTCATCTGCTTATAAAAAGGACAACCACAGTGAACCACAACTCAACAGCAAACCTAATGAAATGGTTTTGGAATACTAAACAAGGATATATGAAATGTAAACCTTGTCATATTTATGATACAGTTTTTACCTCATAAACTTGAATGTTGGAAGGGCATGGGTATATTGGCTGATTTAGGGGAGGGCAGCACAGTACTATAGGGGCCCCTGAAAACAATAAAATTATAATTTATCGATATGCAGAACATGGGGGTCCCCGACTTGGCAAATTGTACTGTGGGAGTTTCATGTTCATTTGGATTGGAAGTAGCAAACATAGAAGGGGGCTCAACCTGGCATTTTAAGCAAATGCACCAATTAAAAAACCTGTAGTCAAAAACCATTTTTATAATATCAGAATGTTTCTTTGCCACTCTGCATTGTGAAGTCTGTCCCCCATCACCCTACAGCAACATGAAGCATGACAGCTGGAAAGCTACAAGCCTGTTTCCAAAGGTTGGGCCACTGCGTAAAACGCAAGTAAAAACAGAATGCAGTGATCTGAAAATCATATAAACCGATATTTATTAAAAATAGAACAAAGACAACATATCAAATGTTGAAATTGAGAAACTGTATTGTTTTATGACAAATATATGCTCGATTTGAATTTGATGCCAGCAACATGTTTCAAAAACGTTGGGACAGGGGTTACAAAAGACTATAAAGCTAAAATAAACCACCTGGTAGAATATCTCACAATTAATTAGGTTAATCGGCAACAGGTCAGTAAGATCATTGGTTATAAAAAGAGCCTCCCAGAGAAGCAGCGTCTCTGTGCAGTGAAGTTGGGGAGAGGTTCACCACGCTGTGAAAGATAGTGTGTGCAAATAGTGCAACAATTTAAGAATTTTATTCCACAATGTAGTTTTACAAAGAATTTGTAAATGATCATCATATTATATGGGTTTATATGATTCGCAAATCATTTCATTGTTTTTATTTGCATTTTACACACCGTCCCAACTTTTTTTGGAAATGGGGTTGTGAACAAGCTTTCCAGTTTGCTCTCTGCCTCTCCAAAAATCACCACAAACACTGAAGAGAGGGATAAAGGGAGAGGCATTGCTCTTCCTCTTTCAAATGAGATGTTTAAAACCAGTTACCAGTCACAATTCACCTCCAGTTGGGTGACAACAGCTTGCTCTATGATCTCCTGTCATGTATCATATCTATGTATCTGGCTCCTATTTTTGTATCTGACATACGTTCTCTTGCATATGTGTCAGTAAAACTACAATAGTGCGATATAATGGATTGATTTTCATTTAAACCATCTTGGGCAAACTATTTTGTTAAACTTTGAACCTATGACAGTGTTTGCTGCTGTGAATGTCTTCACCTACAGTAACAAAGATACAGACAGTGGAACATTGGTGAATTTGAAATAGGTACCTGGTTCTGTGTGTGTGGCGTTTGCATGTTCTACCCACCTCTGCACAGTTTTCCTTCCACAGTGAGTAGTGAGTGATTGTGCTCAGTGTGGACTGACAACCCTTATGAGACACACCTCTGATACACCATCAGGCAGGTACAATGGGGTACCTGAGCACTGGCCAGTTTTGCCTGAACTATTTAATATAAACTGGTGCATGAGCTTTAAAGGTACTGAGTGCACCTTTAACCTGTCACCATCTGCTCACCGTGACAATCTACTGCATATGTGGATGGATAGAAATTGGCGATACAGCCCTCTTGTAATTCACATAGTTGAGTCTCACAAAACCGGATATTTATGCCTGACACTTTGCATGAGGTTGTTTATAATCACAAATGCCAATTTCCAAAAAAAATACAATTTCTCACTTTCTTAGTGACTGCTTGTCAGGATCAGCAGTGGAGCACAAAGAGAGAGACGACCATAAAACAATTTCTAACAAAATTTTCAACTTTCCAATGTTACACCAAGGCAATCATCTCATAAATGTCTGACTGTCGTATAAGAACAAAAACATAGCTATTTATAGCATTTAGTCTGGATATTTAAAGTATAGATTAATACAGAATTAATACATTCATTAATTCAGAATTAATACATTCATCTTCCAACTGCTTATCTTTCACAGTACAATGCTATTATATACTTATACTTATGTGTATTATAATATACTATATGCACTTTCTTTCTTCATCGTTCTGTGATGTTAGTACTTATTCCTTTTGTATGTATAGCACAGGTAGGGTACTTTTTGCCAGAAAAAGCATTTCACTGTATGTTGTAGCAGCTATTACATGTGACAAATAAAGAATCTACATCTACATCAGAAGGCAGTTCTAGTGTGCTTGTGTGTTCATGCATCTTCCTCTGAGTACTCAGACTGCATCTCATAGGTTAAATAAGTTTATTAATTAATTAATAACATAATTACAAACAGAGTATAGGTGTCTCTGAATTGCCCTTAGTGAGTGATTCGGCGTCCGATAGCCTACACAGAGAGTTAATTCCCTAGCTTGTGACCTTCTTACTGGGATAGGCTCCATGTCACTGCAAGCCTGTACTGGATAAAGCTGGAGCAGAAGGAAATCTCAGAGAGATAATTTGCCGTCCTACAGAAAGCATACCAAGTATAACTTTACTGCCATATTACCGTGGAGCTGGTTTGTCTGTCGGGATCATTTTTGTATTCGGTGTGGCTGCTCACGCCCAGTGATTCACTCATCTTCCAACTGCTTATCTATTACAAGGTGACACGGAATCTGGAGCTTATCCTATCCTGTTTGGTAAGAAAGAAAAATTATCTCAAAGCTTTTAAGTTAGATAAATGAATGTTATCATGATTATATTACACTCTCAACAGGTCACTGATTATTCAAATCACAGATGTGTTACTTTTTATTGTAGTAATTTCACAGCGCTAGGACTTAAACCGGCCCCTACATCGCCTTGTGCCCCCTGCTGTCCTTGCTTCCTGCATGTAAGTTTTTAATTAATTTCTCTTATCCCCGATGTTGCTTCTGCTGCGGACTCGAATGCCCAGGAAAGGGACACTAGCTGCATAACATAGTCCTGGTGGCTTTAAAGGGTGAAAATAGGATACTCGGTCTTATGTTATTTTAACTAGCCACCTGAAAGAGAAAGTAATACAGTACTGAAGTCGCTAATGAAGCAAGGCCGTCTGGGCTTCTGGTTTGTCGACGATTGAGTTTAGTGCGCATGCGCACGCCAGGTCGTTGCTGTTGGTGACGCAGCGTTCAGACGGTTTTAGGTCGGTGCTGGAGCGCTTTGCTAAGCAGGCCGAAGGGCTATTATGAAGCCCTTGGTAGATACTGTAGGGAAACTTGCATAGACATTTATTTTGGGGCTGTTTCGCTGCTTACTTGAGGGAGGGGTAAACCGACGCTACGTTTTGTCCGTTGTGTTTCAAGTAGTTAGCCTTAGTGCTAACGAGCGACACGGTTGCCCTTAGGTCATCTGCTTCGCATCGAGCGAAAAAACCACGGAGTGCCGTTATATGACCCAGTACCCGGCGCCAGTGCTGTCCTCCATGTGGGTCAGGGACCTGTGTGTGTCGGACTATGGCGAGAAAAACAGTTAGCAGGAAAAGGAAGGCGGCAGAGCCCAAGGAACAACAGGTAGGCTGGATCGGACGAGGTCGGGCTGTCCTCGGACTTGACCCAGTTCGCCCACAAAACAGGGCTGATGAGCTACCGCATTATATGTTAATCACCTGGCGAGAAGCCCGATGTAAAATCTGAGCTAAAGCTGCGATTTCACACGGGAAGAGATGTCGAGTTGGCCTACGTAAAATGCGCTACTTTTAATTGTCTTTAGAAAATCGAATTTACTGGGTCAGGCCAGATGATTCGTGTATCCCATAATGCATTTTTATTTATCTAACGTCAAAACACTGAGTTAATAATATATCATTATAAAATATATTCTAGTAAATTAAATGCTTGGTTTGAATTGCACACTGGCATTAGTGTATTATCTGCAGTGTTACACCAGTGTTATCTGTTTTGCGCACAACCGGAGATAGCGATATATTTACTAGGAATGACAATCTGCACCGATACCTTGCGGCCCGTATTGTTTGTGTGTGTAGCTATTTTTATGTAGTTTGGTGCTCGGGATTATTTATCAAAAGTACTTGGTCATTTTTGGGAATTATTCGCCTTCCTGTAGAGCAAACAGAGAAGCAGCTGTACAACAGTTTCACGCATCTAAATGATCTGAATGATAGGCATTTAAGTTTTATTTACCTTATTAATATCATTGACATTATTAATATTATTCGTTATTGGATAATTGATCTATATCCAAGGGTCAACTTTTCAATAAATCATTGATAGAGAAATCAGTTATTACTTGCTTGTGGAATGAAAATGCTTCTTTTTAGATAATATAGATTTGCCAGTCCCCACCCTATGACTACCCTTTACACTTACGGAAAATAGCGGTGTTGTTATTATTAATGTGTTCCTTTTAACCTGTGAAGTGTGAGGTGGCTTGATTGTATTTTTTTTTTAAAGAATGCCGTTATAATCATGATTAGATACAAAGAGCCAGTGGTAGATTGGAGGTGGCCCTCCATTGACAAGTGCGTGCTGCATAGTGTCTCACTTCCTGCCTGTTAAATGAATGTTACAGCAATTCTGACTTTTTACAGAGGTGACTTCAGCTCATTGTTCAGTTTTGATTATGGGATAAAACAAATATTTACATCAAAATGTTTGTAAATGTTTTTGAATAGGTGTTTTTATTAATTATAATTTCTATCTAGCTTGATAGTATAACCATTTTTTTTATTAGATCACTGATATGTATTCAGCTAGATAACATTTATTGTTATTCTGTATTTAGTTTGACTACATGTTTGCTTAATTGGCATGATCGTAATTATTGCCATGGGAAATCGTTAATATTAGGGATTTTGTTTTACTGATATGAATTTAATTGCAGAACTAGTTGTATGACGTAATCTAAATTTTCAGGCCCAGAGTGAATTGGTTATAAATACTACAATGCTGAATAGTTATGAACACAATGATTCTCCATATATATCTGTCCGTGTGAAGGGTACACAGAGTTAACAGGGATCCCCTCTCAATGCACTCTGCACAACAATCCACAGCACTTCTAGCAGCGAACAATATAATATAATTTGCTGCCTATTGAAGTGTTACGGCTGTTGTTTCAGCTATGCTGCAGTATGATGGTGTATGAACGATTCATACCTTACAGGAAATTAAAACTGGTATACTGGATGAACCGGTGCCCTGTTATGATTTTTCTCTCAAATTCGTTCGTTGAGAATCTGCTAGTGTCTTACATTTTGGGCTGGGTGATATAGCAATAATTATCACGGTTTTCCTCTATCAATATAACACATGCTTGATGAAAGTTCAGTGTAATTTGGCATTCAGTGTCCCCCTGCGACGTTTTGCATTGCGACGAAATGATGTTGCCTTCTCAGTGACTGTCAAGACCGGAGCTCAAGCACTGACACAGCCGTCAAAACACAAAGCGAACAGCCCATATTTTCTGGCTGGGCAATAAGACGGTTCTCCACATTCACAGAAGCTATATGAGCATACTTTTGTGCACAAGTGTGGATAGCGAGCGACTTTGCCGTTCAGTGGCAAATGTTTTAGACAAGAACTATTTTGTCACGATTTTGTCTTCGTCTGTGGCGTCCACCCAGATTGTGTTTGGCACAATGGGAAATTCTATGTATCATCCATCCATTTACTGAACCCACTTGTCCTATTAGTGGTTGCTGGTCTGTGTGTCATTTATTTACTCATTTTCTTGCAATGCAGAAAATTAATTTAGAAAAACGAAAGAAGGTGGATTTTTGATCTTCTCTGATATAATTGCAGGAAATTTTCAGATGAAAGACTCCAGATTCAGGCAGATGAACGCTGCGCAAACCAAGCCATTATAATCATCACTATCAATGCTACCTTCTTCATCATCGCCATCATCTATACACTTGGTTTTGAGTAATTCTGGGCAACATGAAGCTCTTAAAAGATATTCAAAATGGTTCTTTTAGTCTGGGAAGGTGGTAGCATGATGGGCCATGTGCGTTACATGTTAAGCTTTGAAATACTTAAGGATTAAGGAACAATGTCAGAAAGCATATCAAATGCATGTCTATGTGTATTTATGTTGTAGTTCAGCAGCATCTAAATGTAGAGGGCCACACAGTTATGCTGGAAATAATATCTAATAATACCTAAGCTTCATAATTGTCTGATATAAGCTAGCAAATAAGGCACACACTCTGTCGTACTCAATGAGGCTAACTGACACTGGATCATATGTCAGCATACATTTAAGTAACTCTTCATAAATGCCTCTTTTGACAGCTGGGCTGGTGCCATTCGAGTTACAAGCGTCTGCGCTCTACTGACGCCTCCTCATCGCAGCACCCCCGGCTGACATGGCACCGGCAGCGCTCTGTGGTGTGTGCCCTCCAAGGCCGGGAATTTCAGCCACGGCAGCAACACGAACGGAATCTCCAGCGCAGTCTGCGGGGATTTGCTGCCGCCCGGCTGCCTACCATGCTGAGAGAGAGGGAGTTCTCTCTAGGATGCCTCAACAAGGTGTTCGCGTCCCAGTGGCTCAACCATCGGCAGGTGGTGTGTGGAACCAAGTGCAACACGGTCAGAGAAAAAAAGAAAGTGTCTGTCTACCTGTTTGTCTGTCTGTGCATGCGTCTGTCATTCTGCGAGGGTACCTGTCTGTCTGTGCATGCGTCTGTCATTCTGCGAGGGTACCTTTCTGTCTAGTGTTCTCAGATGCACTTAAATAATATTAAATGCACTTGTCATTTTCCTGCAGCTCTTTGTCGTGGATGTTCTCACTGGACAGATCACCAAAATACCCATGCTTAAGGACAGGGAGGTCCATGATGGAGGGCTAGGGTTTAGGGTCTCCTCAGTGTCTGGGATAGATCAGCAGGGCTGTGGAATCCATGCCATCGAGATAAACGCTTCAGGGACCCTGCTGGCCACTGGTGGAGACAATCCAAACAGTCTGGCTATCTACAGTTTGCCGACGCTAGACCCTGTTTGTGTAGGAGATGTAAGTGCTACATATGAGTTATGTAAATTTTACATGTGTTAATTTTTGTTTGCTCACCTACTGATATTATTTCCACGTATTTCAAAATGTATTTAAGCCAGCTGTGTGTAAGGGATGTTAGAGGTGCCTAAGTTCAGTATGTCATTGAGGGACGTTGGGATAACAGTGGTCTAAATCCAATACCTTCTGTCTGTTTGCTCCATCCTCTTAGGATGGGCACAATGACTGGATCTTCTCCATCGCATGGATTAGTGATACCATGGCTGTATCGGGTAAGTGCAGTGAAATAGGTTGACAAATAAATAAAGGACATATGAAGTCATCTCATGTTATATATTTGAATTTTGTTCTCTATGCATAAATATTAACTGTGCATGTTGTTATGTGCCATAAGTGTTTTCAGGAGGTCCTTGCAGATCCTTGTCCTCGCAGATTTATATGAGCAATGTTCATATAAATATTTCTTTTTCTCCAATTGTCCATCCCTCTGAAAATACCTAGGATCCCGGGATGGCTCCATGGGGCTGTGGGAGGTGTCAGAGGAGGTGCTCAGTCTAAGGAATGGTTGCCAGGATGATGGAGTGCCCAGTTACACTCACATCTCCCACCGTGCCCTGGAAGACCTCCCTAAGGAGTACACTAACCCCTACAACTGCAAAGTGCGTGCGCTTGCCTTCAACAACAACAACAAGGTAGCTGGTTTTCTTATTTTGGATGGCATATATCAGTACTTTTTTCCTGAATTGAATTTAATATAAATTATATTCTGATGCAGATCGGTGCAGATAAATATGACCATTTTTAGGAAACTCATTTTGTTATTTATTGTTGCTTTAATCAGTCATTTCCTTTCAGGAACTGGGGGCTGTTTCCCTGGATGGGTATTTCCACCTGTGGGAAGCAGAGCATAGTCTGTGCAAGGTGAATGCTGTTTTATCAAAATGTCTGTCTTTGGGCCTTATGTATCTCTGGCTGGTTTATGCTTCTTTAATACTTGGCTTACGAGAAATGACAGTTATGACACTCATGATTAGAATCATTGTGTGTATTTGGTTGCTGATTGGCCCTTTGACCCATGGCTTACTGATTTCTCACTTGGTAAAACATTGCAGCATTAGCTGCTCTGGGTTTCCTTTCCTTACTTGGTTAAATGATCAGTGTTTGGGTTTACAGGAGGTCTGAATTAGCAGTGCTCACTGTACTATAGTTCTGACTGTTTGTAGATATATGAACAGAACTTTGTAATGGGCTACTTCCTCTCATTCTGCAGCTGCTCTCGACTAAGTTACCACACTGCAAAGAGAACGTGTGCCTGTCTTACGGGGAGGAATGGTCCGTATACGCCGTCGGGTCCCAGGCACATGTGTCCTTCCTGGACCCTCGTCAACCTCTTCACAACGTCAAGTCTGTGGACTCTGGGGAACAGGGCAGTGGTAAGTACACTTTCTGATTTATGCAAGGTATATTAATGTTGGGTTGAGCAGAAAAAATACTTAAAATACAAATATTTTCTGTTAGATAACTTGCTTTTAAAAATCCTTGGTAATCTAGTGCAGGTAACTGCAGTAGACAAATTTTGCATACAAATGGGAAATGTGGGTATTGCTTTGAATGGAGTTAAAGTAGCTGCTCTGTAGTCCATTTCTTGATGGCAAAGGGTCCAAACTAAGCCCATTTTACATTTTAATTTGCTGAAATAGGACAAGTATACTTATGCGTGCATTGTAGCTGCTAGTATTCAGTAATTATAGATGGTTTTATTCTCTTTAAAATGAACTTGGGAAGAAAAAGAAAACCTTAAAATTTCTGTTGTCTTTTGTCTTACAAGGCCAATTGATATTACCATGACACTTCATACAGATTCAGAGTCATTTGAAAATCCTATTAATCAGTGACGAACATGTTTTGTGTTCAGGCATCCGGTCTGTGAGTTTCTACGAGCATGTTGTAACGGTGGGCACAGGTCAAGGCTCCCTGCTGTTCTACGACATCCGAGCCCAGCGATTTATAGGAGAGACATCCATCTCAAACTGTGGATGCTGGTCACGCACAGGAGAGGCAATCCTTAAGCTAACTACCGGCAAGGGCTGGCTGGTCAGTCTCTCTTTGGTTCCATTGAACTGTTGTTTCATGTGTAACTCTAGAACTATATGTATTTTGCTGTGTCTCTAACAAAACATTGTCTTTTGTAGTTTATGTAGTAGCAGCCATAGTCTGGCGATGACAAGTAATTGTTTCATTGGGCGTCTCTCACCTATTTCTCAGAACCACGACGAGACATGGAGGAGTTACTTCTCAGACAACAGCTTCTTTCCCAATGCTGTGTACACGCATTGCTACGACGCCTCTGGAACAAAGCTTTTTGTGGCTGGTGGCCCCCTTTGCTCTGGTCTTCATGGGAATTATGCCGGGTTGTGGAACTAGCGCGTAAATGTATAATCATCAGGCCTTTTAGGCCTTTCCATCATAGCCTTTTTTTTTTTTTTTTTCTGTTTCCGCCTTGACTGTTCTCTCATTGAAAATCATTCTCTTCCCACAAAAACCATTTTCCACTGATGCTTTCTTTATGCATTGTTCTCTCAGAAACCACATTAGGTATTTTCTTTTGATTTATTAAGTTTGGTTATGTCTTTAAATCATATTTAATCTGTTAGTCTTGTGGGAAGGTCTTCGCTTGCCTAGTAAGGCTTTGTTTAGACGTAGAAGTGGGGTGGGGAGGGGGGGAGTGATGTGAAAAAATGAGCTTTGGACACAGCTAACCAAATTTTTTTTTTTTAACTAAATGGGGTGAACAGCATGAGGAAAAATGAATAAGCTTCTGCCAGATTCTTGGAGATTTAATATATTTATGTTTTGGCTTAAAGACAATTTATGGTATTTCCCTCTTCTTTTTTTTTTTTTTAATTGTGTTCACTGCTTTTAGTGGAATCTGTTTAGCTAATGTGTGAGGGATGATTGCATTTATTGCAAAGGTGGAATATAAAGAAAGGAATATCAGAATAATGAGGTGATTTAATGAGGTACCTCTGACCTTTTGTCTGTGTTTGGAGTCCCAGTTCTCCCAGTCTTTCAATCCTGCAGAGATTTTATTTGCTATTTTAGAGTGGGACCATAACATGAAGGAAACTTTTTTTTTTTTGACTTTTTGAAAGATTTTGGACTTGAGTCCCCCCATCAAATTTTATTTACTATGATTCATTTTTTAATCAGTTTATTTTTTATTCTTCTTAATTTTCAGTTATTTATTATAGCATCCCCTTTTCTGACAGGTGTCTCCACTATAATCACCCTGTATTATCTTGTGGTGTGTGTCTGTGTGTGTGTGTCTGTGTTCTCATGGAACTCCCTTTTCCCATCAAGCTGTTCTGTCCTCCATTACTTAGTAGGCCTGTCTTTCTGTGAAAGACTAACCCTGGCTAACATTTGTCTTTTATGAAGTTGTTTGTATAATATGAAAAAACACACACCATTACAGCCACATAACAAATAACCATCACTTTTATAAAATTATTTTTAAATTGTGTGCAAATATTACACGTGCATACAGTTAAGAGTTTGTGGTGCCTGGTTTTTCTATATTCACAACCATGTTTTTACAAATGAAGAAATTACACGTTGAGCAAAACAAAGTATTTAAAATAAAAGACTACTGATGTACCTTTTTCTATTGAAGTGGGTGTCGCTCTTGACTATTTTGTTCAAAGCCTACAAATCTAACAACAAATGCAGACAGTCATGCCAATGGCTTTAGGTAGAACCTTGTATTGTATTTTGTTTGGTTAAGAAAAGATCATATTGGCAGTATTTTAAGGAAGTGACTTCTCATTGTTTAAACTAAACTTGTGGTCAATTCCTAATGGTTGGGAAGAAAATGCAAGGTAATCTGTTTCATTATGTGAAGCAATATTACTACTTGCGCCACCATTTTTCTAAGTAACATGGGTTACACATTCTAACTTGGGTTACATATATACACACAAAACATTTTAACCATCGGGATAAATCATTTTGGAAAGTATCTTGTTTATTGTGGCACGTTTTGTTTTGCAGGGAGCCTATTGACCATTTTAAAGGAAAGTGAATGAAGACCTAGGATTATGAGGAAAGATGTCTTGGATGTAACTGAAAAACAAGCTCTGAATATTGCGCAATTATAGTACAGAGGGGATCTGGTAGATGGCATAAGGAATAAATGCATTTATCTCATTTATTAACTAAGAGTATACTAGAGGTACCATGTGGGGGAAATGGCATGTACTTTTCCCTAATATGAGATACATTTCAGCGTACACTTGGTTGATAAGAGTTAAACGTATGTTGAAGGCCAGTTAAGGAGTGATGAGGCTGTTCGATGTATTACGAAGACCCAGTATAGATTGCTGCAATTATATTAACCATTAGAAAAATCCATATTGTTAGAGGACAGTCAAGGGCAGCATATGAAATCTCTTCAGCCGCACTAAACAGTTAATTGACGGGAATACTTAAGAATACTACTTTTTGAGAATAGGCCCGACGGCGGACCTGATGACTATTTTAGTTAAGCACCTACTCAATAACAAATATCCGGTCACTATAGTTCAAGTGTAACTAAAGGAAACATTTCTTTACACATAGTAGCGTAGTTTAAGCGCAGAACTGAATGATGTAAGGAAAACGAATTTTATATTTTATAAGATGGTACTTCATTGATCCCCCAAAGGGAAATTACGATTATGATTGTTTTTAAAAAGTTCGTGCGGCTTCAGTGGACCGACTAGAACAATGCCGTTTTTACGTAAAAGACAGATAATATTTGGAAAATGAGTAGTAAATAAATTAAAGGCTCAGAAAGTATTAGTAGGGAAGTTTAAACGGGACGAAGCGGAATCATATACAGATGCGGCCGCACCGCACGCTCATGCTTCCACTACATTGTGTAGCTTTATTCAGGACTGAAAGGCAACACATGGAGCGCTGTAGCGACGTAACGTGGCGTAGCGTGATTTGACGTAACGTGACTTGCGCCGTCTACCCCGGCTAAGAGAAGCGTGTTAGCAGGTAAACGAAATGAGCCTTTTGTGAAATAAAGTAATACACTGCATTTCATACTAAGTGCATGTATTTAAAATGTTTCCTACTGTTACTAGGTGAAATGATAATTATGAAAGGTAGGAAGCCCATTAGCTAGAGTATCTGGAAGTAATTCGATGTTATCAGAAGAACAAGCGAGCATTGCCAGCGGTGTTTGTCGGTTTCGTTCGTTACTGAGCTGTCTGGCTAGGCTAACAGTGGTTCCGCCTTATGGTTGCCTTCATTTCGCTGTAAACGTTAGGCGCCGGGACTCCAGGACGTGTCCGATAAACGCCTGGGTTTTCCTCTGAATGGTCGAAAGGATAACGGGTATTTTGGGGCTGATAAGCGGCGTTGTTACTGACCGCCGGTGCCCGGCTGTTCGGGTTCGCCGACACAAAGGGGCCTCGAACATGGGCTAGTTTTACTGTAGGCCTCGAAGAGAGGTGGTTTATTGGGACTGAAATACGAATTCGTTAGACGGCTAATGAGATGGTTTAATGCATTATGGAGGGTGAGACGTCGTCGACAGCTTCAGCGAAATAAGCCGCTACTGCTGGAACAATAGGGAGGCGACGCGGCAGTGTAATTCTCGGATCCCTGTAACCCCTGCGTCTCTAATACTACAATACGTGAGGTTAAACTAGGTTATAACACAGCATTTTAATTAATTAAAATTCGTTATACGGAATCGGTTTAAGTAACTAATATTACGACGCATCTGTCTCTCCCGAATGCTGTTTTACAACGTACTGTTTACTAATTGTAATTAATTCGCGTGTGTGTATATATGTTTTTATTGATAGTTACTGCTTATGAATTTTGAATATG
This sequence comes from Mormyrus hasselquistii, assembly GCA_026779605.1. Taxonomy (NCBI): domain Eukaryota; kingdom Metazoa; phylum Chordata; class Actinopteri; order Osteoglossiformes; family Mormyridae; genus Mormyrus; species Mormyrus hasselquistii. The sequence continues at coordinate 7,795,870 of JAODKE010000043.1, read as the reverse complement.
GCGCAGCGGTGTCCTGTTTACTTTGGGATTCTTGTTGTGCTGTTAAGTCAACCTAAATTATTCCAGCAGAACTGCTTTTTTGCTCACTGAGTTACACGTACAAAATGAGACAAGTTCCGACAGAGAACGTAAATGGTGAAGTGTAATGGGATACCGGGGCTGTCCTTAGCGAGAGGCTAAATTTAAGTCAAGGCAGTCATATGTTAGGTTGTGTTCCTCCGGTGTGTGGGTGGCTGCCTGCGTGAACACGCCTTGTTCCGCAGTACTGATCCAATCCCTTGTATCTTTGTTGTTGTTTGTTTGTTGTACTTGGTAAAAATCTACAGCGTAAGACCAGGTTGTGCAGCACAAATGTTGCTCAGATGTAGCAGGAAATCTACAAGCAAACTGTGAAGAATGAGTACCAGAAACAAACGTTTGAATCATCCAACTCTCTCTTCCAGATTTTTCTATTTTGTACATACATTGTTTTGTATATACTGTATATGATGACTTCGTTAGTCACCGACCGACCCCGGGGCACTCGGGAGAAAGTGCTACCTGCAGCACCACAAGCAGCACAGATACAGGTCAGTAGCGGAAAGCAAAGCTGGGAGTTTGTGTGTGTGTGGGGTGAACAGGTGCTGTTGTGACAGGTTGATTTTATCAATTAACGTTTACAAGCATCTATGAAAAAACTACTCGTATTTCTTTGGAGTTTTATAAACAAATGTTCTGTCTTTCAGGCTACAGCAGAACAGATTCGCCTTGCTCAAGTGATCTATGATGGCAATGATACAGTCTTTGAGGATAAAGTCAAACAGGTGAGACAGGTGAATTTTAGTGTCGTGTGAGTGAATGTGGCATGGTTGCTGAGCAAGAGTGTCTATAGAGACAGTGCTAGAAGTAATATTTCAAATAACATTGTGTATTCAAAATTGACTGAACTGTCTTTGTTTGTATTAGCTGATGGAAGTAACAGGGAAGAATCAGGATGAGTGCATGGTAGCCCTTCATGACTGCAATGAGGATGTCAACAGAGCCATCAACTTTCTCCTTGAGGGCAGCTCAGATACGGTAGGAAGGAGGAAGACAGTTGGGGATACTGAGGTTCACACATGATGTGTGAAAATATGAAGACGTATATTAATTTATCCGGTCACCCCAGTCAGACTCACTGAGGTAGCAGTGACATACAGCTGTTTAGTTTATTTGATTTGCGGGTGCTGATTCTAACCCAATTTCAGAACTCTTGGGAGACCGTGGGGAAAAAACGAGGTTTGGCGAAGGAAGGATCTTCATCAGACAAGGAGAATAAAGACAGCCGGGAAAAGAGAGGAGAAAGAGAAGCTGGTCGGGGTCGTGGGGGGCCAAATAGGAGGGGCCGCGGAGCCGTCCGCAACCGAGAGGGTAAGGAGAGGGAGGATCTGTTGGTGAAAGAGCACAAAGGAAGCTTTCATTCTTAACCTTGACCTTGCTTACTCTGTGTTCCATTACATTGCAGAGTGAATTTCTGTTTTTTTACATTTGTCATTTTTGAAATAATGTTTTTAAATATGTAAAATTCAGTTTCTCATTTGCCCACTGAACAGATGCCAATGTGGCAAATGGCCTCTTTATGTGTGTCTGTGCTTTGCAGTGTGTTTGGAGGAGAATGGCGTGGACCTTCATCAGGGGGAAAGGGGGGCGGACAGAGGCCGCCGGGGACGAGGCAGAGGTGAGCTGCTCTTTGTCTGTGTTCTTTTAACTATGCACTTTTATTTTTCAGTGTAAGTGATGCTTTCGACTCCGGTTCTGTAAGTGAGTATACAAATGAACATTCCCTTGCCTTCTAAATCACAGGCAGTTTATGCAGTTAATGATTGTGGTGGTATAAAGAAACTACACAATTATTACAAGTAGTTGTAGCTTTTTTTTGTATGGGGTAATCCCAGGACTGGACCTCAGGTATGAATAGGAAAAGATAGATGGAGAAAATAGATCGTTATTGTCACCATTACAGAAATAGTGAAAAACAGTTTAGCAACTCTGTTTAGCAGCATAGAAGTAATTAAGTTAATAATAAGTAAGAAAAAAGTTGCTCGCTGAGAGAGTGACGAACAATTTTCCTGGTCCTGTTTCTATTTATGTCACATGGCTGTCACTGTGAGCCATGAGTAACGTGCCGCATGGAGGTTGTCACACAGCTGCTGTCGAGCAAGGGGCAAAAAGAATGAGTCTGAGGAGGTGCAGGGAGGGAAGTCGGCTGCTGGGGAAGATCTTTGCTGGCTCCTCAATTAGCCAGTTCCATAAAAACTTTCAGTTTCTGTCCTGCATCCTGAAGCAAATCAGTGGAACATACAGACTATATATTGTATTTTTGGGACACTGCCCAGTTTGGGACTCAAAGACTTGGTGGTGATGTAGCTGTATTTTCAGCTTCAGGTGGTCGAGGAAGGGGCCGGGCAGCTGGTGGCAGCAAGTTTTCATCACAGGGAATGGGGTGAGTATCGTACGCAGCCGACGTGCTCAGACTCGTCAGTCATCATTTGGTTCATCGTTGATTTTCTACATTTTAATCTGTTAGTTATATTTTGGCGGATGTTTGCTTAAAATGCACCATTTTTTTTTCTCTCTCCCCTCTTCAGGACCTTTAATCCAGCTGAGTACACCACAGACTCCAGTACGGCGGCAGGAGGCTCACGCTCTGAAGACTGGGAGACAGCAGTGACAGACGCCGTGGATGGAAGAGGTATGGAATCTATGGCTGCAACAAATGTTTGATGGTTTGGTAAATTCAGAAATTAAATTTTTCAGATTCGATAATGCATTTGCTTTGGGGTTGCTTTACTTTTCAGCCAGGGCGCCCTGAAATGTAGGGTTTCCCCTTAATGTGCTGTTCACTACAAGTTTAATTTCTACTGCAACACCCCCAACATGCGTACACAAACACACGCGCACATACACAGTATCTGCTGCACAAGAGTTACAATAGAATTCAACATTAAAAAATTCTAAACGAACCACAGAAATTTCTGGGGGGCGCTAATGGGGGGCTGTGGCTTTAAAGCCCCTGCCAGCCACTGCCTCTAATTTGAATAATTTGTACTTGGACACTTGCATTATTGGAAAAATTACAGAATTTTTCCCTTTTCGACTATTGTTAATGAGCAGCAATTCATAGTTCTCTGAGATGTTGTTTAAAAATTAGGGGGAAAAAATCACAGAATGAATGCAAGAAAATCAATGTACAAAACGGCCAGAAGTCTCACAAGTGGGGTACAGTTACAATTCTGTGTTAATGAACTACTTTGGGTTGTTTGGCCAGTTTTCTGATATTGGAAATATATTGTCTGCAGATATACTGCAACACTTTCTAAGACCTTTGTATTTAAAGAAATAGTTGGAGATGTTGATGGAACATTGGCTCTCATGTGACAGTCAACTGGAGCATGTGAATGAAACTCAGTGTTTTGGACTTGTGTGTGTTTGCTGACAGGCGCTTGGACGGTCCCACAAGATGACTGGGCCGCAGATGATTGGGCAGAAGATGTAAGTGATTCTGGGAATTTGTTACTGTGTATTTAAGTATGTTGGTAGGAATCAGGTAGAATTATTGTAAATGCTGATTGATGATAAATCTGCAAATATTTGTAGATATTGGCATAAAAATAGAATGTTTAATTGTATGAGAGTCAGCTGCTCGAATCAGCAGTTAATAGGGGCTATGTGTTACTTCTGTCTGCAGCTTTCGGAGACCAAAGTATTTACTGCCTCTTCTGTACCTACTGCTGAGAACCACATCCCATCTGGAGACAGGTAGTCATGCTCTTAAAATGGCACCAATCTCAAATAAATGATAGTTGCGGGTTCTTCAGCTACTGGCTTTGCTGCGGAGGTTGCTGATTTATTCATTTTATGGGGGCAGTCGTATCTCAGATGGTTGGTGAGGTAACTTTTCATGCAGTTATTCAATTAATTTAATCTAGGTTTTTTAAAGTTACGAAATCCAGCAGAGTGGAAATGCATTAAATATTCTTGACTTGTGAATCACTTCATTCAGATTTTTCACTGCAGTATGGCTCCCCAGCTTCCCAGAATAATGTGTTTGATTGATATGGTTGATTGTGGGTATGATTTTTTCCTACCACAGTAATTTTTATGGTCAACCCCCCACAATTTTGAAACTTGTTAATGCAGTAGAAGCATCAGAAAGGTGTCCTATCTCCGTTTTCTTCATAGGTGATGTGATGGCATCCAGAGCCTTGGTAGTTGTGGTAGCTTGATGTCCAGGTATCTCCAGTCAGTGTTTCTGTAATAACTATTCTGCATTACACATCTTTTCAACATAGGGCTGGGCAGTTAACCAAAAATGAATAGAAACTGGCATTTAGAACCTCTCATCAGCTTAATTTCGCTCATGTCAGTTAGTTCAGTTATTACATTCCTCACTGCATACATTTATGAACTGTCCTCTTAACTCAGTGTGTCCAGTGACATGCCTCTGCCCTGACCAGCTAGCCCATGTTCATTCAAAGCGTGGCTGGCGGTATGGATGAGACTCACAAACACCGAGCCTACAAATTGACCTCAAACCGAGCAGCTTATACCTAAAAAGAATGCAGTGTTCTCCCTTTGGACACATTTTGGATCCCATGAGGATGACACCAAACCAAAAGCAGTCAAATGTTAATTTTGTTACATCGCTTGGACCACAGTCACAATACCAAATGCTTTTACTTTTTCACAAGACTCTTTCTATTCAAGCCTTGTGTGGTTTTGATTTCAACTATTCCAAAATTTTCAATCAATAACCATAAACAGTTCATCTGTTTCCTCTAATTTTAAAATTTCAGAGAGATGTGCTCCTTCATTAGAAAAAAATAACCCAGCTTTAATAGTTCAACATATTTTCAGAACAGACTTTGACAGAGAATTATGAGGGCAGTGTAAAAAAAAAAAAATGCATATAAGATAGAAATATTGGAAAAAATCGATTGAGTTGTGTACCGTGATTCTTTTGTGTGGTGATTCATGTATCACCACACTAACTCGGAAATCGATTTTTTAAAAGTAATTTATATACGTCAGGATTCAAGGTACAGTTCTTCTGTAATCCTTCAGTTGAAGCGTTCTAAAGTTTCCCCTCATGGACAGGCAGCACAGGAATAGCAGACTGCATAAAGATTCATGCTGCTTGTTTAAATCCAATGTATGGAGAAACTTTTGGCTTTCAAAATTTAAGCCGTAAAGAGAAGTTGGACATGAGCCATGCTGCATGCAGACTCTGTCCTGCAAAAGTTAAGAATTGTGGCAATACGACATACAGTCACATATTGCTGGATGTCATCCTGAGATAGACAAGGCAGCGGGGAAGCATAAAAGCTCAGTGTAGTTCATGACATCAGCAAATGTAGCTTTTTTTTTTAACTTCTGATTTTAAGTTGAAATGTATTCAGTTGTATTTGAAGTTGTTTTGTATTGTTTGATTCTTTTGTTTTTTTTTTCTGAGCAGAAAAATTATTTGGAGTATACCGTGTTTACTCACCTTCAATTCAGCTGTGCAGCTATTGAATAAAAGCTTAGTGGTATGACCCTTAAACATGCTTCAGGGTTTTAAAATTCTAAAGGGGGGGAAACAATCGGGATATTCACAGAATCGCAATACATATCGATTTGGCTCCTTGGTGTTGTGATACCACATCGGGAGGTCACTGGTGATTCCCATCCCTAATATAAAACAATTGATCAACAACCGTCACCTACGTAAGTGTTAATTGTGATATTAAGTAATTCTGCCAGGCTCAGTTTTAACGCTGTACAAGTAAAAGATTCTAGACATCAATTTAGCTCTTAAAGGCAGTTGATGGATTGCCAGTGGACATTCAGATACATTCATCCTTTTTTTCTTGTCTTTAGGAGTGCTAATAGGATAGCGGTCTAAAGCAAGTCATTTGGCATTAGCGTTTTCAGTAGCTGAAGCTGCTCTGCTAATGGATCCTCCTCAGTCACGTTCCTCAAGTGTGACCTGTCTAGCTTGACCTGTCTTCAGGCTAGCATCACTCAGATGATAGCATGTAGAGGAAACTCATTGTTGACAGGCTCATTACCACATTTTGTACCTAAGCATATGCACATAGCTTTCGTGAAATTTGCCATCCATTAAGTCAGGGATGGCCAGTCAAATCCACAAAGAGCCAGTGTGCGTGCAGGTTTTGGGATAACCTTTAGGTCAGCAGTTCAAACAGCTGTGAGATTATGTTGTGTGTTAAATGCATAAAGTGAAGCACTCACATTTTGCCAACCTTATGATATGAAAATGTTTTAAGTATCATTCTTTCAGACACTCAAATCCAATGGCTGACTCTAAGTTGCGAGTTATTGTTTCCCTGTATTCTCAGTCTTCCTGTACCTAGTTACAGTTTCATGGGAGTGTATTTCACATAATACCACTAATACCACTGTTTTGTGTCTTAAAAGGTCCAAATGGCTTTAAACTTAAGTTGATGTAAAACATCGGATAATAGCCAGGAATATCCCTATAAAAATACCAGGCATTGACTTTCTCAAGTGGATATCTCCTATATGAGGTGGTAAGGAATCAGAGTATGGCAGATAAACTACTCAGCTGCAATTAAGAGCTGCAATACATCAGAGATTCGCTACACACAAAGAAAGCATTATAGACTAACTCACCAGCAGCATTACTGCAACAGTGTCCTGTGGACAGGTGTGAATAAACAAGTGTAACATTGAAATTCTGTTTTGTAAGTCAGCCCCGTCTGACACTGAGAAGCTTTGCATGGACAGCTGAGGTAAAACACTCTGAACAGAAGATACAGAAAGTGTCGGTTTTAGGTTAAGCGCCAGCGAAGGAGCTTCAAATAAACAGCTGCAATAAATAAGAGCTTCTCACTTAAATCCAGAGAATTCCAAAAAATTCCCCCCCCCCCCCCCCCCCCAATTCAACTGTTAGTCTAAGTGTATCTGTTTTGCAGTAATGATTTTGGCATTTTGTGTGCATGCAGTGTGGATATGGAGGGTCTCCTGCTGAAACCTGTGGATGGAAGAGAGTCTGAGGATATGGGATGCATGGAGCCCCCCTCCTCCCAAAGCCTTGCCCATAGCCTGGTGTTCACCAACTCCCACCACCCTCACACCAACCCAACCAGCTATGCACATGCCACTCTGGTGAGTCATGGGAAGAAACATCTACAGTAAATGATGCATGAATAAACTAGCCTAACATGGTCATTTATGCAAAGGGAGGTTTTACTACATGCGGAGTGTTTTGGGTTATGTGATGTTTGCATGGAGTCATATGGTAGAACACAATTTGTAATCTTAAACTTGTAGGTTCTTATTGGGGCAGTTCTGTGAAGTTTGTTTTAGCTTGTTTATTGGTCTCAAAGTTCTTGAAGCACCTCTGAGTTTGTAGTGTGTTAGTAACTTTCGTTTATATAGCTGCAATTTAAAAACTTGATTTCCAAATATTTACTGATCTTTCCCACCTCCACACAGTCCTCAGTCCTCGGTTCAGGCTTTGGAAACTTGGGCAGCTCCAAGCTGCCTCTGTCAGCCCAATTGCTGGAGCAGCAAAAGGGCCCAGGGATTGGACAGCTGCCTGCAGAACAGGCCGTCTCTGGGGGCAGCAGTGGATCTGTGGGAGTGTCTGGGGCATTAGAGGTTGAGAACCCTGTCCCCACTTCATCTTGGGAGGCCAAGCCACCGGTTTCACAGAATACCACTGTGCTGTCTTCTCCTTTTGGTAGTGAGTAAATGACTTTATGGTCCAAGGGCTAATTCAGCTTCACATTTGTTCTGAAAGGCAATGCTTGCTCTATGTGCCCATGTAATAAAAGACACATTCATCAGAGCCAGATCACTGACCACAGATAAACCAGCCTAGATAAGATGATCTTTGTAAAGTGATCATCTAAACAATCCCAAAAATGTGGGATTTCACTTTTTGGTCCACAATGTATACATACTGTAGAATTCAGCCAAATGTGCTATAAGAATTCATACAAGAATTTGTTTATATATTTGTTTTGTACAGAGCGAAATGTTTTTGTGAACGTTTTGTGGACCTGTTGTGCCTCTGCTTATTTGAAAGTGTCAGGTTTTCTGTGAAACAGTATGTTATTCAGAGTGTTCGGTGAATTTAGTTGTGCTGAATGATTCTGTGGCTAATGGGTCTGTCTGAATGTGTCACTTCACCTAGGGGATTATAAGGTGCAGCCAGATCCTTCTCGGGTCTTGAGCCAACTGGCCCAAAGGCAGCCGAACTCTCTGCCCCAGGTTCAACCAGCTACCCCCCCCACAGCTCCTGCTACCTCAGCTCCAAGCTTCGAGTCCTTTTCCAAACCTCAGGATGCCTCTTCAGCCCACAACGGACCCTTGTCAGTTGCCAAACTGTCTCTCCCGGCTGGCTTGCCCCCTCCCCAGGAGGCCATCATGCAGCACAAACTTAAAACCCAGAAACGCAAAATACCTCCAACTTCAAAGGTAATGTTGTAGTCAGACGGGTGTGTCGGGTGTCTCCCGGATATGTGTTGGCCGTTAAGTTGCATTATGTTTAATGGCTCTCGTTTGTTCAGCTGCACATGACCATAGGCTTGCTGTATATTTACATCTAAATCAACTGGGCTTTATCTTGTATTGGAGAATTAGAATTTAAATGTGATTGTACACATACAACAGTAGGTGGTGTAATTTATCTGCCACCTTTCTAGACTAACTGGAAGGAAAGATAGAGAAAGCTGGTTCTGGTTAAATAAATCATTTATTATTAGAATGCTTGTTTACACTTGTAATGCAGTTGCTTGTGGTTGTGGGGGGGAGGTTCTTATTCAGGGTTATATAATATTCAGGTAAAACAGTACATGTTACAAGGCTTTGGCGTATCAGTCAAAGATCTTTTAAAGCTGGTGAGAAGCTTTAAGTAATGGTTTATATCATCAGGAGTTAAATCCCTTGAATAGTGTTTGGAAAAACACGCTTGTTAAAAAAACCCTTGATGCCTAATTTTAATTTCTTTGGCATCTGTAAGTGTTTTAGGGTAATATACTAAGTTTGTTTATTAACAAATTGCACTTATATTGAATAATTGTGGTAAAACTGTTGGATGTTCAGCCGAACACAACTCGTACTATTTTCTCAGCGTAAGAAATGCCTTGTAAGCAGGTGTCAGGTCAGGCTCATTTAGAACTTCTGTATGTAACATCCTTGAATGACTGGTGTAGGTTCAAGAGCTTATGTTCTGCAGTTATGTCAAGTATTTTGTTTCTGGGCTTTGGATTTTAAATTGGAAATGTACCTTCCTCCTGTTTCTGTTTCAGATTCCTTTGTCAGCAGTAGAGATGCCTGGCTCTGCTGATGTCTCTGGGTTAAATGTGCAGTTTGGGGCTCTGGACTTTGGGCCAGAAGCATCCTTGCCTGATTTCAGCCATCCAGACAATGGGAGCAGTGGCATTACTTCAACCAACAGGGATCCAGTGCCAGTATCTCAGCCTTTAAATAGCCACTATTCCAAGTCTCCCAGGTCAGGTGCATTCGGGTAGCATTTAGATGCTTTAGCGTTCTTGGTGTTTATGTCTCAGTAAGTTAAAAGTGCCATTTGACCGACAGATTCTGCTTTGTTTGAATTGTGCTCTTTTCTCTTCTGACGACCTCACAGTGAACCTCTTGGAAGCCCTCAGTCTCTACCAATGTCAACATCTGACTCGAGTTACTCCTCGCCGTCTGCCTCTCTTTCCACGTTGCCCTCTTCCCTGCCCCTGTCGCAGACCATTTCTGCAGCACCCCTTTCTTCTTCGTCAAGCAGTACTTTTGATACAAATGGGCCCCCGCATGCACACCTCACCTTCTCGCAGGGCAAGGAACCAGCAACTTCCTCTGTCACTGTAAGTTTCTGCTATCATTTGATACTGTTGATATAACACATTCAGCTTATTTTCTTCTCATAAGTCACAGTCTGACAGCCTTGTCAATTAACTCCTGTATTTTATATCTATGCTTGTTTTGAGATTTGTGTTTCATTGTATTCAATTTAAGTGTGTCAACTTTTTTTTTTGTTGTTACAGAATAGCTTTGACTGTGTCAGGACTTCAACTGCACTTGAAAGTAGGTTGAAAAAAATTAACCATCCAGGCCTACAGAAAAGATTCTTTGCTTTTTGCCGATACCCTTTAAAATGACCTTTTTCGGCACTGTAGCTGCAGTTGCTTCCTCTGCAAAGTCGGACTGTCCTCAGAGCAGTGTGAGCAGTTCGGCTCGGCCTCCTGTCCTGCTCCCCTCATCCGCACCAAGCCTTAGCTCTGAACTTCCCACACTGAGCAGGTGAGCGTGGCTTTGAGCTGTTCATGCATACTTCCTCAGTCAGTATGCCTGCCTGGATTGCACTTGGTGATAAGTCCCTTTGTTGGTGATCGTGGATTGACTAAAGTGTTACTGGTTATGGCTTTATAGTCATACCATTAATCGTTCTCTTCTGTCATCTGCTCTGTCCTGCAGTCAGGTGACTAGCCTGCTCTCCAATTGTACCCTCACATCCAGTCCCTCTTTCACGGTGAGCATGCCTGACCTCTTCTTAGATATCCTGCTTTTTTTCTGTATATAGATGTCTGATGTATTGGTATAGGTAACTGGAGGGGATTTTTGTTTATTTTACGTAAGGATTGGTGTTGAATTTAATGCATTTAATTGCTTGTGATTCAATGCAGCTTCTGGATTTCCCGAAGACCTTCACAGGAGAAACCCTGATTCTTTGTCTTTCAGAATACCAGTGTGAACTCCCACAGCGCCTCGGTCTGTGTCCTGTCCTCGGCGCCAGCTCCGCTCAGCGCTAGTGCGGTCAATGTGACCAGCACCGTGCATGGGACCGCAGTGACGGGCAGCACGTTGGGGATGAGTGGCAATGGGGCAGCCACCCTTCCTGGGTGCCGCAGCACGCCCCTGTTACAGTCGTCCTCTGGTGAGATATACGCTTGTGTGCAGACTCTTCCCTGCGATGAATGTATCTGTATGTCTGTGAGGAAACCAAAACAGCTTTCGCTTTAACAGATTCTCTCATACCCCTCATTCTCTAGTAAATACTGACCCCCCCCCCCATCTCTTGTCCCACAGGCAAAGCTCCGCCCAATCTTGCCCAGGGCGTGCCTCCTTTACTGCCAAGCCAGTACATCATGGGGCCAGGGGGTCTTCTTCCCGCATACCCGGTAACCCATCCGTCCTCACTATCCCTGTGCCGTGAACCTGCATGCTGAGTACAGTACAGTTTGGGTAGTGCTTTAGTGACACTGTTTTGTGTACCAAAGCAGATCTATGGGTATGAAGACCTCCAGATGCTGCAGTCCCGACTGCCCATGGTGAGAGGAGATTGCCTTTTTCCTCCCTTTGCTTGTTTCTCTGAAAGCATACATCGGCGTTCCTTATCCTCTTTGTGCTCCTGTCTGTGCAGGATTACTATGGGGTCACATTCCCAGGTCCTGCAGCATCACTCACTGGCAGAGATGGGAGTCTGTCCAACAGCCCTTACTCAGGTAGGGCTGTGTCACCTCTTGGCCTTTTAGCACAGCATTCCCTAACTGCTCCCATTAAACTCCTCCTTTCTCCTGCCACGCAGGTGAAATGACAAAGTTTGGCAGGGGTGATTCTGCCTCCCCTGCCCCCTCTACCAGCCTGTCTGCACCTCCTCCTCCGCAAGCCCAGCAGCCCCTCCAGAGCCAAGCCCAGCAGCAGCCGCCAGGCCACCACAGCGGCCAGCAGGCCTTCCTGAACCCCGCCTTACCGCCGGGCTATGGCTACACGGGTCTGCCCTACTATCCCGGGTTGCCGGGGATGCCCAGCCCGTTCCAGTACGGGCCCATGTTCGTGTCGCCTGCCTCAGCCAAGCAGCACGGCGTTGGCCTCAACACTCCTTCCAACCAGTTCCAGCAGGCCAGCGGTTATGGGCAGCATGCCTATGGTTCAGGTTTGCCCTCTCATTCTTGTTAATTGTCTGCTTGACAGACATTTTAACCAAGGTTTATGAAGGGCGCTGGCAACCCTGATCCTGGAGTGCCGGTATCCAGCAGGTTTTCCATCCTACTTCATCTCTGATGAACCACATCTGATCTCGGTCAGATATAACTAATCAGGCGGAATAGAAAACATGCTGGATACTAGCGCTCCAGGATCAGGGTTGCCTATCCCTGATTCCTGGAATTCCTTAACGCCACCTGCGTTTCGAGTGTCTTTTTCAAAAAGAATAATTAATAGACTGAAGAGAATTCTTAAAGAGCACATACATCAAATTATTGTGTAATTTTTCATGCCTTTTTTTGTAGGGTTTGATGATCTGACACAAGGCCCGACGGGCGGAGAATATGGCAAAGGGGCTTATGGCAGCTCCACCCAAACACAGGCCAAATCAGCTGCTACTGGACCTGGGAAAGGTCTTTGGAATCCAACATATAACTGAAGTGGATTTTTTCCTTAGCATGCAGAAGCACATTTAAAAACAAATTGCTTTTTGGGGAACTTACAGTTGAAGCTGACATGAGGTATTCTGTTTTTAACAGGTATATCGGTCTCATCTAGCAATGCCGTAGGGCCAGACTTGAGTGCCACAGTTTACAATAAAGCCCAGGTGAGATGCATCATTTCAAAAGCAGCCTTCTGGAAGCTGCAAGGATGTTTCACTACTGAGCAAACAACTTGTGACCGAATATATGTCTCTGCTCATTTGCCATCCCCGTTACCTTCTAGTCCTTCGACAAGCAAGGTTTTCACACTGGGACACCCCCACCTTTCAACCTACCCTCGGCACTAGGGGGAGCGGGCCCCTTAAATCCAGGGAGTGGCCCTGGTTATGCCCCCGCCCCTTTCCTTCATATCCTACCGGCACATCAGCAGCCCCACTCCCAACTGCTGCATCACCACCACGCGCAGGACAGTCAGGTGAGCAGCAGTGCTGCGTGCTGTACGCATGCTAATCAGCATCAGTTGATATAAGTCAGTTGCACACTACAGAGCCTCTAATGGTTTAAAGAATTGCCCCCCACCCCCCTCCGTTGGGCTAGACTTGTTCAACCAAATGTTGGAACATTTAATGCTAATAATGATTAATGCTAAATGTAAGCAGATTAATGTTACGCGTAGATCACATTGTTTGGCTTATTAATAAAGGTGTGTGTGTGAGATAAGATCATGTTTTTCAATATCTGTTAATGTTTTGTGTGGAAGTTCTTGTCTTATTGGAATGTGGGCTCCCCCTACAGGGCAACTCTAGCCAACGCAGTCAGTCAAGCAGCATACAGCAGAAGACCCCAGCCAACAAGTCAACCTACGGCAGCTCTGCTTACTGGGGCAACTAATCGAGGGGTGCAAAGAGCTTCCCTCCCTGTGCTCTCACCCTACCTCTCGTGTGCTGACCGTCTCCCGGTAGCACAGTCTGACTGGTGTGAAGCTAAACAGATACACACATACACAAGCGCACCCACACACACACTACCGATTTGCTTCCCCCAGTTCTCCTTTTACTTTTTCTTTTTTCTCAATCTCCTGGTTGTTATACGTGTAAGATATTTATGTATTTATATACTGTATATGTAATAGTAGAAATGTGATTTCTGCATTTGAAGGATTTTTGTTTACAAGTTGTAGGAAGATGATGCATTATAGAAAAGAAAAAAGAAAACTTAAGAGAGAACTTTAATTGGGGGGCATTTTAAATTGTCCTTAAGTTAATTTTAATGTGAACTTTTTAGAAGAATTTTTGTATTTTCATTTAATATCGCAGGGTTGGTTCACGGTTCTTGACCAACACCATGATGTTCTTGATTGACCCACACAAGTACCATCCCAACTGTTACTTCATTTTAGTCCATATTATACACCAAATAAAAGTTCTGAAGTCAGTGTGTAAGTTGTCATAAGGAGTTAATGTGTAGCCTTGTTTTTAAGATTATTCTAATTTTCAAAATATTAATCAGCCATGTTTACACTGAATTTGATGAAAGGATATTATTGCTACACAAAATAGCCTTTTGAAAAATATTCTGTACCTTTTATACATACAAAGTGTCCTTACTGCTTTTAGTTATTCATAGAGAACCCCCCCTAACAAATGATTTTTTTGTCTTTACCTGATCTGTCTGTTTCCAACCCTCGGCTGTTTCACACACGTTCCTTTTTATCCTTGACTGGTTATCTTCCACAGTGTCTTTCTAATGATTTCTTATTCATATGGGCTCTTCACTCTTTATTTGGAAACGGAAGTTTCAGTTTTTGTTTTCTCTGCTTCCTTCAGATCTTTGGATTAGTCATTTTTGTCAAATGTCATTTTTTATGGATGTATCTAAGTTTTAAATACAACACAAGTCCCTGTTCCATTGTTCTGTTAAATCAGTTGACTACATGCCTTACTGTAGTCTGGGTATTTGACCAGTAAGCCAGATGTTCAAAACTGTAACTATGACCCAGTCAATTCAATTACGTTTGACTGACTGGATGACTCAAATTTGTCTTTGTACCTGCTACCATATCAAAAAATTGCTATTCAGAGTAAGGAGACAAAGTGATACTCTGGCATCCTGCGCAATGCAGTGTTTTAGCATTGATAGAACTTTCAGAAGGGCACTTTAAAAGGCCTTATTTTACTTTATGGTGCAATGTAGATCCTCCTCAACCAAGCGGTGGTAGTGGTTTTCTATTTCACACCAAAAGGCACCTAGAAAGTCAGAAGTGTACATCACCACAAAGTCAAATATTTAATTACTTTGCAATCAGATTTTACAGGTGGCACAATGTCTTATGAACTACCAAGTTTAGGGGTTTGAATCCTGGTCCTGACTTTTTGTGGAGACTGAGATTATATGCTGTCAAACGGTATTTTCGTTTATTTTGATTCCCGATTGTAGTCGTTTTACAGTTTTTAAAGGTTGCCAAATATTCTCAGCCAACAAAAGGCTTGAGGGAAAAAAAATCCTCACCATGTATCCTATAAATCGCGTTTATCTCACTATCGCGAGAGTTAAATGCTTCCGCGAAGTATATATTCAACTATCCCACAAGTTTAACCCTCAAATTAAATTTTCTATCGATTTAGTCTACACACAGACGTGACATGTACAAATAATCATTATGGAAACATGGATATTTAGCATTATTTTCATGCTGCAATAAAGGAGGAACAATACTTTCAAGCTGCCGTGTTTAAAAAATACGCGACGTGTTAGGATGAATGCTTGTTTTTCTACTGGAACAAAATATGGGGTTTAATTGTATTTATCTAGCCCTAAAACGATTAAATGTCTACTGTTTTCTCACCGATCGATAAAATTACTCTTAAAGTTCACAATGCTTTAGGAAGTTAAAATAGGCAACTATTTCCCTCACTTACACGTAACTGAAATACTTAACTTTTATGTGAAACAAAGTATATGGTATATAAAGACTACGGTATATAAAAGACAAGTCTTGCCACGGACACTTTTGCCCATGTACGGACCAGCTGACGATCCCGGTTTGTGACGAGTACGTAATTTATACTCCTTTTCCGGCTGGCCCTCCAAAGTAGGCGGAAGACGGCAGTGGATTACCTCGGTGTGGAAATTCACCTGGAGTGTGTCTGTAAAAAAAAAAAACAACAGATTCGGTAATTACGTGTTTTAATACCCTCATATTTGGGGGAGGGATAACGAGGAATGGAAGGTACTGTATGATTGAAAGGTTGCGCAAGTTTATTTCCCATTCCAACAGAAAGATAGTGTTTACGATGATGTAATCGTAAGAAAACTTACAATTTTTAAGAAATAGTTTTGTTTTATAAGAGTAATAGACATATTTTGAAAGAAGGTGATTATACAGACGAAAGAAATAATCCCGCTCCCGGCAGCCCTTAACAGGGTAAGAGGCAGAGGTGGAGATTTCAGGTCCAGAAAGTACAAATCCAGACCAAGGTTTTGTTTCGACTAACCAGTTGAGTACTCTGTGACTGTCACTTTTTGTACTCAACTGGTTGGTTGAAACAAAATCCTGGTCTGGATTTCTACTTTCGGGACCTGAAATCTCCACCTCTGAAGAAAATGTATATAATTGAACTTTGTTTTTGCTTTATTGTAACAGGCGGAGTTTGAGATGCCTCTTTTCAGAAGATCTGAGGCTTGCTTGGTTAAAAAGGGGGCAAAGAAGAAGAGGAAAAGTCAACAAGGCAAGAGAGAAAATGAAGGAGACTGCAGTTCTCTCATTCGTTTATGTCTATGGAGTTTGGTTGAAAACATGAAAGATGTCTGGACCAAAGACTATGCTGAGATGTACATGGACCAGTACTCCTTCCGTTACATCATGGGACCATTCAACATGCTGCGTTGAGTATTTATGGTTTAATTTCAAACCTTTGGTGAACTGACTGTGAATGGTTGCATTAGTGTTTCAAAATGAGTAAATTTGTTGCTTGATGTTTTTTGCTCCCTTGCATTTTGTCCCAACAGCAGGACATCTTATAGAGGAGCTACTCTTTCTACTTTCCTCCCACCGTTTGATGACACGTCCTGCCCTGCACCTCCTACTAGTGCCACAAGTGAACTCGCTGTCACTCTCTGCCTGTTCTAGCCTGGTTACCCCACACATCTGCCAGCTGATTGGAATTCGCTGCCAGGTCAGGTCCAGTATGTCAAGAAAATTCAACATGCAAGCAATAGTCTTTCTCCCTTGGGCAGTTTTGGTGATTATTGTGTCAAATGTCCAAAAGGGAATGCCGCCTTATTGTAACCTGTTTGTAACCTTCCCATATGTTATTGCTTAAGTAATGATGCCTTTATGATGGGCAGTGGTGGCTTAATGGTTAGGGAAGTGCACTTGTAATTGAAAGATTGCAGGTTCAAATCCCTGACCCGGAAGGCACCATTGAGGTACCCTGAGCAAGGTACTGCCCCCAAGCACTGCTCACCGGGTGCTGAATTAGCTGCCGCCTGCTATGTCACGACATCACGTATGGGTTAATTGCACAAAAACACATTTTGTCGTTGTGTGCTGTGGTGTGTCAACAATGACCAGTGATCACTAAATTCTAAAATTCTAAATGATGTGTTATGTGATTTGCATGTTTGATCTCTATCTCAGGCTCTACTCTCACTGGATCTGTCAGGTGCTCAGCACCTCTCTGCCCGGGTCCTGAGTGAGCTGCTGGGGCATCTTACCAGGCTTCATTCTCTCGACCTGGCAGGTACTCAGTGTGATGGTTCTGTGTTGCAAATTGTGGGTAGCAACTGCAGAGTACTGCGGCACCTGGATGTATCGAGTTGCTATCAGCTCACCCCCGTCAGCTTGCTGTCTTTGGTTCATCCACCAGCTTCTCACACACGCTTGCCTCTACGGAGCCTCGTGGCTTCAGACATAGGTTTTGCAAAAGTAGATGATGAACGAGTGGCAGTGGCAGTGTTTCTCCTGCTCACATTGCCCTGCTTGGTAAAAACTGCTCTAGATGGCCTGGGTGATGCTCTTGATGTAATAGAAAGCCAGGATTTTGCAGATTTGGAAGCTTTCTGTTCTCGTAATGGAATGCCAAGCCTTAAAGAACTATGGGATGAATGGATAAAAATACAAGGAAATTTAAAGGAAGAGAAGGAAACAAAAACTGAAGGGTTGTTAAACGGTCAAGGAATGGAAATATGGCTGTCGGAAAGTGAACAACCTGATGGTGATGATGAGAGTGAAAATGGATCAGAGCATGAAGAGGCTGACGGTGGAAAAGTGAAGGTACAAGAGAAGATTTTGCTTCACTGTGATAGGCAAGTAGAAGTGAAGGACATAGGCACGACTGAAGGACAAATCAGGTATGCAAAGAGTGTCTTACAAGACCACTTGACCTTTCCTTTGAGGGAAGCTCAGGGAATATCCTGCAGGAATATGAGGGCATTGGGGAGACTTTGTCCAGATTTGTGTGCGCTCTCCCTGGACTGTGACGAAACTGAACTTGGACAGTTAGCAGTTGCATTGGAACAATGGACACATGAGTTACTCAGCCTTAGTCTGCGTTTTGCAGGGATTTTGACTGAAATTCTACCTGCCATACAAACTGTGGGGGCCACATTACACCATCTACACTTAGAAGGTGTCAAGATCAGTGATGATGCTTCTTTCCTACAACTACTCTGCTTCTGCACCAAGCTAAAGACACTGGCAATACACATAGAGTCTCTCATTCTAAATGAGGAGGAAGAAGAAGAAGAAAATGAAGAGCAAGGTATTCAGGGACTGCCCTGCCTGTCCCAGCTCCGTTTTCTATCAGTCAAGTGAGTATACATTCACTGCAGGGCTGTTGGAGTAGTACTGTATATCTATTTATACTTATAAATAAAATATTTATACATTCTATTTATTTTAATGTTACGCATAAAGTATATTCTATGCATTCTAGAACCACACTGTGAATCTGGTAAACTAGTTTTATGTTTAGATATGCGGACCTGTCATGTAAAACAAGATTGACCCAGAATGGGAACAAATAAGAATTAAAATGAGAGAAGCAACGTTACGAATGTCAAATCTTTAACTAATACTTCAGGCTGCCTATAATGGTAATAAATTGAATTGCACTATATACTGATTGTTCTCTTTGATTCGTAGGTTCTTCATTGATCACAGTAAAAGGAAACCTTTGATGTGTTGGAGGTCTCTGAAATGGGTACTGCTGGGCCTGCTAAGAGGATCTCCTCTTCTTGAAAAAGTTACACTGGTTGCTATTCCATGCTCTATAAATTCTGTATTCCAAATGCTTCTGGAAACTCATCATTTACCTCAAGCGACTGACAGAATTCCACCACTGTGTCAATTGCGATATTTGAGTCTGGCCTACTGTGATGTTTCCATGGAAACTGCAACCCGACTAGTGACCTTGGACAGCTGCTTGTCTACACTAGATCTAAGTGGTTGCTGGGCTGTGAGTGCTGACAATATTGAGCAGTTACAATGGAATACCAGCAGGAGGAAACATTCACTCAAAATTGTCTGGACTTAGACTATTTCATATTGTATCGATTGTATTGATACATTTAAATAAATAATAATTAGTTCACTTTTTTTTTTTTTTTTTTAAAAAAAAAAGCAAATCACGTTGTTATTGATTCACCCTTAGTTTTACTCCTTGTGCTTATTGTTTTAGGCACTGATGTACTGACACCATTACTGATACTTTGCATAGAAAAGGTCAGCATTGCTGCTTAATGGTAATCAGATAAACTTTGAGGGTTGTGCATTTCATACACACCTCCGGCTCAGTGTCTATGAAGTTTACATGTTTTGTCCGTATTTGTGGGTGTTTTTGATTTTTAATTTTTATGATCACCACCTTGTAACAATGTCTTATATGATTTTTTTCCCTAGTTAAATTAATTTTATAGAATGTTATAGTCTTTCCTAACATGGCTATATATATAATACACAGCAGTCTGTGTAGACAGCCAGAGGACAACAAAGGAGGAAGAAGAAGAAACCTTTAAGTTGGGATAGTATGGGATATTGTCAGTGCACCTGTCCAGGGCATGTTACCCATACATGTTCAAATACATGTCCAAATATCAGCAGATAACTAGGTATGCAAGTAATGTTCAGCTGGTCTGGTTCTGCTTCAGTTTTCTGTTTGTCTATCCTAGCTATGTCCTGGTTGTATATTGAATCAGTGATTGTGAAGTTCAGCCCATGTGAGTTTAGCATTGATAAGTCATTGTCTGTTTTTTTTTTTTTTTTTAATTTTTCACCTGTGTTTCACTTCAGTGTAACAATGCACTAAAGCTCTAAGCTTAATACTTTGCAGTTTGAAAATAGAATTTAGTGTTATTGGCGTAATAGTGAAAATTTGTTTAATTTTTTTCTTCCCTATAGTGGAAGCACATGCACAGAGTCTTTATACTGAGTCCTGTAGAACTTAAAATTTAACTATTGATGTAAATGAGTCACAGTCGTCAGAATTCAGGGTGTGCTGCACACAGTTTCTAGGTATGAGATAAACAATTGTATTATTATCATTGTGTTTTTCAGCTACTGGATGCTTAAATTTCCTTTGGGTTTAATAAAGTATCTATCTCTCAATCCATCCATCCATCTCATTTCAGCCCAAGTCCATAAAGCCTTACAAAAGGCTGGAGATTTTTCTGCACAATTGTACAGTCAATTGTTTCAAAGGTTACCATTAAGTCTAGCGATATTCAATATCTGTTATATTTCTTTCAACATACAATGTTGACTCATCATTTACTTACCCATTTAATACAGAACCTGTCTGGGTATATTTTTAGTTGTGTTGATTTGTTCTGAGTTTTTTCGAAGGAAGGGTAAGGTTGACACTTGTTTTTGTAATTAAGTGTTTGTGGTTTATTTATTTTTATTAGTAGTTTGATTACAACCAAGTATCTTAGAACAGCATTCATGAAAGTAAGATCCAAGAGAGCAAAGATTCCTTAAGCCGTTTTATGGGAATAGGATTCATAAGACAGGTAGTGCATTTTCAAAGGCTTAGGAAAGGTGTGTTGATCAACAATAATGTGTCATTGTGGGACCTACTCTTTATGAAACTGACTTCTTGTTTGTGGGTCAAGTTATAGTTTGAAAAGAAAGTGAGAGTTTTTTTTTTACTTTAGCTTTGGCTAGAATAAGAGGCAGAGCAGGTGATATATAAGGCTTTTTATAGTATGACACTAGTTAATCAAGACGACCTGAGAACTTGTAATTTGATGGCCTGCGGCATTCTTATTTGAATGATCACATGGAGTCACTGAACCATAGGGAGTATCAGGTTATTACCGGCCTGTTTGACAGTTGCATTGCAGTCATTCAAATTGAATTAAATTTAACATTAACATAATGTTACTTTATTTCTCTTTAATATTCTCCATGTCCATAGGATGTACAGGCAGTTTTACTCATCGTCTCTTTTCATTATGGTGCCTGATTGCCCAAACATCTTGCACTTTAAAATGGGAACGGGGTAATAAATGTTATTTTTAGAGAACATCCCCTAGGACAAGGTGTATCTTGCATCAGAGATCCATCCCTGCTGCTTGCTTGTACCATTCCATGGATCTTCAGTGTTTTTTTCCCATCATTGGAAAAGGAGCCAAAAATAACTTTCGAAAACGCTTTTAATAAAAATACATTTGTCAAAAATAGAAATATATCTAGAAAAACGAATACTTTGGAACTGCATCCCTCGAGTCCACATTATTAAAATAACTTAAGAAATATAAAAGAAAGTAACATACAAAGGATACACTGACTTACATCCATAAAATAGACGGCTTTGCATCAAAGAGGTTCATAAACAAGTAAACAGTTTAAGACTGCAGAATGAGGGGATTTATAAGCAAAAAGGAACCAATCAAATATCAGATCGAGCAGCTCGCGAGGTTTTCGCGCCGCTGGCGTAGTCCGCCTGTGCTTTGTCCGATTTTTATTAATCAGTTAAGTGAAGAGGGCGGTGATGGGCACATTAAAGCACTAGATTAATAAAAACTATAGTTGAAAGCTTATTTCTTTAAGGGATGGAGAGTGGGAATTTGTCAGACTCCGAAGGAAGGTCTGTAGTATGAGATTCTGATCCAGAAAACCAAGCCAATGAAAATCTGTACATGGACAGGTGAGTAGCCCTAGTTAATGTTTAATAAATATTTTAATCATCAGGTATTTATATTATACATGAAGATATGAATAAAAATCTGTACGTAGGCAAGCAATTGACTGCACTATAATAGGAAATGAACCATTAAAACCGGTCAAAGTTAGTTATTTATACTATAGGTCATAACCACGACTTCCCAAGTCACATGCACGCGCTGCCATATAAGTGCGCGGCAGAGCGATCAATAACACGGTTATTGCGGAAAAACATTCTACTATCACTACTGCAGAGTTAATACAGTCAGTGACATTTCATACAGGCACAATAATAATATACGAATCACGCAAGACGTTTAAGAGCCTAATCAGAGCAAACAAATAAAAAAAATCACAGAGCAGAGGGACACACGTAACATATTTATGCTTCTCATACACACCCCTTCAAGAACAAAAGATCAAATAAACCAAAAAGTTTAGCCCCGACATACTGAATAAAACGCCGTTTCTTAACATCTATTCCATCCAAATATCACGCCGACTCAATGATCAGGTTCAGCTGGATACGTGAATGTAGTAATTCGAGTGCAGCGCCGAAACGTATGGAAGGCCACAGCAGGAATCGACCGAATTGCCATCAGATATTACATGTAATTCGACAGTCCCACTTTCTATTGTTTTAATTGATTACCGACAGCCTATCAGAGTCCGGAATAGGTAACAGTTTCTGGCAGAACTGAGTTATTAGTTGACAGCATTACATGTATAACGCGTTTGCTTTAGCAAAGAGACGGACGTTCTTTCTTTATGGAAGTAAATCTGTCTCATCACAATTTTATTCTAAATTCTAAATCTTGAATTGCATGGTGATCAGTGTTAACACACCACAGCACACAGTGTGCAACAACGAAATGTGTCCTCTGCATTTAACTGACTTAAGTGATATAGCAGGCGGCAGCTAATTCAGTGCTTGGGGATGATACCTTGCTCAGGGTACCTCAGTGGTGACTTGCTGGTTGGAGAGTCAAACCTGCAATCGTTTGATTACAAGTGTGCTTCCCTAACCATCAAGCCACTGCCCCTCGCTATCCCCGATGTATAACTCGTATTTGATTACAACCAAGTATCTTAGAACAACATTCATGAAAATAAGATCCAAGAGAGCAAAGATTCCTTAAGCCGTTTTATGGGAATAGGGTTCATAAGACAGGTAGTGCATAACAATCTAACAGTCTATCAACGTAAATATTTATGAACAGGGACGTGCACGGGGTGTGCTGGGCCCCTTTTGTACGAACGATTGCTTCCGTTCTAAGTCCCAAGTGTCCCTTTTTATATAGCAGGCTCAGGTTTTCACCTCTAATCTTCGGTTTCCATGCGACTTTTGAACATAGTTTTGGGAGCTTTAAAGAAAACAATATTTAAGTTAAGAGGTCACATTATACATATTTTTTAAATATGAAGCTCTTTAATAGCTTTAAACACAGAGTGTTCGGGTTGTTTTATTCAGTTTTATTGGAAATTGCAGATCTGCAGGCTCAGAGGGAAATGAAGAAAGAAGCAGTACCACAGAAAACAGAGGTAGGTCCATGGGTCAGAAACAGGAATTGGCTACCAGAGCATCTTCCAGAGTGTCTTGTGCACCATTTTAATTTCAGCTGTTATTTGAATATGAATTAACAAAAAGATGGATGGATGTACCTAAGAGCATTTTTGTTGCTATTGACTGTTGTCTTTTAAAAGATCCCCGTTTTGCTTGTACCTTCACTACCCAGAATGCTCCTTCATCGCTATGGCAGTGCTTAGGCATATCTGTTTCAGCAGGCATTCATGCTGCTCAGACTCAGGTTCTGGAAACACCTAAGGTAGCTGCCCCAATGATGCAATAAATGGCAATGAAAGCAAAAGCTGAAAACACTTTACTTGAGGGGGCACAAGTAACTTAGTAACTCAGTTACTTCTCAAGTACAAATCATGAACTAATATAATAACTGCATGAAATATATGAACCATTATGACTTATTAATGATTTACATGGGATCAGTATGTAGCTAATACTTTCCGAGTTATTAATACATGAAACTAAAGGGAGACGGTACTACTACATTATTTATAATCACTCGAGTAAAGTGTTAGTTAAAAGTAAAGCTAATGCATATAAGTTCCACTTCCCAGGAAGATTACAGTGTGAGTATGTTGAGTCATGATGGTGCTTTAGCCCCAGTGGTGGTGCGACGTAGTGCAAGGCTGAGCAACAGGGAGCCATCAGGGGAGAGGTATGCAAAAATGTTGTGTACACAAAATGCAATGCAGACCACATAGTTTACAATCCACTGACTAAATTATCTTTTTATATGTAGTAGTGACAGCAGAGGCCAAATTGTCGTCAGGGAACAGATATCTCATTTTAAAATCCTTAAATCCTTAAAATCTGTAATTACATAATAAACCTTTCAAAGGTAACTTGTTGCACAGAAGTATTATTTTCATTCATTTGTCATAGACATACAGTGACTTTGTTGGTAGCAGACCAGAACATAATGGTTTCTGTATAGAGTGCATAGAGTCATTGTCATCTCTAAATGCTTTCTGCTTCCCAGGAGTACATATGCTGCGGTCTTTTGCATGTCACAGCAATGCACTGCGTGCAGTAAAAGACCAAGGACAGTGAACCAAGACTGTGCTCGCAGAGGCAAGCGTGAAGTACAGTCAGAAAACACCGATATCACCATTCCATATATGCTGATCTGAATGAGATTTGAGTGGTGATTTTGGACCTTGTCAGATTTTATCAGAGTATTTTTTTTCCATATTCTAGTAGTTACTGAAAAAGAATTGTTAGGATTATTACACATCCGCTGTTTTTTATTTCATTTTGTCTGTTTTGTCTTTAGCAAGTTTGATTTACTTAATCATAGTACCATACATGTTAAGAAAATACAAGGTTAATGGCCCAATTGTTCTGAAAGGTTATTTTCCAGGCAACACAACAAGGAAGTCTTTGTCTGAGATCATCGGCATTAAAAAATGCTGCACAGTGAACGAACTGGATCAAGCTACACAGTTTTTGGGGGGCAAATCTGATCGTGGCAGAGGTATTTGTAGGTTCATGATTTGGACTTTAGCTAAATGAAGCTTGGGAGGCCAAGATTGCCCCTTGCAGACTCTTTCGTGGTGCTTTCTTGTGAATATTGATATTTATGCAACAATTTCTTATAGGAATTCTGTTGACCTCCCAGGATACATTTATAAAAAGGCAAATTTGTTTTTAATTTCTTTGATTTTTTTAAGGCATAAATATGGTTTTAAGATCAAAGATGCCGAAGAACTTGTCCCTCAGCAGAGTTAACAGACGAAACAGGTTTGGAGAAACCCTGCTCCATCTAGCTGTGATGGATGAAGATGTACGTTTGGTGAGAGAGATATTAAAAATTGGTGCCTGTGCAAACAAAGCTGACTATGCAGGTGATGTATTAAAGGCAACATGTCTTGCGCTGCATGCTTCCAATGAATATAAATACCCAGTTGAGTCAATAAGGCAGCCCAGAATGAATTTGTATTTCATTAAAGTGTTATCATCTATAACCCATAATGAAGACATTTGTTTAAGGTAAATATGGTAGTATTTTGTGAAAGTAAAAGATGCCTAGAACACTATAGAAACTCAGTGGGGGAAGTAGCATGACAAACTGTTATCACATAAGCAGTATTTGAATAAGTATGCTAATTTCTGCAATAAAGCAGGTCTTTATTATACATGCAAAACAGGTACAAATGCAAAAAGTATCTCTATTATGACAAAAGGCTGAATTGCTTCAGTGTAATGCTTGAACTGCCTGTTATCAGGCTGGACTCCACTACATGTGGCAGCTGCTACAAGTCATTACGGCATCGTGGTGACCCTGCTTGAGGCTGGGGCTGTGGTTAACTTCTCTGGAGACAAGGGTGTCACTCCACTTCATGATGCCGTAGAGTCTGGAAATTATAAGGTAAGATAAGCACAGAAATTCAAATCAATATTGCAGTGGATGTAGACTACTACATAGAATTAATATAACCAAAAAAATGCTAAATATAATTAGCTACATATTTCTGTAGCGACATGTAGATTTGTAGTTGTAGATGTACTCATAATTACATAATGTACCCTTAAGTAAAACTGACGTGGTAATCGAATGCTTAATCGCAGACTGCTCTGTGCTTCTAGATTGTAGAGCTGCTTTTGAGCAGTGGGGCAGATCCATTGCAGAGAACAGATGATGGAAGATCAGCCTTAGACATGGCTATGGATGCTTCCTTGAGGAAACTGATAGAAAGATACCAGCCCAAAGCCAGTCAATCATCCCCAGGTCTGAAGATATATTAAATGACTATTTAAAAAAAAAATTAATTCCCTCTGCATTTATTGTATGTCCATTGCATGACAATGTTTACAAAATTAAGTTTTTACTTGTACGACACAGAACATCAAAGTGTTCTGAATTTGAAGAAATCAGAAGTACAGTAAGCACTCAAAGACCAAAACATGGTAAAGGATGCTTTCAGGGGTTCTGTGTATATGAAATTGAAATTATTTCTGAGGTGTTGACAAAGGAGTAGTTGTTTCGATTTTGGATATTGTTAGGAAATGGTAGGCAAAGAAATACTTTAAAAATGTATTTAAACTTATATGGTGATTAGGGGAAAATCAGTTAATTTATTAGTGCAAAGGCATTAAAATATTGTTGAATTAATAATTTTCTGTTTGTTTTTGATAAGGACGATGTGAGCTTTGGAAATGGTGTTGCCAAGATGGGTTCAAGGTTGGTGAAATCATTGAACGTCACTATTGAAATGGTAAAATGGAGCAGTCAAAGTAAAAAGCTTACTGTCTAACCTTTACGTCCCTGCTTGTTTGTCATATTCCATTAATTGAATAGTATTTCACCAGATACTGATTAATCCAGATTATCACCCTGTTTGTTTCTTACATAAATTACAATTTCAGTAGCATAACTAACAATAACAGTAGCAATATAAGAACTACAGATTGTGCACTACATGGTTTGTAATTAGACTAGCTTTAAGATGTTGTCAATAAATGTTCTGAATTTATGTAATTATGGTGAATGTTCATTTTGAATTTAAATTAAACCAAAAATTTGAGAAATAAATTGGAAAACTCTTGGGTTTCAGGTAGCAAAGTCTGTACTCAACAGTGATGCCAAAGCAAGTTCCAGTTCTAGAGGTTTTTCTCCAAAAAAGATTGCATGCAATAAAAACCAGCAATCATTTGGCGTGGAAGAACTGTTAAAATGTAAGAGAGGGAAAAAATTATTTAATTGTCTAATTTTCTAAGAAATTTCAGTCAAAAACTCAATGGAATTTACTTGTAGGTAGAGATTCAATAACTGCTGGGAACAAGGATGCGGTTTTATCAAAACCTGCCATTGTGTTTGACAAAGCTAGAAATGGACAAGTTATTGCAGAAGGAACTGAAGAGGATAGTCAGGATTCCGATTTCACACCAGCCATAACAGGGGACAATGTAAAAGAACACTCAGAATTGTCTCTGTCACAAAACAATGAGAGCATAATCATTTGTACTGAAGATTTATTGGGGAATGGTAGAAACTCAGATGGTAACCTCGTGGCTGATGGTAAACAGTTTATTCATCAAATCTCGGAAGACAAAACTCAAGAGTGTCCTGAATCTTTCACAGCCTATTTAGAAGAAGCTACAGCTTGCTGTAGAGTCAGAAATCACATGAAAGAGCAAAATGATTTACAAACAAATTTTGACTTGGAGCAACACGAAGATGGTAAAAATGAAACAGTGAGATGTGATTTGAACATAAAGCAGAACTTTGGCTGCCAAACTGCTAAGCCTATAAGAAATCCCAGGATTGCCAATGATTCTGTTGGAAATTGTGAAATCAGTACATCATTTGAATCCAGAAAAAGTGACCCTGAAGATGATGTGAATGAAAATATGAATGAGTGCAGCATATCATTGCAATGTCTTTATGCAAAGGATTCAGATCTTCCATGTGTTCCAAAGGCTTGGCATAGCCTGAATGCTTGTGATGGCGAAAGATTGTCTACAGCAAGCAATTCAACACCATCGATCAAAAGATCGTCTAGCTTCTCGGACAGTAGCACCCCATCACTACTTTTAGAAAAAAGCAGAATTTATGATAGATTTTCAGCTTCTGATTTATGTAAAACTACAACTGCAGAATTGCCTGTTTCACAGCATGAAGTTTCAAGTTTTGGTGAAAAATGTGATATTGCCCTGTCTGAAAGAAATTCTGAATCTTTCAAGATTAAAAAACAGTCGGTTGAGCCATTAATTGCCTGTGAAAACAGAAAAAACAGCACTGAAGTGAACCAAATGTTGTTGGAACAAGAAGATAATAACCGATATGAACCCACAGTGTGCATGGAGCATATAGAAATAACAGAAATGATTCGTTTGTTGTCAGACAGTGAACTTTCCAACTTATCTAATTCTGAGACTCTATACCCAGAGAAGGATGCATCAATCTGTGTACCTGTAAATCCTGTAGATGTAGAATTTTTTTGCAACTCACTTGAAGATGATTGTGGTACCCTTTTAGCTTTGAGGGGTTCTGGAAGTTGCAGCTCCAAAGCATTATCACAAGAAAAAGGATGTGGCATCACTAAGTGGTTGCTTGACTCTACCACCCAGGTGGGATCACCAGAAGCTGTAGGGTGTGTAGATCTTATCTGTCAGACAATAGAGGACATTTCACAAGGAGCAATTGAAAAGGCAGGTTTACAATGTGGCCAGGAGCTTCTCAACCAACAAACCTTGTCATGTCAGTCTGAGTTCCATATAAGCAAACAAGTTTCAGAGAATGCAACGAGTCATAATTCTGGCTCTGTATCCAAAAAGGAAGGGCTGTTAGAATCAGAAAACAACTTAAGCCCTCATGTACTGATGTCCACTACTGAAAATCTTCTGCGAAATTTTTCCTGCAGTTCAAGTAAATCACAGCCAATGTGTCAGGACACACACAATGATGACGAAAACTGTTCATTTGATTCTGATTGTACTTATGTTTCAGAATCTTGCTTTTTGAAAGGTACAGAAATTGAGAAGTTGAACAATGACCACGTAAATTCAGGTAAAATAATTTTTAGGAAAGAAAATACAGACGCTCCTCTACTTCCGAACTTTCAGCTTTCAAACTTTCAGACATACGAGGAACTGTAAGTCCGAATTGTGTTCATTGGGCTCCTGCTTCCTGTCCTCAACATCAATTTTTTTTCTTCTGACTGCTTCTCCCACCGTTCAGCAGTGTAGCATGCGTACTCCCAGCATCCTAGTTCTTTGTACTTGCTTATACCCGTAAAATAATGTTGAACATTTCAAGTTACGAACGGCTGCTCGGAAAATATCTCATTCGTAGGTAGGGGAGCTTCTGTAAATTATAACTACAGATTTAAAAGTTCCATTTTGGGCAATTAATGATTCTGGCGTGATTTTTATTCTTTCTGAGGCAAACAACAAAAATGTGTTTCTTGCTGTAGGTACCAGCCAGGATGCAAGCAATAAAAATTTGAAGAAGCAGAGTAAGAAGCAGCACGATAAATTTGGCAAAGGGTCTGACCAGCAAAAGGGTAAATTAATACAAGACAACATTTCCAACATGGATTCAATCTACATTCAAGAAGATTGTGACCCAACTAACCAATCTGCCAATATCCTAAAAAACCTGCCAAGTGGAAGTGACTCCATTATCCCAGTTCCTTGCTCAGGTATTTAAACAAATGGTGTATAAATATTCTCCCCAGACTTCAGCAGGACTTTTTGGTATATAATTTGTTAGATTTTCAAATCAGAGTTTTTGATTGTGTGCTGCTAGCTCAACATTATCGCAAACATAGCAGATAACTTTCATTGCTGCTTATGCTGAAGGACAGTTCCTTTGCTTTTTTATTCTTTTGGGGCATCGGTTTCACAGAGACATTGTTTGGCTAAATGTCATATATATATATATATATATATATATATAGTTTTTTTGCCACCAAAGTCCATTCATTCATCCATCCATTGTCCTGGCTCATCCAGGTCTGGGTTGCAGGGGCAGCAGTCTGAGCAGAGATGCCCAGGCCTCCCTCCTCCCTCTCCCCATCCAGCTCCTCTGGGGGGGATACCAATGCGTTCCCAGGGCAGTCAGGAGATAGAATCTCTCCGGCATGTTCTGGGTCTGCCTCTGTAGTTTTTTATCTTAATGATAGAGAGGAATAATGCAAGGCAAGCTCTAAGTGACACCTATTACCAAAAAAAAGTAATAATGATCTTTTGACCACTTGCTACTCTGTCCTTTCTCTATATTCAATATTTTTGGTCTATTATAGTGCGTATGAATATATTTAAACTGGGGTGCTAGACTTCAGGCCCCCTGCAACTCTGACTAAGATAAGCGGTTAGAAGATGAATGGATGGATGCTGAGTGGATCATTGTATAGTTTCTTGAGAGCTCCACTGATGCCATATAGTGTCTGTACCTATTTTAGCACATCAAGTCCAGTTGAAAAGGAAATCAGCTCCTCAGAGGACTTGCTGCATGGACTATTTGACTGAAGTTCTACCCAGCAAAAAGCGCAGAAGTAGCAAAAAAGTAGGTATTTCTTGGTGTTTTGCACCTACTTCAAAATACAGTGAAGTCCTGTTTTGGGTGTGTTTCTGAGTGTTGGAAACAGATATAACAAACATAATAAAAGAAATTGCATACAACCCTGGTAACAATGCAAAAGCAACCACATTGTTACATGATTATTACATTTGACAGTCACCATGCAGAAAGGTTACGGGTGTATATTTAGTATGCTGTGAGTAGACTTTACATATTGGTAAATTCACAGTAGCGTCTGTGACTGGCATAAACACAAAACACGCATTTCTTCTCTTCCCTCTAGTTTTCTTTTGACTCTTGGCCAATGGGAATACAGCAGCATGATCTGGAAACAGAGACACATGAACAGTCCTATATACACACACAAAAAAAAAAAAACAGAACATGACAGCCTAACCCCCCCAGAGGGCATTTAATGGCTTTACAGTGGATATTTGAGAGGGGACCTTTTAAACACTGGCCCAAATCTACGTTGCCCTTCTCTTCACTGCACTGGCACTGGCCCCTTTCCTTGCCTTTTCCTTTTTTAGGTCTGCCACTGTCACTTTCTCTTGGGTCCTGGCAGGTACCTCATAGGTCCTGGGAGAATCCGTGGCTCCTGTACACACACCCTGCCTTTCTCACTTTCTGTTGATAGACATTCTGGGCGGCATAGCAACTGCCTCGTCAGCTCCATCCTCGCTTCTGTTATCACTCTGTTATGCCCAGCAGTGTTATAACTGTCTCTCACCCTCCCGTACAAATTCTCTGCTTTGTCACTGCTGCAGATTCTGTTGTCTGCACACCCTTGCCTGTGGCTCCATTTACATCCCTCCTGGTTCCATGTGGCCCCTCAGCTGGCTCCTTGTCCTCTGTTCTGTTTTTTCAAGCATCTGTCTGCTCCTTTGGGGAGTGGTGAGGTTTTATTTTCCACATGCTGCACATTTCCCAGTAAAATGCATGGCCAGAATGTGTCACTGGAACTTGTGCCCAGTTAGGGAGCAGCTCTAGGCTCCCACATGATGTCACGTCCTATATTTCCACATGTGCCAACAATATAATATGCACTTTAGACATGATTCATTTTATATACACATTCTGGATCATGTAGAAATTGTCCTGAGTCCTTCACTGTTGAGATTTGTTATTTTTGTTATAATTAATATTATTAAGAAGTGGATAGTTCAGAAGTCCAGGAAGTAAAAATCCAGACTAAGATTTTATTTCAATCAGCCAGTTGAGTTGAGTCTGTGACTGTGACTCTTTAAACACAACTGGTTAGTTGAAACAAAATTTTGGTCTGTATTAATACTTCCTGGGCTTTAACTATCAGCTTCTGAGGATGATAATAATGATAATAATACATCTATCTTATGTGTAAATATCTTTCTGTACTGAACCCTGGGATCCACTGGAGTTGACCTTTTAAATATACACATAATTGTACACTATAATTCAGAGATGGTGTTTCCCTAATCCTGAGACTGCATGTGCTTGGATTGTGGGAAGGAACCTGTGAGATGGAGAGAACACAATTCCACCTACATCATGGACATGGCATTTGAACCCCTAACCCAAGTGGGCAATAATTTCTCAGCAGCATGAGAGTAACCATTTCTAGCTATCCAAACATAAACGTTTGGCGGCTGCCAAGACAGTGGCGGTATTTATGCAATTTATACATTTAGTGAACCAGTGGTTTAAAGGTGTTTTTTATTAGATTCAAGATATCTGCATTTATCCCAGTGAAAATGTTAGCTCGTAAAATCCATAGTGTAAGAGGAAAACAGTTTAACCTGGTAACAGTGTTTATACAATCTGCTCCAACAAATGTTTCCCTTAGGTATCAATTTCATTAAAAATATAGATTTAACACATCTTTATGAATATAAATAATGGAATTTTTTCTCGGAAATTAGTAGTTTAAATTAAATGAGTATTCCGAGTGAATTGCCTCATGAAGTATAGTAGATGTCTGGATTATAATTAAAAGGTTCTATTCCACATGTTGAAATGTGCAGTTTCACTGAGTATTTATTCATGTCATCAGCCGAGGATTGGTTTCTCATACACCTTTATATTTCAGTTTCAATCTACCTCATTCGCATTAGACAAAGTGAAAAAGAAGCAAGACAAAATGCTGGCCATGGATTTGACAGACCCAGAGCATACAGGTAATTTATCTGTAATACTCTCCGTGAAAAGTGTCATGTTATAAAAAAATCAAACGCAACACAGCATAATTCCATGACGCTGATTTACCTTCATCAGTTTGTGTTAGACATTCAGTGTTCTGAGTTTGCAATGTATTTTTTTCTCTTCGGCTAAACTGTCTGCAAATTAAACCTACAGTAGTGTGGTCCTACATTTGCAGGATGTATACAGAAACACAGGCATTGCTGAATGACAAATTTCACTGCTTTTATTAGGTAAATTTACTGAGGCATTTGCCCAGATCCAGATATTGCTCAATGATGTGCTGAACAAACACAAGGCAGAAAATGAAAATCTGACCAGAAAGTACAGGTAAATTCTCCTTTGTACTTGGCACATAGAAACACCCATCTGTCTAACAACCATTTAATGAGTTTTTTTTTCCAGGATTGCCTCTGATTCTTTTAAGCATGGCACACTCCGAGAACAAGTATCATCACTTTCTTCAAGGCAAAAACGACTGTTGGACATCCTTCAAAGACAGAACAATCTCAGAGTTAGATTTCAGATGTTCCAGAATAAGCCTTTTGAGAGTCAAACCACCACAGAAGCTCCTTGGACAAGTATGAACATATGTGATGCTGAAACAATTCACAAAACCCAATGGAGAGACTGTCGCACTGGTACTCTGGAGCAGCTTTCAGAAGAGAACTGTTCAGGTTTCAGCTCAGCTTTGAGCCTCTGCAATGAAGCTGTTTTTCCGAACTGCAGTGACCAAGCCCGAGTTACTTTGGGTACCAGTTATGCAGGACCCCAGTTCACAGTTAACGATCTACCCACAGATTCAGGCACATTTTTTGACGGCTTTGTGAATGTTGATAACCAAGCAGACATGCCACCCAGTTTCACAGTGCAGGCTAGCCCAGTTGCAGTTCACAATGAACACATTCAATCACAGATTATTAAGACACCATCTGAGCTGACTCATCTTATTAAACAAGGCACCATCAAACCTGGAGAGAATGTATTCAGGCTAAAGTTGAAGGTGATTTCATTTTTATGATGTCTTAAAAATTATGCAAAAAATACAATAATCCCAGTGGCATAATGTTTTTGACAAATGCTTGTTTTCGCTACTTTATACAAACACTTTATAGACATACTTATATATAATCATAAATATAATGTTTAATACTAAAATGCTCATTTCTGCAAGAGAACATGTTTAATCAAGTCATTCATATTGTTTCAGTGTATGAAAGCTGAGCTTCTGGATGCAATTCTACTTTCTTAACCAGCAGTGTGGTTTCATAGGTATCATTGGCTTGAACGGTTTTACTTTTTATATTTTGGTGCTTAGGGTAATTGTCACACAGCTTCCCTCCAGGAAAATGGATCTATAAAGGACACAGGAGGTCGAGTCTACATTTCTCCAGAGCAGTGGATTGGATCTGTTTTGGGGCCCAGTGTTCCTATGAGCCCAACATATGCATGGAAAAAGGTAGAAAGAAAGATAGAAAGAAAGAAAGCAGTTGAGATGAAACTTGTCTCTATTAATTGTGTACCTAGGGTTGGTTATGGAAAACGGACATTTATGTTAGGGTGGGGCCACCTTCCCAAAATAGATGCTGTATAGCACTTATACATAAGCAAACACAAACATCAAAAAAGTGCAGGACAACAAATGAGAATAACAAAAATGTCTTTGGTTGGACTAATTACTTTGGGGGGTAATTAGGTCTGTGTTGTCATCTATAGATGGTCATTTATGTTTTAATTTCAGTAAAAACGTGTGCTGCCTTAGAATAGGTAACTGATGTCCGAGGAGTGTAACTAACTAAGTGTTCTAAGACCCTAGTTATATTGAGACCCTTGAACTGTATGGCGTCACCGGGAGGGTAGTCTGAAATCAAAGCACTTAACTGCTGTCCAAAGGCACACTTGGAACTTTGCTTTCTTGATTTGTTGTGCTGCTTGTGTTAAATGTTTAATAATGAATCCAAAATTATTGCTGTGAATGTCTGTTTTTATTTTAGGTGACATATATGTCCAAACCACTCTTAGAATACGTAAAGAAGGCTGGTCCAGTGGCCGACGACTCCACGGCATCACAGCAAAACTATCCATCCAAAGTCATACCTCCAGGAGATCTCCTTAAAGGTTAAGTAAGAGTTGGGGAAAAATGTTCAGAACACAGTGGGGAAAATTTATTCTTAAGCTTCTTTGTATGTAAAGTGCCTAGTGGAGTTCTTTGAGGGAAAGTCTTGAACTGTACCTTTTGATTGTTTGCTATATAATAACCATTTGATGAGGCGGATACACATACAGTACTGCAGGATACAAAGCGCTTTGAGTGTGTGCCATAATTGGTACACCCCAGTACTTACTTGCCTTATAATGAGTGATGTTTTTTTTGTTTGCAGATTGTGCACCTCTGGGTTCATAATATAAGTCTTTGCTTTTTTACAAATGTATTAATTCTTTCTCCAGACAAATATAGAAAGTATCTCACTAGCTTGTTGGGGCAGAGAATGGCTAGAAATACTAGCTGTGCCCTCGTTATCGAGTGTGTGAAAGCTGTGTTTAAGTATTTTTTTCCATAAATTTCATAGGCTTTTTAAAATGGTTTTATAGATGCATCCTCTCCTTTTTATATAACTAACTTGTGATCATATAACATAATCTAATTTGTTCATTTTAATGTTGTTTGCACAGAGTTGTGTACCGAGTCCTCCATCAGTGACTTAATGAGGATACAGAGCATTCTTCTAGTAAGTGACAGCGAGTTCCTGAACAACTATGAACTGGACCAACATTGGCATAGGCTGTTAGAGTCTGATGACTGGACCATTTGAGGAGACTTTTTTATGTTCACATGCATGCAATGTTTATATTAAATAGATTCGGTTATAATTATTTTGACCTATTGATCATATCGAATTTGTATATTTGTCTGTTCTTAAAATTCTAGTTATGTTCTTAAAATGTTCCTGTTTTACGTAACATGAACATTAAGCATTAAGTTTTGCAGTTCTTGTTGAGCACTCAAAACTAAAATAAAACAGCTTTTGATTAGGTCATGTTTTTTTTTCTTAGTTAACTTTGACTGCTTTCTAGATAGTTCAAGAATACATGTACGTAACACAATGTGGCACATTCTGAATTCCACAAAACACATTTTCAATTCCCCAGCTCAACATAAAAGCATCCAGTTGATTGATTAGTATGTAGTAGACATTAGCATTTGACAGAATTATTGGTCAAATTTTAGCAGTCATTATTCTAACAATATCACATTGTTCCTGCCCTCACTTCACGCCCACCATACACAGAGAGAACCGTGTGTGGAGTAGAGATCACAACATTTCTTTCCATACTGATTAAAATGATTGACCTATAGTTTGCTGGATTACTTCTATCCCCTTTTTTGAATATGGGCGTTACATTAGCATGCTTCCAATCTGAAGGGACCACAACAGAACAGTAGTATACAATGCCATACAACGAAAGACAAATGTCTTCCGGTAATCCATTCTTGTGTGCTTATTCTTCTCACTCATTTTTGTGAAATTTCTCACAAACACACCACACTATGAATATATCGGTGACCTTCCAATCACAGGCACAGAGGCCTGACCCATTGACCATAAACCTTTAATTGTACTGTAGCATTGTCTTCTATTGTCGGTCTAATTTCGTTTTTATTATTATTTTTATTCAAGAAAGGAAATACAAATATAAAACTGAATAGATAGAACATCTTGTTTTTACATCAGTTCTGAACACCCCGTATCACCCACCTGCATACTGCCTTAAAAAAAAAAAAAAACAAAAAACAGGGAGACAGGAAAGGAGGGGGTATTGGAGGGAGGCCAAAACACAAACTGCTTGTTTGCAATGAGAGTATAATACTATATTATATTATTATTTATTTTTTCTAATTTCAAAGCCAGATAGGTACTTTAGGTGGGTCAGGAGATTTTCACTCCATCACTATTCTTCTCCGTGCTAGTAGGGAAGCAAAAGCAAAAGTATTTTTCTTCTTCATGGGCATTGAGGGCTCACTAACAAAAACACCAAAAATAGCCATCTCAGCAATTGGTTGTACATTGGTTTGGAATACAACATTCAAAGTTCTGAAAATGAATGACCAAAACTCTCTCAGCCTAGGACATGACGAAAACATGTGAGACATATCAGCTAGGGTGGAGTTATAACTGTTACACCTGTCCTCAACATCTGGATATATCCTAGAAAGTTTAGCCTTGGTATAGTAAATTTGGTGAAAGAGTTTAAATTGTATCATGCTAAGGCGGGCACAAGAGGATGTATCGTTAACTCCCAGGCTGCATCAGAAATTTCTGTCCCAGGTTCTTCAACCCACGCCCGTTTAATTTTATCCAATGATATCATTTGAAGAGAAGTAATAGTATGTACTATCATTGAAATCTGGCCTTTATAATGCACTGGCATCAAGAAAGATGTCTTCCAGCCCTGTGTGAGCAGGTAAAATTGGAAAGGTTGGACTCAAACTCTGCTCGGTCTCATTTCTTGATGGTTATCTTATATATACAACAAAGTGGCCGATTCATGTCATCTACAAAGCAGAGTTTGAAAATGGATGCAAGTATGACGTGATTAGCCTTCTAAAGTGTGCCACACTGCACTGCAAGGGGAAGACCTTTTTACATTAAGTACATGGTTAGCTTGGCTTTATGAATTTGTGACTGGTTAAATGAATACAGGGGATGGGATTGTTGAATCGAAACTGAATGACACTCTACTTACCACCATTGTGTTTGTAACTGAAAAATCGGCTTTTTTTGTGCAAGGAAATCCAAAAGTCCTTAAGATGTTTTTGAAAAGAGTCTTGCATAAGTTTGATTTGATAAAGATTTTTTTTGAGTGGTAAAGTTTCATGGGTGTTAAGTGATGGTCTGTAAAGCCAACAGGAAGAATGGCACTATGTGTAAGGCTGATGGTTTTTGTTTATATATATATACAAGATCAGTCCTGCCTGCACATAACATATTTCCTGATGCCTTCACCTATGTGTATTGCCTGATGCCAAGAAGCCAAACCGGATTTAAAAACATAAGACAGCTCTAGGTGAATATAGTTGTAATTCTTCTCTGGTCCAATTTACATCATAATCCACGATTTCAGTTCCCCTGCTATAATGAAGTGCTGCTTGCTGTCCTGTTTTTCCCGGGACCCCCATTAACTGTTAAAAAGGCTACATGTTCAGCACCCTAATTTGGTGCGTAGACATTAACAAAACCAAAAACAAACCAACAAAACAAAACCTCCCTTCTAACCGCACCACAAGTGTTCCCTCATTCACTGTTTGCTCTGAGAATAATAAACGAAAAGCAAAATTCACAGTGAAAAAAATTGCCACCCCTGAACTAAGATTTGTGCAGGAACTCGAACAGCATCCCAAACCCCAATCTACCTCATTCTTCTCATCACTGCGTGTTTCCTAGAGAAATGACATCAAAGCATCTTTGAAATGCCACCTCAAAAGGCAAACAACTCTTGTCTGTCCCTCCCACCATTTATACTGAGGGATACAAAATTAGTAAACTACAGTACGTGAAGGGCTAAATAGGAAAACAGTAAAATAGAAGGACTGACAGAAATACTTTTTGTATTATTAACTACACCTCCTTATATTTTGTGACCCTTTTGTTTGTTGTTTTATGTTGATATTTTTAACAACATAACATGTTTCTATAACTTGTTTTCTGGTTTAGAACATCAGTGCCAACTTGTTCTCTTAATGTAGTTAAGTAACCTCCACTTAATTTCTCAACATCAGGGAAGTGGTGTTTAAGTTTTATTTCTTTTCCCAAATGTGTTATCTTAAAAGTAATTAATTTCTTGCAGTGTATACAGATTGTGGGTTTGGAAAACGAAGTCAGTGACAGGCGTGCATTCAGAACTGAATTCACAATCATAACCATTTTGTGCAGGTGTTGCTGCACAGTAAAACAATGCACCACCACTCTCAAGTTTCGCTTTCCGTAAACTTTTCTACCACACAACCCGATTCGTTCAGCGGCTTTAGCCACATTATGGGCCACAGGAACATCTATGAGATATCCTGCACACAGAGCTGCTGTACTTGGTCGGGGGGTTCAACATTCTGCCTGCTGGTGTCTTCCCCCGGTCATCTCTAGCCTCTTCATACCACAGGGTGCCTGGCCCTTTGCCCGAGTCGGCGGGCTCAGCCCCCACCTCTGTGTGCAGGTCATGTGGAGATGATATTTGATATTTGCTTACCCAGGGAGAGAAAAGTTCTTTGGCAAAGCTTATCTGAGAACTCAAACCTCGACTGTCCATTTTGATAACAAATTTGCGACAAACTTCAAAGCTCATTAGGGCTATGGCTTATTCACAGTCTTTGTTAGGAAGTGATGCAAATTTCAAAGCTGTATAAATACTCTAACTCCTCAGACTTTGTCCAATAGTCAACAGCTACGGACTCTGCTAAGCAGATCTCTTGCACTCTGAAAAATAAAAATAATTGATGCCTACAAAGCAGGAAGCAGCTATAAGAAGATAGCAAATTATTTCCAGGTAGTTATTTCCTCAGTCTATAATGCAATTAAGAAATGACAGTTAATAGTAATGGTGGAGGTCAAGTTGAGGTCCGGAAGACCAAGAAAACTTTCTGAGAGAACTTCTCGTAGGATTGCTAGAAAGGCAGATCAAAACCCCTATTTGACTGTAGACCTTTAAGTCGATTTACCAGACTCCAGAGTGGTAGTGCATTGTTTTACTGTGCAGCAACACCTGCACAAATATGACCTTCAAAGAAAAACCATCAGAAGAAAACCTGTCTGGCATTCTCACCACATAATTCAACAACAGAAGTTTGCAAATTAACATCTAAATAAGCCTGATACAGTCATGTAATCTGATGAAGTTAAAATAGAACTTTTTGGCCACTATAAGCAAAAGTATGTTGGGAGAAAGGGCACAGAATTTCATGAACACCTCTCCAGCCATTAAGCACAGAGGTGGATTGATCATGCTTTTGTACTTGTACTGCAACCAGTGGCACAGGGAACATTCCATTGGTAGAGGGAAGAATGGATTAAATTAAATACCAGCAAATTCTGGAAGCAAACACACTGTAAAAAAGCTGAATTTGAAAAGGGTGTGCCTTCTACAGCAGGACAATAATCTTAAACACGCCTTAAAATCCACAATGAACTTCCTCAAGGGGCACAAACTGAAGGTTTTGGCATGGCCCTCACCATGCTCTCACCTAAACATCATCGAAGATCTGTAGCTAGACCTCAAAAGAGCAGTGCATGCCCAAGAATCTCAGACCTCGAAACCTTTTACAAGGAAGATTTGGTGAAAATCCCCCAAACAAGAACTGAAAGACTCTTAGCTGTGCTACTTGCCAAAGGGGGTATTACTAAGGACTGATCATGCAATATACTTAAACTTCAGCCTTTTCCTTTTTTGTTATGAAACTGTGAACAATGGAAGTAAAAAGTAATTTTGCTAATCACAGAAATGTGTGACCTTGCTTAGCTATTCACAGTAACCGACATTTTGACTAGAGGTGGCCAAACTTTTGCATACCACTGTAGATGGACAGACAGAATGACTGACTAACTGACTGACTACATGGCCAAACTCATGTGGACACCCCTTTTAAATAGAGGAATTGATAACCCAGACCCATTGCTGGCACTGGGGTATAATTATGCACAGTCATGCAAACTCTTGCAACAAACATGCGTAATACAATGGGTAGTATTACAGAAGTGGTTAGTGCCTTTTCACTTGGCACCATCATTAGACACCATATTCGCAACAAGTCAGTTTGCCACATTTCTACCCTGTCAGAGTTGTCCTGTTCAGCTGCAGGTGAAGTGATTGTGAAGGTCACAACATGGCTGAGTGAGTTCAGGTATGAAATGATTAGCCACACAAGCTCACAAAGAGGAATCTAATCACCCGACATCAATACCCAAACCAAG
Organism: Mormyrus hasselquistii; assembly: GCA_026779605.1. Lineage (NCBI taxonomy): Eukaryota > Metazoa > Chordata > Actinopteri > Osteoglossiformes > Mormyridae > Mormyrus > Mormyrus hasselquistii. The sequence continues at coordinate 7,755,537 of JAODKE010000043.1, read as the reverse complement.
TGGCAGTGAATCCCACCATTAATGCTCCAACATCTAATAAAAAGACTTCCCGGAAGATTAGAGTCTATAATAGCAACATAGGGTGGACCAACTTCATATTAATACCATTGGTTTTGAATTGAGGTGTTGGATAAGATGGTCTCCACATACAGTACCCACCTACACTGGGTTTCCTTTGCAGGGTACCTGGGCTCAGCTTTAGAGATAGGGTGAAGAGTTCCGACGTTCGAGAGGAGTTCAAAGTAGATTCGCTACTCCTCCACATGAAAAGGAGCCAGTTGTGGTGGTTTGGCCATCTATTTAGGATGCCTTCTGGGACCCAATGGAAGATCCAGGACAAGCTGAAGAGATCTTGTCTGTAGAAAATGAGTAATAACAATATCCTAACTAAATCACTAAGTATTAAAATAGTTTATTTAAACTGAAGTAAATGTATGAATTTCTAAGCTCTTTCTGTACTTCAGTATCTTCTTACTGGGAGTCTGTATTTGTAAATGACAGGTTCCCTCAGGGTCCTTTTCACTCCCACTTCCCTCCTGACTCCTCCCACTTCCCTCCTGACTCCTCCTGCCCCCTTACCCTCTTACCCTCCTACCTCCATACCTTCTTACCCCTCTCCTCTTCGGTCCACAGCAAGTCATGAAGCTGAATTATCAATCATACCTGTCAGGTGTGGAGAGTCATTTGGGTATCATGAAAGTAAGTAACCCTGCGCTACATTTTTATGATTTTATTAAAGCAATAAAAAATAAAGTAAAATAACTATTTGGTAAGAACATGTTCGAATTTAATTCTGCAAACGGTCGTGTCGTTAAGGGGAGTATTAATGGCAGTAAACTGCTTAGTTGGCTCTGTCAGCCTACTAGTGAAAACATGCATCAGTCGCTTATTCCAGAATAATGATAGATGTATTCAGTTTGAAAACGTGTTTGTAAATGCAGATAATTTTAAAGTAGGCGTACTAAGTAAGAGATTTAGCTGTTATTAATGTAAGCCTGCTAGTGGTTTGTTCACAGTGTATCCAAAACAGTAAACGGAGAAAACATTACCCGCAGCGAACTTAGAGTAGTCCCGTTACTGTCACCCAGCTTTATAGAAACTAAATGTATGGCTGTCCGCTTTTTCCGTGTCATAATTTATTTTATTTTATTTGTGAATGTTATGTGTGTTTCTTTTAGTGTACGGCTATGTTTATCAGTACTTAAACCAATTCCGAAAATAGTTTGCGTGAAACTGCTGTCAGAAGTTTGGTTATCAATAGGGATATTGGACGGCACGGTGCAACACTGCACGGTTCTCTCATGCTTCTTTAGGTTTCCTCTCCTGGTTCTGTGTATGTGGATGGCTGAAAAAAATAACTATTCATAAATGACTTTCTTTTCAATTACCAAAGCTACCACAAACATATAGGGGCGGCACTGCGGCGCACTAGGACTTGTTGCCGAACAAGGCGCACTAGGACTTGTTGGGACCAGAGCTGGAGTTTGAGAATTCTTGCTGCGCGTGCGCATGTCCTCCTTTGCTTGTCCTCCCCCACATTCCAAAAGCGTGTGCATCGGCGTAGGAGAGTTTATTGGGGGGTGGTGGGGGCTCAACTATTTAAGCAAAAGGGTCTATTAATAGGGGGGAGGGGAATTAAGCGAAATTACATATTGCGGGGTACATGTCGTTCTCGGTTACAATAGCCCATGTGTTTCTGTGCTTACCGATCGCTTGGCTCCTTTCGCCAGCTGTTTCTGGGATTGGCTCTCTACCCCCGAACGTGTCAAAGCGGTATCTCGAAATGACAGTGACACGAATGAATGAATAAATGGATGAATTAATGACAGTGACACATTTGATAATCAGAAATTGTGTTGCAGGCTCTTACACTTCAGCTAGATTTGTATATACTCCTGTAGCTTCCTGTAGCAAAAGTTCCGGATCCGAGCTACGCTGAACAGGACACGTGGATACAGAAAATGAACGAATAGATATGTATGGTATAATTTCAGAATTAAATGCACAGAACAGGTACGCAATGTGTAAAAACCAAAACTGGATTAATAAATGTAGCCTACATTTTAATGGATATATAATACACCACATATACTTATTAAAACAATACCTATGTTTGTAGACTTTTTTCTTGATTATTCTGTTTTGAGCTAAGGAAGAGTACATCAATTAAACTGACATTAAGGCATCATTGACGTTTGGAAAGGAGGCTGGCTTGGGTATCGGATAATGCTGAGTTTTGCAGCGGAGTTTAAGCATTACTAGCGAAAATTTCCTTGAGTGATGGGGATCATTGAAGAGCGTTACTCGAATATAATCTGTATTGGGTTGTTAGAATATTTAAAAAGTAATCTGTCAACTTTTTCAACAAAACGTAATCAAAAACAAGTTAATTTTAACTAAGAACAGCATCACAGACAGATATAGCAGTGGTTAATGTTATACAGTTTGAAGATTCAGTGCAGAAAAAGCACCCGGGGGGTAATTATGGTACATTAAAATAGGCTTGTGTTAGCTACTGGCTCATATTTTACATTTAAATAAAGCTGAGGGGCATCTTGTTGTGAATCAAGAGTGGAGATGGACGGTGTTCGTTAGCTAATATTTCTGGAATTATTTATGCGATTTCTGTTTTCATGTCCGAATATTTAAACAGACTCAAGTAATGCATGGCAAGGGAAAATGTAATGATTTCACAAATGTAATGATTTTATTTGAAATGTTCCTTTTAAAACTGTTAAAATTTTAAGTATGCCTGAACATATTAGATGAAAACCTTGAATGGTTTCATTATCCTATAGGGATTTTCATCATGTGCATGGATCTAAGGTGAACTTATCAAACTTATTGTTTCCAGGCAATCTTGATACTAATGACAAGGCAGTTAACCTTTTTCCAACATTTTGTGGACTGTCCTACTCCTTGTTTTGAGAACACCACATCTTAAATAGTCAGATACTCAGATTGGATTTCCAGGAGAGCAAAGATTTTTCCAAACAATTATCAATTACTAATAACCGTACAATATTCACTCATTCAAACAGAGGTGTCCTGTTTTTAAATATATCTCCTGCTGTAGTGTTACATTAAACTATCATGAATACTATAAATGGTGACACATCCCAAATCACATGAAACTTTAAGTGCAAGTTAATTATGAAAACACATTTTTATATATAGTTCATCGAAGAGAACTAAACATTTTTGTTCGATAACATCAAGCTCTAAAGCACATCATGTACAGATAAGTCTTAGGCAGTCAAAGAAAATTATGTTTAAATGATCTACATGTTGGAGTCATGTCTGTCAAAGTGTACGTACAAGCTTAGCCATATCAAAACATCTCTTAAAGTCACCCCAGTATTTGCAGCAGTTATCCAACATACCAGTGTATTTTTTGACTTGATCACTACCACACCTCATGGCTAATGCTGGTGGTGTAATTTAATGATACTCGGAATGACTGAGGTGACCCTGAGGAGAGGTTTAGGAACTGAAGCGGTGTTCATCTAGCCATCCAAAATGATATCAGTAACTTGGATAATGGAAGAAATTCTTGTTACTTTTTACTTTGTTCTTAATTTGCATACACTCTAATGTTAAATTGTTTATTTTTTTCTGAGCAAATACACACTTACTACACAGATAAAGCTATAATATTTTTCTTTGCGTGACTTTTGCACAGTACTTGGTATTTTATAAAATATGTCAGGTACCTGACATAAATAATAATTTTATATTCTGATAAAATGAGCTTGAAAAGTCAGAGCCAGCTGTGTCACATGTAATGTAATCTGTCAGTTCTTGTGAATTGAAATGAAATGTTAGTGATTGCACTAATCTGTTAATGACAGACAGGAAAACTTTATTCAGATTTTTAGCATAAGCACTAGCATGGGTATCCTCTTTCTTGTCAGTTATTTGCTATGACAGGCGTATGCTATTCCAACAGTTACCTTATTTCTTCAGTTGGCTTTATTAAGGGTAATTTAGTCGAGTAATGATTACTTTGTTATTAAGATAATTCTGCTACACAGGAATATTTCTGTGCTATTAATTTGAGCCTTTTCTCTGTAGAATCAATTTAATTTCTAGGAGAAAGTGTATGACTTATCTTTAGAGTGATTGCCATTTGTAAAGCAGCCAGTAGCAAAAGTATTTATAAACTAATATGGCTTGAAACCATGTTTTCAGCAATATAAGACCACACAGACAGACACACAGGCACTGAGCATAGCATGTGTACTGAGTGTCAAGATGGATGCTTGTTACAACACAAGTTTTATATAGTTTCATGTGTCATTAAATAGTATGTATGTAATCATATACAATGTGCTGCAAATATAACCTTTTTATCCATTTACAGAATGAACATACGATGTTTCATCTTGCGTCTGCTGAAATTCAAGTGCCTCCTTCTTTCACTGGCCATTGTATGTCTTTTCAAGTTTCTTGTCGTCCACAAAAAATACTCTGCTAAAGACGGCTTACTCGTAGAACCATATGGAAATACCAAAAATAACTCCAGAATCCAGCTAAAGAAATATGACATTGATTGTTCTGCAGTCTATAAACTGGACCCGATGGAAGTTGGAAAGTCCTTAGAAATCAGACATAAAAGCATTATCGATTTGGAGGATGACGATATTGTCAATTTGACTTCAGACTGTCAGAGTTACAAAGAGTTGAGAGGATACATGCATAAACCATTATCAGACGAGGAGAAGGAATTTCCATTGGCTTACTCTTTAGTTCTGCATAAACATGCTTCTATGGTAGAAAGGATGTTGTGGGCCATCTACATGCCTCATAATATTTACTGCCTTCACTATGACCAAAAATCTTCAAAGACGTTTATTGCTGCTATGGAGAACCTAGCCAGGTGCTTCCCCAATGTTTTTATCGCCTCAAGATTGGAATCAGTAGAATATGCCCACATAACAAGGCTTAAAGCTGACCTCAACTGTCTGTCTGACCTTCTTGGGTCCGTAGTCCCATGGAGATATGTCATCAACCTGTGTGGCCAAGACTTCCCTCTCAGGTCCAACTTTGAGCTGGTGGCAGAGCTGAAGAAACTGCAGGGCGCCAACATGCTCGAGTCGACCCATCCCAGTAAGCAGAAGAGACAGCGCTTTGAATTTCAGCACGTACTGCAGGACATCGAATTTGATTACAGAAGAATTCCTGTTAAGACGGCACTAACCAAAGCGCCTCCACCACACAGCATCAAGGTCTTTGTGGGAAGTGCCTACTTCATCTTGTCACACGAGTTTGTGAATTACATCTACGACAGTCAGCTGATGCATGACTTCTTGTCCTGGTCTGCAGATACCTACTCACCAGATGAACATTTCTGGGCCACGCTGGTCCGAGTTCCTGGGGTACCTGGTGAAATCCCAAGGTCCCAGCCCGATGTCACAGATCTGATGAGTAAAACACGCCTAGTAAAGTGGGTATACCTGGAGGGGTCACTGTATCCCCCCTGCACTGGCAGTCACATGCGTGCTGTGTGCATCTATGGAGCTGCAGAGTTTCGCTGGCTCCTTACTTATGGGCACTGGTTTGCCAATAAGTTTGACTCTAAAGTTGATCCTGTTATTGTTCAATGCTTGGAAGAAAAATTGGAGGAAGCTCAACGACACTGGGTCAATTTGGCATCAGAAAAAACATTTTGGGGGTATATCTGAAGTCTGTATGCAACAGTTGTACTGGAAAGAAATACAATTTTATTTTTTTGTTTTTTTTGTGAATTACTTTTGGTTAGTCTATTTTTCTTTTTTCTTATTTTTTTGACAGGCTCCCTCTGGGCCCTCTTTTTCACCTCAACTTCCTGCCTGACTCCTCCCACTTCCATCAGACTCCTCTCACCCATAATGACCCCTCCCACTTACACAGAATCCTCCCACTACCCTATCTAGTTCTAAATATTTTTTTCCCCTAAAAGTTATGTTGATTAATACAGATTTTAAAAAATACAGCATCACATTCATCCCTGCAAAATCACAAGGGTTAGGGGCAGAAGAACCCTTGTAAAATGTAAAAATCCAAGAAAAATATTTGGACACCTCTAACCTCAAATTAATCTGCTAGCCTGAATGATAAAATAAAAAGCCTATTTTTCCCAATTCCTAAGCAAGTAGTATAATACTGCACACTTGGCATGTCAAATTACTATGACATTTCCTATCTATCGCTTTTTATATAGTATGCAGATGCAGATCTGCCTGACCTTCTTGGGGCCGTAGTCCCATGGAGATATGTCATCAACTTGTGTGGCCAAGGCTTCCCTATCAGGTCCAGCTTTGAGCTGGTGGCAGAGCTGAAGAAACTGCAGGGTGCCAGCATGCTTGAGTCTACCCGTCCCAGTAAACTGAAGAGACATCGCTTTGAGTTTCAGCATGTACTGCATGTAAATTATGCTCCTTCATGTACAAAGTTACTACTGTATGTCCTGAGAGCCAGAGTCAGTCCATCCTATAAGCAACATATGGGGCACAAATGGGCCCCATTTGATTAGGGGCGGGTGAAAAAAAGCAAGTGAAAAAAAAGTTGAGGGTGGGGGGGGGGCGCTCAGCAGAATCTTGCAGAGGATGCCAGAACACCCAGGGCCAGTCCTGTGAGGAGCATTACAAAAAAGTACAAAATTTGCTGTGAGAAACACCAGATTCCATGGTCACAAAGACAAATAACACATGAGTGTGGCTGGATGCCAAGACAAACATGCATGGTGTATCCAAGTCAAGACTTTTAATATTAAAGATATAGTATGTGCTTACACAAATAAATATTAATATTTAGGCCTATATATGATTTTATTTGATCAAAATCATTTTCAGTATTGTTTTTGCCTTGCGTGTCATCTGTGAGTTTCTGCAATCTTTCGGCAAGCTCCAAAAACATTTCTGTTTATTTTTTCATGGTTAACTTACAAATAAATCCACAAATTCGCAAATCCGGAGGGGTGACTGTACTTGACTCCTGATGTAAAGGTACATCAGTGAATAGAATTTGAAAGTAATTTTCATAATCAGCTGTTAGGGGTTCGGTACGTTTTCGATACAGCGGGGGTAAAAGAAACAAAACATAAAATGCTTATCTTTTCTTTTTTAAACAGAGGTTTACTGAACAAAATATGACTCTAAAAATATCTATTATGGTGCAGCATTTAAACAAATACCTGTACTTGTATTCACATTAACAGCCTCCAGCTTCACATTAGGCTGTATGCGTGCATGTGGAGTGGTGCAGTGGTGCCCCTTTGCGAATGTTGCTTGAGGGAAACACAAAGGTTCTGCATTTGCTGCATTTGTTTGCTACATTTGCGTACCGAACCAAAAGGCCTGTCCGGTACCACTACGCGTACTGTTACACTCCTAATAGCAGTTTTAATTACCAAAGTTAATGTAAGCATATTATGGCTCATCACTTTAAAGTGTTTACAAGTTTGAAATAGTATGGGGGTATCAATGGGTGGCCCTATTAGCTCACACCTCCAGGGGTTGGGGTTAACTGTCCCACCTTATGTTCTGTGCGGGTGTGAATTTAGCTGTCATACCCATGCAGTTAGACTAATGTCTATGATGAATATTAAAGTATGTTCAACTATAAAATCAAATATAAAATAATCGTATAATAACTCAAAAGTCACCTGTTACATGCATATCATAATGTATAATGGGTGTAATTGGTATTCTTACCATCAGAATGGAACTTAACTAAGAAATTGCTCATTTCTTGCCAAGGACAATGAAATTGTGCCTGAAATACATGGAATATTGTTTAAAAGGAATATGTATAAAAGGAATGTGTTGTTTGTATGTTGACAGTGGTTTTATGTATTAAATTATTGGTTTAGACTGTTTTTTTTTTTTTTTCAATAAATGATCTTAGTCATTGACTTTGTGTTTTGTATGTTAACTTTTAACTTTGTAAACTTGCTTTCATTTACATCATTTTCACCAGAGTGACTTGCATAAAACTGGTGATTGACCAAACCTGTATATGCAACCCAGTAGCAGAAATTCAAAGCTGAATATTGTTATTGTAAAATCCATACGCCTATATATACTTAGCTCAGGAATTCTAGCTATGTCTCAGCAAGGTTTTTATCGAATAATGCCGAATCTAAAATTAAAATGATAATAAAAGACTTTTGTTAATCAAAATTAAAATTAAAATAAAAGCTTGAGGCACAGAAACTTCTCTGAAATGAAAAACTTCACTGAATCTAAATGTGAAAGCAGAGTGTGAAGCTATTTTGAGTACAATGCATGCTTTAATTACAGCAAAGGTGTCATGGATCTAAGCAGTCCAGTTTGTGGCACACAACTTATAGGAAAGCATCTAGTCAATTTAATTACACTTTAAGTTGACACGACAAACTTGTTTATAAAGAGGCTGAGGTCGGCGACACCACGAAAGAAAATGGGACTGAAATAGGAGGTAGCATTAAAACTAAAGACTCTCAGACTGTCTCTCCCAGAATTTCCGTCAGTCTCCCGCAAATTGACAGCAGCTCCCTGACATCCGTGAATAGTAATGTCCTGGAAATCCATTGTTCTGCTATTCAGTGACGGTACAATTAGTCAGAGAGAAATTGTAGTGCTGCAACCCATGCAGTCGGGAAATTGTGCCACCAGCACCCCTCTACCCTAGGTGGGCAAACTTTACTGCCGGTACCCCAATGCCCCCCCCCCCACCCAGGGCCTAGCTCAGAGGAGGCCACCATGCTCACAGGGCCTTGCCTAGGTGAGGCTACCATCCAACTAGAGTCCCTAGGACCCAGAAAGGGCCACACTGTAACAGCCTCATATCAGATGAACAATACACACCGCACGACTTGAACGGAAGTTCGGTAATAAATCACCACTGGGGTAGCCAGGGGAGTTGCTTTGCCTAATTAGCACATCTGGGTATTTCAGTCATTGTAAATGTGAGCACTGGGTATCCCTGATGGACTTTCCTAGATCCCAGAGGGCTTTTCAAGAACATTACCCCAAAAAGCAATGTGGTGATTATACAAAAACCTTCACCCGGGTTTTCCTCCCTGCACCTTGTAGCCTTTCATGCTCTTCACACAGGTCTGTTTCCAGAAATGAATTGTGAGGGGGGGTCCAGCAGATTTCGAAGAGATTTAAACTCCCCAATTTTCTACATGGCTGCATGGCTCTTACTGTACATTGCCCACAGCTTGGGGCTTGTTATGTCTTATACAAATATACACTGATCAGCCATAACATTTAAACCACTGACAGATGATGTGAATAACATTATCTCGTTACAAAGGCACCTGTCAAGGGTGCCATTATATAGTAGGCAAGTGAACAGTCAGTTCTTGAAGTTGATGTGTGGGAGTAACGGAATACATGTACCAACATTACATATTTCGACTACAAGATATTCATTCATTCATTCATTTTCCAACTCGCTTTATCCTATTGGGTTGCAGGGGGTCCGGAGCCTATCTCAGAAGCAATGGGCACAAGGCAGGAAACAACCCTGGACAGGGGGCCAGCCCATCACAGGGCACACTCACACACTGTTACTGCATTCACTCACACATGCACACCTACGGGCAATTTATTGACTCCAATTAGTCTCAGCATGTCTTTGGACTGTGGGGGGGGGGAAACTGGAGTACCCTGAGGAAACCCCACGACGACACAGGGAGAACATGCAAACTCCACACACATATAAAGGCAGAGACTCAAACCCGGGTCCCAGAGGTATGAGGCAACAGTGCTAACCACTGCACCACCATGTCACCCGAATACAAAATATGAGTAACTGTATTCCATTACAGTTACTGTTTAAATAGGTGATAATTAGAATACAGTTACGTTGTTGAAATAAATGGATTACACTGCGGTCTTTTCCTGTTTCATGTTAGGCTCTCCCCTCTCTAATTTTGGTAATTTCATGCATTGCCGGAAACCCAAACAAAACACGCAATGGGTTGTATTAAGTTACATGCGTATTATGTCACAATTTGTGAGTAGCGGGCATTTTACCAGGGAATGTCGGAGACGTCTGTTGCACAGATGCATAAAGTTCTGTATTTCTTTTCAATATTAAAGAAAGTTTCATATAAACTAAATGTATAGTGAGTGGTCAGGATTATGAAAAGCTGTATTTTGTTCAGGCAAATGGGACTGAGGAATTTCTTCGTATCATTTGAAGGAAGTAAACTACCACACAGTTAACATAAAGTGTAAGTGCAGGTGCATTGAGGCACCGCAACGCTTTCTTAAATTATCATAACATGTGAATTCCCAGTTTTGTCTTTCAGTAGGGTGCTGAACATAAAATCAGAGAAACTGTTATTCAGATATACACTCAAACAATACAAACGGGACCAGCGATTGAGACGCAGATGATATGCATCGTCAACTTCACCAGTAGGTTCTTCCTTTTACACAAGCTCAGTGGCTGTAAAACTCCCACGTTTAGATGATAGAAATTTACTTTGTCCTTAGGAGCAAAACTAGCTAGCCTGATTTATCGCTAATGAAGGTTTCCATACATGACAAACCACAAGACGCCACTGCCTGAGCATGTCTGAAATTAGTTGAAATTAACTTAATATAGAATGCCGCGATGATTATGCCGCGAGTTAATTTACAAGTTCTAGAGCACAGTACTGCTGTTTGCTAATCGTCCTATACTGACATTCAGTCAGCAATATATGCTTCTGGGCTTAACAGCCAATTGGTAGAGAAAAACAAACAATAATTTGCAGGATGTGATTGCTACATTCATCTAGTTGTAAAAAGCATGACAATATATTAAGTAATCCAAAGTATTCAGAATACCTTACTCACATTGAGTAACTTAATGGAATAAGTTACAAAACTACATTTTGGGGCATGTATTCTGTAGTCTGTGGTGGAATACATTTTAAAAGTAACCTTCCCAACACTGGTCATCGATGCATGTGGGGAGCAAAGGATAGCCCCACTGGTCCAATCTCACAGGCTACTGTAGCCTTATCCGGGAAGGGACCTTTGAGGCATGGTGGCCTTTCCTGGGCAGGGTCCTGGGGTCGCAGTGGCTCATCTGGACAGGGACCTATGAGAGCGGTGGCTTCTCTCTCCTCAGGACCAGGTGTGGGAAGATGTGTGGAGGTGTGGAGGGCTTGCCATACTTGCTCATTGTCAGTGTCTGACATAGGGGAAAGCAAGGCTAGTCTATCTCCTACATCCTTGACAAGGATTAATAGAAAAGGAGACTGATGGGTGGCTGGTTATCTCCAGATGTCCACCAAGAATACATGGAGGATGGACAATTCTGGTTTGGAGACCTGGAACAGGCAACTCAGATTGGATGGGTTCCTCTGCTGGATTCTCTGCCCATGAAAAATATTGTGGGGTCAATTCAATTCAATTCAATTCAATTAAATTCAATTCAATTCAATTCAATTCAATTCAATTAACTTAATTCATTTAAATTATTTTATTATAATGCATTTTACAAGCGTCACCCCAAGGTGCTTTACATGGGTGTTACATTATTAAGATAGAATAATACGAAAGCAAGAGAAAGGAAAGACAGAGAAATGAAAGAAAGAAAGGCAGATGACCAGAGATAAGCGGAAAAAAGTATGGAGAAACGAAACTTCACGGGGTCCAAGATCATTTGACTGCCTAACCCCTCCGGGAATGTTAAGATTATTAAAGTAAACTATTAAAGCATTTTACACTCCAGGTTTGTCCTGTACAGGGGTGTCACAAGACACTATCTGGTGGTTGAACATCATTTCAGAAAACTTCCTTTGGACTTTGACTGTAAAGGAATGTACAGAAAGGTGAGAGTGGTACCCTCTGACCCACCCAATTCCCATTTTGTCAGTTGTAATTAAATCTTAGTAATTATTCATATCTTCTATGACAGTAATGTTTTATAATTTTACCTACTATCCATCCTAACAAACAGCACAGTTTTTTGTGTCTGTAGTATATTTTAGTCAATGCTTGATTAATGTGTGTCTCGTGTTTGGAGTAAATCCCATACAAAGCAACCAGCTACACAGTCCATGGTGTTATAGATGCCATTTGCTTTGGTTAAAAGTAGGGAGTACAATGGGTGTTGTCTTTCTTGATATTATCAGCTGTTGTGTCAATAAGGATATATTGTAGGTTTGAAATATCACACTGTTGGTTCATGCTAGGTTTTGTCTTCTAAATGTACTCGGCCACATGAAACAGCTAAGTCAGAAATGAAGAGAGAGCCACGACACAATTTCCTACTACAGATCCAAACTGCACGAGACGTAAAATTTCTATTCAAATGCGTTTCATGGAAATTAGGACAGCTCCTTGTTTTTTGTATGAAAATAATGTTGACGTATCATTTAGATCAACTTTTCAAAAATACAGACAGCTTGGCTTCAGAATCTCCATTACATCATGAAATGCCAGCACGGCTGAGCCTGCCAGAACGCTCATTTCCGTCCCAGAATAGACAGATGCAGCACTGTGTGCCCGACCCCGTGCCGTTACCTCAGGACATAATTCTCCCAAACAAATTTCCAAAGACTGAGCCAAGCATGGTATCAATGCTATGGTGTGCTGCTTTATTGGAGATTTCACCGTATTGCTATAAGCAGACTCTGCCTTTCCTATGTTTCTGTGTGTCTCTGTTACCATGTGGAATGTGAGTGTTTAGTGTACCCCCCCCCCT
>JAODKE010000043.1:7722830-7742762 GCA_026779605.1 Mormyrus hasselquistii | reverse complement strand
TCCCCAGCCAATGAGCAGGCAGAAGCTATGGAGAAGTGATAGGCCGTCCTCAGCCAATGAGCAGGCAGAAGCTAAGGAGAAGTGATAGGTGTTCCCCAGCCAATGAGCAGGCAGAAGCTATGGAGAAGTGATAGGCTGTCCCCAGCCATTGAGCAGGCAGAAGCTATGTAGAAGTAATAGGCCGTCCCCAGCCAATGAGCAGGCAGAAGCTAAGGAGAAGTGATAGGCCGTCCCCAGCCAATGAGCAGGCAGAAGCTATGTAGAAGTAATAGGCCGTCCCCAGCCAATGAGCAGGCAGAAGCTAAGGAGAAGTGATAGGCCGTCCCCAGCCAATGAGCAGGCAGAAGCTATGTGATAGGCCTCATTACAGCATTGCAGAAACTTCATGAACAGAAATACAGAGGCTACACTGCAAGATGCAAACCACTAGTTAGCCACAAAAACAGGATGGCCAGTTTATAGTTTGGACAAAAAAGTATTTAAAAGAGCCTACAGAATTCTGGAAAAAAGGTCTTATGGACAGACGAGCCTAAGATTAACCCATGTCAGAGTGATGGCTAGAGGAACGTGTGGAGATGAAAAGGAACTGCCCAAGATCCAAAGCTTTCTGATCAACACGGTGGTGGGGGTGTTGTGGCTTGGCCATGAATGGCTGCCACAGGCACCGGCAGACTTACTTTACTTACTTAATTCTGAGGTGTGTGGTAACATCTTATCTGCTCAAGCTCAAGTCAAAGCCTCCAAACTCATCGGATGGCACTTCGTCCTGCAAGAAGATAATGATCCCAGACATACTGCTAAGGCAACACAGGAGTTCGTAAAAGGTAAAAAATGGACAATTCTTGAATGGCCAAGCCAGTCGCCCGATTTTAAATCCAATTGAGCATGCCTTCCATATGCCGAAGAGGATACTTAAAGGGACAAGCGCCCGAAACAAGCAGGAGCTGAAGGTGGCTGCATTAGAGGACTGGCATAGCATCACCAGAGAAGATACGCGGTACCTGGTGATGCGCACCATTGCTGTGTCCAGACATATTATCGTGCCCTGGAATAGAGGAGAGGTAAAGAGCATGCACTGATTATAGTGTTTTGCACACTTACAACCTGGGGATGACATCATACCCAGGATGAAGCAATTGCAGGTCAAGGGTCTTGCCCAAGGGCCCAACAGAGTAGAATCACTCCAGGCAATCACGGAATTCAAACCAGCAACCTTCTGGCTACTGGCACAGATCTCTAGCCTCAGAGCCACCACTCCGCCCTGAAATAGAGGGACTATGTATAATTATAGTCTGGAATGTGCACTTTAATCATGCCTGAATAGTTTGATTTGCAATTACACACACATACACACCCATGGTACTGGGCAAAAGACTTAAGAGGCCAAAGAAAATTAAATGATGCTTAAATGATCTTCATGTTGGTGTAAAACTGTGATATTACGCCTGTCAAAGTGTGTCAACTTAGCCATTTCAAACCCTCTGCTAAAATCACTCAAGTATTTCCAGCAACCGTCCAATACCCTCATATATTTTTTGACTCGGCCACTGGCACACCTGACCTTTTAACGTAATTAAGTTAATTAAGTGAGCTGGTGGAGAGCAGAGACAATCCTTGCTAGTTTTTATCGTTACTCTTAATTTGCATATGTTCTAACACTACATTGTGTTTTTGTTCTGAGCAAAACTGCACTTACTACCCAAATAAATAGCTTTAAACATTTCTTTTGACTGCCTAAAACTTTTGGTGTGTGTGTGTGTGTGTGTGTGTGTGTGTGTGTGTGTATATACGGGTCTTTAGCTCAGCGTTCGTGTTTTTTGTTGCAGAGGGAAGAGGCCAGATTTCCTAAGCTCAACTTCAGCCTATCTGAACTGCAGGAAAGATTTGAGCGGCAGCTGAAAATGGAGCAGGCTGCCTCGGTCACCATTGACTCGGTGGAGGCTGCCAAACCCATTACAGAGAGCCAGGCGAGGACGGTAGGTGCAGCATCTCTGGAGAAGCTCCTTCTAGTTGCTCTTCCTTACAGACGCAGCCCTGTCCTGCTCCAGTACTGACTGATGCTTGCTGTCAGCTGAGAGTGTTCATTTTAACAGTTCTTCTTTGTGTCTGTGGCTTCACCCAATGAGAGTGAGTCGCTGCTTGTTATTAGTTTAATTTCAAAGTTTTGAGCTAGTGGATGATCCCAGGTGATAGTGCTGCATTTCCAAGTGGATGTAGGGTGTAATGATCTATTATAGCATTTCCCAACCCAGTTTGGGGTACCCCACAACAGTCCACATTTTCCAACACACCTGTAGCAGGTTTTTGGTGTTCCTGATTGACTGGGCACAGGGAGGGAGCAAAAATATGGACTGTCTTGGCATCCCCAAAGACTGGGGTAGGTAACACTGATCTATTATAATGGAGCTTCTCAGAGCAGGCTGTGAATCACCTTCAGCAATAGGGGCTGTCTCGTCTTCCAAGCTGAATGAATTAAGACTGACCTACTTTCAGATTTAGGGCTTTCATTTCGAATTCTCCTCTGATCTTATTTGCACAAACGCTTGTCTATCCAGCCGCTTTTTGTAGACTTGTTACCCATTCAAGGCTGTAGTACTTTTGAGATATGTAAATAAGTGTTAGTTCATGTCCCATCTGTAGCATTGTAAAAAGATGGTTTATTTGCCAGTGTAATGAATGAAACTTACGATGGTCTTTTTTGAATTTCTCCAACACAGTGTGTTAATTCACACCCTTCCCACAGGGCGGTACAGCTATACTCAAAACACCTGATCCGGCTGGGCCTAATGTTGTTATTGTCTTCCCACGTTTCGTTCCAGTTCAATATTCCAGTCTGTAGGTAGCTAATTAGTTAATCGACTAATGTGCTGTTTCAGCGGGAGTTATTGGAGGCGCTGCGTTCCCGTTGGCGCAAAGCCCTCCTCCAGGCCCTCAAAGAAACCAAAGTGGTCCTGGGCCACAGCAGCCAGAAGGGTGGCAAGATGAACCTCTACCCATACTTGTGTCTGCTGGATAACGACAAGTACGTGGACATCATGTTGCAGGTACGGACTGAGTTAACGCCCGCCGTCGTCCGACAGGGAGGTCTCTCCACACGCTTGAACCGCTTGAATCTACATTAACGTTTGCCAAACCTCTCCTTCCGAAGGGTCTATGCGAATTGGCGCCCAGCGGGGAAACCCTGGTGATGTTCGCCAGCTCCTTGGGCCACAAGGTCTACAACAAGTACATCATCCAGCAGAAGAACAACAGCCAGATGGTGGACAAGCTGAGGAACATCTATAATGACTATGCTGAGCTGCTGGCCAAGGACACTGAGGTGTGGCTCTCTGTGACCAGCTCTGCTGTTTATCTTATAGTTGGATTCCCTCCCAGACCAGTTATTTAATATCTTTGAGATCTGGGCAGTGGCAAACAGGCGTGAATAGGAACATTTTGTGTTTTATTTGATATCTGTTATTTCAGCAACTGACAGTAACTCTGGCTTTACCTTGTCTGTCACTGTAAGGGACACTTGTTTTCAAATGCTTATTTTTTGTTCATTCTGTTTATTAGCTACTTGAGCACTTTCTGTGTTTTTTTTTCTATCTTTTGATATTTTCATCATGGTCAGATAAGTGCCAGTTTAATGTACAGAAAATGTCTTTTAAGCGCTGAATGGAGGTGTGGGCATCATTTGGCTTTATTCTACTCTTTAATTTGTTTAGACATGTGACGTGTTGCCACGGGAACGCTGGGCAGAGCTGGAGGCGGAGCTGGCGAACACGGGTTCGACACTGGCAAGTGATGACACCCAGTGGCCCCAGAGCCTGATGGTGCATCTGGGGACTCACTTGGTGGACCTCATGGTGCAGGAGCTCAAGGTGCACAATGATGTTCTGAACCCGGGTCAGACGCAGAAGCTGATCCCTGTGCTCTACCACATGTACACCTTCCGCAGCAATAGGCAGGTAACTGCTACAGTGCCCCCTGCTTGTGGGCAGATTCTGACGCTCAGATGAATATTGTTATTGCTTGATGCTCAATGGGTATTGTTATTGCTTGATGCTCAGTGGGTATTGTTATTGCTTGATGCTCAGATGAATATTGTTATTGCTTGATGCTCATTGTGTATTGTTATTGCTTGATGCTCAGTGGGTATTGTTATTGCTTGATGCTCAGTGGGTATTGTTATTGCTTGATGCTCAATGGGTATTGTTATTGCTTGATGCTCATTGTGTATTGTTATTGCTTGATGCTCAGTGGGTATTGTTATTGCTTGATGTTCAATGGGTATTGTTATTGCTTGGTAAACTGAAAGTTTGTTTAATGTAAGAAAGATTGCCACCGTCTCTCTTCTGAAAGTGATGAAAGGTAACAAAACAAATTGTTTTGTTGAAAAATCTGTAGAATTTCTCAATGTAAACTTCTATAATCGTACACAGGATATCAGTGGGTAACAAGTGATTTTACCCTAAGAATAGAGAAATTATGTAAGCAAGGGAACAGGGTAACACATATTTGGCCAATAGCTATTTCTGCTGGTGAAGGTCAAAAAGTCGACTTTAACAGTGAGATTTGACAGAATTGGGTGTGTTTATTCTGTTTCTGTACGACTTTACCTATTCCGTGATATTGGTGTGATAAGGACACTGTGAAATGCCCATTCGATGCCTTACAGGTAGTGATTATATCTAGAACATGAAAAAATAGTAACATGTTCATCGCTAGAACAAAACCTCTGTTTATAGTGCATATAGTTAGTATCTCTAGCTTCTTGTTAATGGATTTTTTCTGTGCCAGTATGTGCATCAAATTATAGGGATTTTAGGGACCATGATCTGTTGATTGAGATGAGTAGAAATGTTCTAATATCAATAAGACATTCTGATCTGGAAATCAAAGATCATCATGGGGCCCTGTTTGATGTTTCAAGCTCCAGTATTATCAGCATGGTAGTGAATCCCTGAGAGAAAGAGAGCGGTGAAGAACATGCGCTGACAGCACATTGCTGCAGCCACCACACGACAAACCACCAGTGATGAGAATCTGAGTGGCAGGTGATACCTCAGCTCCATACTATCCTGATGGACCAGAGCAGTTTTTTTTTCCCCCTGGAGGCATGGGATTTGAACCAACAACCTTCCAATTGCTGGCACAGAGCCCTAGCCTCGGAGCCACCATTGTGCCCAACCGCCAGCAGGCAAATAAAATCCCTCAGCCCCTGCATGTACCTGGATGAAGAAATCAGCCAAGTCAGCAGTTTTCCAGGCACTCTATCCTAATAAGCTTAATACTGACGTCTGCTGTGAATTGGATCCAAACCTGGGGCAGCTTCCACAAAGACTGTTCAAATGGCAAGAGGACCTTAGGAGGCTCTAATTTGGTGCAGTTACCTGGATCTGTTTGATAGAATCAGTATGGATTGTTATTGATGCATCTAATGCAGCGTCACATTTCTTAAGAGAAAGTATGTTCTGGGACTGTTCTAGGAGCTGGTGGTGTATTAGAATTTCAGACCTGGGTTATTACCGGCAAGGGGGCGCCCTGGACGGGATGCTAGTACATTACGGGAGATTTCATACATCTACACTGTCCAGGGGTCGCCTAAGCTTCGGAGCAGCCAGGCCATGGCACATGTGGGTGCTGAGCTTTCAGTGATGGAGGCTGATGACTGGCAGGCTACACTTCTGTGTCTGTGATCGGAAGGTTGCTGGTCTGAGCCTGACCTCAGCGGAGTTGTGCCCCTCGCTGTCACCCCTGAGTTTGCTCTCACCTGCGCGTGTGTCTGTGTGGCGCAGGCCAAAGAAGACTCCCCCCTGGGGATTAGTAAAATGTCATTATTATAATGGCCTGGTGGAAGTGTAAGCAGGGCTGGAGCTATGCAACATCCACAGCTTCCAACTCCCTAGTAATCAAAACCAGCTAATAAAACCCCCTGGACCCCCTTAAATGGGTGGAGATCTAATCCCCCCCCATGCGAAACCCAAAGGTAGGCCCTTACCTTCCACCTCTTGGGACATTCAGGTCACCGGTTCTGCGAGGCCCTCACTCCTCCCCGGCTCCCTGCATGACATGGCACATGTGGGTGCTCTCCCCTACATATGTGTCCGTGTCATGGAGAACAAGATGGGGGAGGTGAAAAGGGAATTTCCCCACAGGGATCAATAAAGTGTCTATTATTATTCTTATAAAAACGTCAGGCAAGTACAGGACTTCCCGGAACAGAGGAGTCTTGAGTGCGCACAGGCACAGGCAGTGGGCGATGTAGAAGTGCCGATTCCCCATCTGCAGGCCAGAAGAAAAGCAGATTCCCATTTATTCGTGTACACATCCCACTCGGTGATCCCACTGTGAAGAGCGTGTTCCGGAGGAGCTGAGGCAAGCGCCTCACTAAACCGGCCTGACTGTGCCGTGTGCGCGATCGGCGGCTCGTTTATTACTCTGCGAGTCACACGTGAAGCAGAGAGAGAAAACGGCGCGTCCTCGCAGCGTGATGCGCTCTGTCGCTGGAGGACCGGGGTCAGCGCTTAGAGCTCATCGCTCACGGCCGCAGAGGGTGGGGCCGGCGTGGGAGGTGCTGTGATTGTACCGAAGGCTGTGCCGCCGTGACTCGCGTCTCGCGTTTCTGCCGCGGAGGCCATCGCTCAGCGGCTTGTGCTGAGTGACTGTATCCCACATATGCTTCCCCACCCCCTCACCATGTCTGCGCTCGATGTAATTGGCTGATAACCTTGGTCACTGCTGGCTGGCACTAGGCAAAGTTTTGTATTAGCTAAACCATGGGGCCTGGCTATGGTAATGATAAAATGAAAGAGTAAAATGAAAGCTTTTACATTATATTTCTATATTTTTATATAGAACACTTTTATTCACTTTTATTCAAAGCAATGTACAGTCGCTGGAGTAATTGAGGTTGAGGTCCTACCCTTAGGGCCCGATGGTGAAATCACTCTGCCAGGACTAGGATTTGAACCAGCAACCTTCTGAACTGGAGGATTCGTGTATTTTCCCCATTGTATCGCTGTTGTATATTTATTTGCGTTATGGGCAGTATGGCCGCACAGCGTGTAGCAATTTTCACCACTTCTGTCCTGGCTTGAGGTAATCATCACCACCTGTCTATTATTATTATTATAAAATTCTGTCTCTCTGGAGTTCACTTTGTGTCTCTTTAGATTTGCTCCTAGTTTTCTGGTTTGCTTCCACCATCCAAAGATGTGTGATTTAGGTCTATTTGTTTCTGTAGAACGGCTCTCTGAAGATACTCTGCACACGCCCTGTGAGCTGCTGCCATTTGTGGTCGTACGTTGGATAACTTGTTCTATGAAATCAATGGATATTTAATGTGTTTTTTTTATTGTTCTAGGTTGGATTCATCAAACCGCATCCGGTTCTAATACAGATCCTGTCAGAGTCCATGGAGACTAAGTTGAACTTTGAGTCTTACGTGATGCCCATGCTGTGCCCCCCTTTGCCCTGGACGTCTCCGAAATTCGGGACCTACCTTCTTTCACCCACCAAGCTGATGCGTGCTGATGATGGCGCCATCCAGCACCAGCTGCTCTTGGAGAAGTGCCGCAACCCCGACCTCCACGCCGTCCTCGACTCCCTCAACCAGCTGGGCAACTGCTCCTGGAAGATCAACAAGCCCCTGCTAGACGTCATCATCGGCATCTTCAACGACAAAGGCAACGAGAAGATGAAGATCCCGCCGCCTATGTCCGAGGCTCCGGAGGTCCCCCGGTTCAGCTCCCAGGACCCGTCTTACTCCTCGGCAGAGCATGCCCACCTGAAGCGTGAGATGATCAAATCCAAGAAAAAGGTGGCTGAAATGCACAGCCTCCGGATGTCGGCCCTCTACACGCTGTCCATCGCCAACCACATGCGAGATGAGATCTTCTGGTTTCCCCACAACATGGATTTTCGTGGACGCACTTACCCCTGCCCGCCCTACTTCAACCACCTTGGGAGTGATGTGACTCGAGCCATTCTGGCGTTTGCGGAGGGCAAGCCGCTAGGCGCCCACGGGCTTGACTGGCTGAAGATCCACCTGGTCAACCTCACCGGCCTGAAGAAGCGCAGTTCTTTGGCAGTCAGACTGGAGTATGCCAATAGCATCATGGACGACATCCTGGACTCGGCAGACCGGCCCCTGACTGTGAGCATCTTTCTTATCCTCCCAGTAGTCTTCCTGTCTTGCTGCATTAAATAGCAAAAATGAATACTTTAGTCCAGTGTTTCCTAATCTGGTCCTCGGTGATCCACAAACAGTCCACATTTTTGTTCCTGGTAGGGAGCTGGGAGGGAGGAAAAACTTGGACTGCTGTAGGTCTCCAAGGACTGGGTTTGGAAATACCGCTTTAGCTAAATGAAATTAGTAAATTAGTGTGATCAGGAAATGTTAACCTTAACTTGCCAAACATTTAGTATTGTGTAAAAATTTAGAATGCCAGCTGATAAAGTTCTGGTCGTTTTGTGCTGGTTAAATAAGCCCCAGAAGCAAAATTTGCCTATGGCTTGTTTTAGCTATAGGCAGAATAGTCTGTTGCCCAGGGCTCTCGAATTACCTGCATTGCCGAGGAAGTGAAGTGATCATCAGCCTTCTTGGTCGGGGAGCCTCCCATGAAAAGGTTTGCCTAGGGCCTCTTGAAAGGTAGAACTAGCTCTACCCGGGCAGAATTGTTACTGTTGAATTTTGTCAGTGCAAAGCACAACGATTTGAATCTTCCGTTAAGCAAATGGAAGTCTCCCGTGTCTCCAACGCAGGGCCGAAAATGGTGGATGAATGTTGACGAGCCTTGGCAGGCCCTGGCCTGCTGTATGGAGATCGCCAGCGCTGCGCGCTCACCTGACCACACGTGCTTCGTCTCGCACTTCCCCGTGCACCAGGTGCGCGCCGTCCGCCGGAGCCTGTTGCCGTGCTCCACTTGTTGGTGACTCCACCAGACGAGGTCTATGATCGAGATTAAGCACGGCTCCGAGTTCAGCTGGCTGGCCTACTAAGCACATCTTAATGGTATATATTTCTCTGTGCACGCGGAGCGGACGCCTTGCAGGTGTAAGCAGAATCTGTGCCTCGCTTAAAATGAGGCCTTCACTACAAAGGTCCGTCTGCAGCTGCCTCTGACATATGAGTTTCTGTGCCATTCATCTATATTACTGGGCTACAGTCCCTCCCTCATAATTCACACAGGGACATCAGTGAACCAGTAACAAAAAACTTAAAGCAAAGTCTGCGCCCTCCCTTCTGTTTTTTTTGGTCTGACCCCACCCCCTCCAAAAAACCAGGACGGCTCGTGTAATGGCCTGCAGCATTATGCGGCCTTGGGCCGCGACGTGATCGGCGCCACCTCCGTCAACCTGGTGCCCTGCGAGGAGCCCCAGGACGTCTACAGCGTGGTGGCACAGCAGGTCAGTCCCGCGCCGATCCCCGAGCGCTGGGGCCTCCACCGGCAGCCGCGACTTCCCTCTCCTTGACCCCTAGGACCTTGATATCGTAGTCTGCTTGTTCATTGGACTTTATTGGCTTCTCTTCATTTAACGAAATCTAAAAGTAGACTGGAAGAATAAACTGCAGCCTTGTTTACATTTGGTTTTAAAATGCAGACAGCTGAGACGCATCTTCATTTATGTCTGTGTCTGTCACGTATCTCCAAGGTGTCTGGCTGACCGCTTTTGTTCGTTATGGCCGAAATCACTTCTGCTGGAAGGTCAAACCGCCCCACTCACAGTTATTGACAGCCTTAGCATTTACACTACGAAAGATATGTGATCAAAAGCATCCACAAGTGGCTTGAGTGATCAGACCCCAATGCGTTTTGGTGGTCATTTGCACTTGTATTTATTGCTGTCCGATTGCCCAAGATGCATTTTAAAACCAAGTGTTAACTGAGCTTATCAAGCTGGTGATTTGAGTTGTCAGAGTATCATAAAAAACGACAGTAGGTTATTTATCTTACTGAAGTGTGCAGTCGGACTGATAAGACATTTCTGGAAAACGGTCTCTCTACTCAGGATTTTTCTGTTCCAACATAGGATTTGATCTTTTGGGAATTAAACAAGTGAGCCAAACTTTGCAGCGCTCTCTGGATTTTCCCTGCTATTTCCGCTTTCCTTCACCATGATCTAGAAACTCAGGTTACGACCTGCTTTCTCAATCATAAATCATTCTCTGCCACTCCTGATCTGATGTTCTCCAGGACAGCTAGCCACACTGGGATCTCCTACACAGCCGTGCTCCATATGTCCTCCTTCCCCGAATAGGTAGAGGAGTTCCGTGCCCGCGATGCGGAGAAGGGTGAGATCATCGCTCAGGTCCTGCAGGGCTTCATCAACCGCAAGGTGGTCAAGCAGACGGTGATGACCGTGGTTTACGGCGTGACACGGTACGGGGGCCGCCTGCAGATCGAGAAGCGGCTGAGGGAGACCGACGGCTTCCCCATGGTACGGCACCCCCCCATCCCCCATTACTGCTATGTGTCTTGATCTGTAAATCAAGATGATTTTCGTGTTGTTTATTTCACCACAAATGAATTTTTGCTATTTATAGCTGAAAGGTCCAACGTTGGCCCTGCTGACTTCTGCAGTGGTCTGAGATATCAGTGTATAAATCTTTGGGTGTGGCACTGAACCATAGTGCACGATTTCTGTAGTCGGCCGCAAATTTGTGTAATGGGTCACTGCGGAGACCCAACCATTAAGCAGAATTTGCAGAGGGAGATGACACCTGATGGTGACCCAACACAGTAGGCCTCCACAGGTTTGTAATGGTCAACAGCTGAACCTTTTGATTGAGAATCCCTTGATTCCCCAGCCTTTGTAAGAGGTGTACTTCCAGAATGCTGCCAACTACCACCAACCACCTCATTTGTGCCTCTTCCCCGGTGTTTGTGGCTTGTGGCTGCTGTCATGCTGGTGTTTAGGCTGATGTGACACTACGTTTGATTCTACTTAAGAAACGTCCAAAGTTAGGTCATGTGATTCACTCAACGAGGACGCCCTGAACAAAGTAACAGATTGTAATCCCTGCCCAATATTGGTGAAGGAACAAGTACTGCAGACTGGGGACCAAAACAGTAGGCCAAAGAGTGTCATAAACCAAGTGACACTGGCTGCTGTTATCGCTTCAGTTACAGGGGTGCAATTACCAGAAACAATTTGGCTGTAATGATAGTAATATTGTCTCAGCGATAAAATCTCTGGTATTTCAAAAGTCTTGGTCTTTAGATTTAATTTCCCTTCTACACCTTGATGCTTCTACGCTGATATTGTAGTGGCTGCTTTCTGAAGTGCTTCTGGTGCGTTACAGATGCGTCCGCCGTCTTCTGTGTGGGAGATGGGGGGGGGGGGCGGTATAAAGAGCCATCTCTGGATAAAAGCTGTTATTCTAAGGCCGATGCTCCCTCCTGCACTCGCTGGTCCCAGCACAGCGTCCCATTGCCGACATTCAAGGCAATAACAGCTGCTGATGTGGATAAAAAAAAACGAGATCAAAAGAAGAGTGACTCGCAAGTTTGGTTTCGTGAAAATATTCAGGATGAATAATTAAGCTCTGCGACGTCGCCGTAAGACCGAGATGCACCCATGTAACATGCGGGGGGGCGGCTGTGTATTTGGCAGGGACAAAGGGAGACAGAAGATGGCAACGGGGATACTCACAAGGGGCATGCTGGTATCAGAGCTAGGGAAGGTGTTCAGTGAGTTTGCGATCAGGTTTTTGGTCTCAACATGCAGATGGAAGATCTCCGTCCGATAGGCCTGGTAGGAATTTGGTGAATAAGCGAATACATTTGCGTGTCACATGACTCCCATTCCCATCTTACAGCCACTTTCATGCATTTTAAAATGATAACAATTGTTGTGAAGCTTGTCTCTGGGAATCTGTCAGGGAGAGCATTTCATTTTCTGTATGATTTGAGGATTTGGTGACACTACTCTGAGCACGTGTCTGAGTCTGTGTTTATTCTCTACACAGGAGTATGTGTGGGATGCTTCTCATTACCTGGTGAATCAGGTGTTCAACAGCTTGAAGGAAATGTTTACCGGCACCAGGGAGATACAGGTATGTGGATGCCAGTCGGCCGAATGGCGTCATCCTGTTAGGAAGACAGATGGCAGGCCACAATGAAGATAAGCCTCTGGCCTGGATGGGCGTGGTGCCTGCTCTAGGTTTTGTTCATGGCTGGCTGAGAAGGTAGAATGGTTTGGCCATCTAAAGGACCTGCCACACACTCTTTGTGGTACATTCTGCGAGTGCCCTCTCAGACAGCTTGAGCTAATTTGAAATATGACCCCCTTCGGTCGGCAGGGTAAGTTAAGTAGGTCAGATCCCACAGAGGTGCACTGCGGTTCCTCAGAAAGATCAGCAGTTGTGCGGTAGATCGTCCACCCCACCCCCCCTCAAGCCACCCCTACCCACCTGCTTGGGGAGGTGGAACTTGAGGTTGAGGAGAGCTGGAGGTAGCAAGGCCCTTTGATGAATGGCCTCGGTTTTCGGCCGGCCGCAAACTGAATTTGTCTTGCAGTGGGGTTGTGGT
Organism: Mormyrus hasselquistii; assembly: GCA_026779605.1. Classification (NCBI taxonomy): domain Eukaryota; kingdom Metazoa; phylum Chordata; class Actinopteri; order Osteoglossiformes; family Mormyridae; genus Mormyrus; species Mormyrus hasselquistii. Next base: position 7,730,244 of record JAODKE010000043.1, on the reverse strand, counting down.
GGATGTGCAGGGCACAATGGAGCTTTCGTCCTCAGGAAAGTTAATGCCAGGTACCGGGCACCTTGAGCAGGTGAAATTTAAACAAATCTTTTATATTAATTTTCTGAAATGTCAGATTAGCAACAACGTAAACCATTTTGAATCTTTCTAACAGAACTTGATGATTTTGCAGTAGGTTAATTTGGCAGTAAATGGTTTCTACTATCTGTAATAATGTGTATTATTTGCTGTATGTGATGTATTGAGGTTACACAGGTGTGCAGGATGTTACGATATATTTAGGGTAATATATAAAATATTATCTAGAGTTTTGCAGAGTTTTTTTTGTTGTGTTTCTTGCATCTTCCATAAAAAAACAATATGTCAGGTCACACAGTTTCTAGATGATTCTTTCTGCCATTGCCGTCTGCAGACCTTGACATGCTTAAGTCCTTTTTTGGCCACATCAGTTTTGTGGAAAAGTGGAAAATTTTGCTGAATTTTCACCAGTTGTGCACCTGTTTAGACCCCCAAGCAGAACCTGCCACCCCCTCTCTCCAAGCTACACCCCTCTAACTTGCATGTCAATAACCCTCAAACCAGAATTCTGCCAATTCATATAGCGCCCCCTACAATAGTTTGCCTGTATGTGCACCAAGGATCATTTCATCCTGTATAATTTAGCTTGTCTGTGACACCTGGATACGTAAGTGACCATAACTGCTTGACCCTCTGTTCCAGGACTGGCTGACTGAGAGCGCCCGGCTCATCGCCAAGTCTGGCCACACAGTGGAGTGGGTGACGCCCCTGGGGCTGCCCGTCATCCAGCCATACCATCGCAGCAGGAAGCTGCTGGTGAGTCTGCCGCGCGCCACTGCATCGTACCCCACTGCAGAAGTGGCACTGCAACACTGCAAAACATCACATGCTGCCTTTTTTCTGCCTCTTTGGGAATAATTATCTTTAAATTATCTGAAGGCTTCTTTGTGTTTTTCTGGTGCATAGAAAATTGCCACTTTGTTTTCTGCTGAGAAGTTTAAAATCACACATAACCTTATCTGGTAACACTTTACTTAAGGCCATGTTTTAAGTCATTTATAAACACATTCATAATGTTTTATAAACATGGTTATAAATATTTATAAAAAGGCATAACACATTATAGCCATGTTTATTATGCATTTTGACTGCCTTATGAAGGTCTAATCTATAATGCACTATAGATATGTTATTATAATGCATTATAAAGGTATCTATACTGCGTTATAGATCAGCTTCGTGAAGCATTCACCATCACTTGACAATCCCAGATGGTTCACTGGTCAGCCTGTGTGGGGTTTTTTTTCTGGGGGGGGGATTGCCATCCGTCTGCCATGAAGAGAATCGGGGAGCAGCTTGGTAAAGGTCACACGCCACCTTGTGCTGAACAGTTTGGCTGCTGTGAATCTCAGCTTGCTCTGTTAGTTGGAGCCAGGCTGGGGCATAGTCACAACATGCACTGTCCAGTGGAAGATTCTGGGAAGCTCATGAGTGGCTAGACCGAGACCCTCTGTACAGATATAGTAAAGTGGACTGAAACTTAGGTTATTCTGAAGGAATTCAAATGCACCCTGGTCTCGATGCCCCTTGAGCCACTGCACTCTGCGGAGGTGTTCGCTTTGTGTGAGGGCCTTGCACGGTCCACGCCGCGTGTCGCCACGGCGACTGACAGCGAGAGCGTGACAGGCCCGCCACCCCGTCCCTCTGTGATCTGCTGCCGTTTCTTAGGTTCGCCGCTTCTGTAGAAACGTCTGGCAGCGTTGATGATGTCAGAGACGCCCACGGAGGAGGGAAACCTTCAGAGACCGCGGTGCATTAATGCAGAATTTCACCCTCTGCGTAATTTTTAAATACCAAGGTGTCAAGGTGGTATTTCTAGCTATAATAATATATAATAATAAACGGTTCGGAAATGGAAGCGTGGAACATTTAACAAAACTTATACTGTAAAATATTTAACGTATCGCTGGGCGCATGAATAATGTGATAGCAGAAGGTTAAATGGATAATTGCATCTGGCAGAATTACTGTTATTTCTGGAATATGAGTCACATTCATGTCCATTCATGGGCAGGGGGCAAATGATTTATAACACTAACAACTTTTTTTTTTTAATAATGGTAATGAAACAAGTTTCTGAAGCCATCTTTTAATACAGAGGGCTTGACAAGCCTTTAAAATAGTGAAATTACTGTGGATGAGATGTGTAATGCCACACAAGGCAGTGAGAAATCTGCATCATTAGGACCTTAATGCAGTGACAATGCATTTCTGATTTGTGAGAAGACAACAGTAAGGGTTGGTATTGAGCCACACGTCACAGGCGGATTTCACACCAAATTTCAGATTCGTTCACAGTACATCACAAGCACAGTGTTTATGCATATTCCGGCCATCAGCTGTGTTCTGCCTGAAATACTGGGCTTCGTCGTGATGTTTTGCGAGCGTGTTGCTATTTTATGTAAGTGAAATGCAGTCTCAGGCTGATACTGCAGGCTACACTTCAGCACGATCATCGTGAAATCACCATAGCATATTAGCTATGTGTGAAAATTGATTTCCCTCGGGGGGGCAGTGTGGGAGGGAGCTCTTTTGTTGTACAGTATTTTGAAATGTGGCTGGGAGAAATAATTATGATTGATTCGAAGGAAGAGGCTGTGGGATGGTGGGGGGGGGGCTGGAGTGTGGATCTGCCTAAAGTCTTTGGGTCTGAACTTTTCACGAGTAATGGGATGCATGCATGTAGGGGTGGGAAGGTTTACTGGGTCCACCTGCTCTGAAATGCAAACAGCCAGTCACCAGGGGGCGACACTAGATGCTCTTTTTAGTCAATTTTTTTTGTAGTAGTGACCAGGTCCTTTGATTCCATTAGCTCTACAGATATTTCCAGAAGCTTGTTCTTCTTACTGGTCATTCATTAGAAGCTCAGCCTAGGAGCGCTTCAGTTTTTGAGTTGGCTCCTTGATAGTCATCTGCTCATCGTGTATCATCTTCCTCATTAGTAGTGAAGAAGAGCACTTTCTAAATAAATGAATGTGAAGTTTACAAATGGCATGTGGGGGGGGAGGAGGGTAAGGAGGTTCACATGTTGTTTGGTTCAGCATTAGAATAGATTGAAGTCACTTGGTGTGATTGTTGATTTCATCATATTGGAAACAGCTCCATTACTGGAATGCACATGGACCACAATGTCTGGTCCAGAGTTTCCCAGTCTGGTCCTCGGGGACCCACAGGTAATACACCTCATAGCAAAAATGTGGACTGTCCGGCAGGGAGCTGGGAGGGAGCGAAAGCGTGGGTCGTGTGTGGGTCTCCAAGGAACGGATTGGGAAACACTGATATACAGAATTTCTGTGGCTGAAAGCACCTTGTTAACGAGAGGTCCAGGCAAACGGCCAGACTCGTTAAATCTAACAGGAAGGGCCACAAGGCCAGCAGTAACAGCAGGGAGGCTTCTTTGAACACACAGCTTGGTCTCCCTTGCAGTATTTCTGGAGGCTAAAGGGTGTCTCTAATGAAATGGTGCATTTTCCGCGGTCGGCATGAAACGCAGCCAAAGCCTGATGCTTCTTGGTTTTGCCGCTCGTGATGTTTATAAGCTCATGAGCAGCGGGGCCATGGTGGGGCGGCCGTGAGGTGATGGCAGGCGGAGCGACAGCAGGAGACAGGTGCCCGGCCTCTTCTGTCCTCGCATTCTGCTGTGTCACTCCCTGGTCGCAAACTAAGGAATCAAAAGCAAAATTTGCTTCGGTGTTTAGATGCCAGTGGAACCAGATTCTTTGAAGCCATAAATTCAAGTTTCCCCAGCCCCCCTAGCCCCCCTAGCCCCAAGGTGGAAATATGATACAACATCAAGTAAGCAGACGGACTCCAGGCAAACAAGACCTATTCTGTTTACAAGCTTTCTATGGCATCAAATTAGAATTTCTTACAATTGCATTATTGATTATCAGTACTGTACATTCTGGATAGTACACATTGATCTTTTAATTCAGTATTTATATGAATAAGAATGAGTTTCATTCTGTGCTTAAGCAGAAGCCAGTGGAGTAACATATTTGCTCCTATTTTAATTCTTGTTGCTGCATTTTAAATCCACTGTAGGAAATAGTACATTCCCCGAGAAAAGAATATCGTGATAGTCTAATCTGCTTTATTTCTGTATTATGTCTTGAAAAGTTGCAAAATACGTCAGTTTGACAATGTTACTAAATTATAAGAAGGATATCATAGACAGGAAGTTAATATAACAATGAAATGACAGATCTGTATGGAAAATTACACCATGATTAGGGACTGATTTGGCGAAAGTGAAATGCTGTAAGTGCTGATGACAAGGCATTGGGTCACCTCACATATGGGACATCTGCTTCATCTGCGTTTAGTGATCAATATCTGTCACTCATCCATCTCTTTACTTCCTCAAAGCAGCTCGCCAGGGATGCGCCTGGATACGCTATGCCACCTAGGGCACCCCCCACCCACCGTCTCCATGACTTGGGTCTTTTCCTGCAGTTGAGAATAATTATATTTTTCCGGTGTGGAAAATTATTTCCTCAAGGAGTTTTGATAGAAAGGGGACATTTGAGACAGGTCTTCAGGAACAACACCTGCAACCAGGGCCTTGTTAATTATTATCAGAGCGGGTCCTTTCAGAACTTCCAGTGATCCTTTAACTAATTTAGTGGGGATAGTTTCTAGTACATGTTGTGGTTAGTGTTTTCTAAATAAGTATTTAAACTCTAGTTTATTGACCAGCTAGAAGTTGCTAGAGGTATGTACACACAAACAGATTACTGTGAAAGTTAATATTGACTGATCCAAACAGATCCACCGGAGATGCCGTTGCACAGGTCCTGCACTCCACACTGAGCCACCTTGATGAGGGATGTGGTAATTATGTGAGAACGCTGTTCAAAGACTACAGCTCAGCATTTAACACCATAATCCCCCACACCCTCTCGGATAAGCTGCAGGACTTAGGTTTCAGTACATCTCTGTGCAAATGGGTGTACAACTAACTGACTGCAAGAGAGTAGGGGATGTGTACTCCCGTACACTCATGCTGAACATAGGGCCCCCCCAGGGATGTGTGCTGAACCCCCTTCTCTACTCCCTCTACACCGCAGACTGCACGTCCAGATGCCCCACTTACTCCATTGTGAAGTGTGCTGGCGACACAGTGGTGGTACTGTAGGACTCATCTCCAGGAATGAAGAAAGTGCCTACAGGTGTGAAGTGGTGGGCCTAGGGAAGTGGTGTGAGGCAAGTCACCTCTCCATGAACATCAACAAAACAAAACATCTGATGCTGATTGACTTCAGGAGATGAAGAGAGAGGCTAACTCACACCCCAGTACAGATCAATGGAACCCCTGTGGAGAGAGTCAGCAGCTTCAAATACTTTGGTGTCCACATCAGTGAGGACTTCACCTGGAGCACACACACAGACTTCCTCATCAGAAAAGGCAGACAGCGCCTCTATCACCTGAGGCATCTAAAGAGGTTCAAGATCTCCAACAACTTCCAGAGGAGATTCTATACTGGAGTCATTGAGAGCATCCTGACTAGCAACATCACGGTGTGGTATGGGAACCGCACTGCACAGCAGCAGAAAGCCCTGCAGAGGGTAGTGCGCACAGCGGAACGCACCATGAGAACCTCTCTACCAGCCCTGCCGGACATCTATGCTGAAAGGTGCAGATTCTGGGCCACCAGGATCACTAGGGACTCCAGCCATCCTGCCCACAAACTGTTCAGGCCCCTGAGGTCAGGGAAACGCCTCGGCAGCCTGAGGTCAAGAACTGAACGGTTTAGGTGGAGTTTTTACCCACAAGCAGTGAGACTCCTCAACCGCAGCACATAATGGACAACGACACACACACACAGTCTTCTACTATCCATTTCCGTAACTTATAAAATATTTGCATATGCGCACTTTATGGCACACAGTGAGATTTATATCTTCACAGTGCAATTTGTATACAGTGCAATTTATTCTTTCAAAGTGCAATATTATGTATATTTATGTGCATTATATATATTATAAGCACTTTATCTTTCTGTGATGTTGGTAGTTATTCTTTTGTATGTGTAGCACACACACAGGGTACTTTTTTCCAGGAAAAGCATTTCACTGTATGGTGTAGCATACCTACCTACCTACATACCTACCTACTTAAATCAATCAATCAATCAATCAATCAATCAATCAAAAGGCACTGTATGCAAGGGATTGGCAAATGTATTGTTTCGGTTACTTATTCATGGAGGTGGATAGTTCAGGTCCAGAAAGTAAAAATGCAGACCAAGATTTTCTTTCAACCTACAAGTTGTTGACTGTAACTTTACATGCAAGTACTGTAGTTGGTTTAACCAAAATCTTGGTCTGAATTTTTACTTCCTAGACCTGAACTAGACACCTCTGGGGAAGCATGGATTTTTTCTGAACCGTAGATTTCATGAGCATTGTGGATTGCCACCTCGTAATGCTCAAGACTGTCAGAGCAGACTGGATCATAGGAAATTGACCTGTGTAATTATTAAACAAACTGAATTATTTTCATTTTACACTCAGGATTATAGACTCCATCTTATCTGTTTATCTGTGTTTATCTGTTTTGAAAATGTTTGTTTTTGGAGAACCTACTGTAGTCAGGACCTGTCTGACAGCTAAGTTGCAGTTGATAATATCAACATTGTTACTAGAGGTAGGAGCAACATTGACAGTTCCGACAAACTTTTATAAGCCCTACAATTTAATTTGATGGTTATTAAAGGTAGTAGTAGATTAGAAGTAATTAAGCATGTGTTTTAGCCCAGTTACATGGCCTAGAGGAAAGACCAAAAACTTTTACCAAATATTTGTCAATATATATTAAAATGACCTAATATTACAACTTTATCTAAATCATAGCTACGTCACAAAGAAGCTCTCCAAAGCCACTGATGTACAGAGGTCTGTATGCTAAGAGAATGGATGTAGGGAGTCAGAGGTGATATCTGACATCTGTGTCTCTAAGGTGCAATTGGTTTGTGTGCTTGGCTGTTTACTGAGAGGTTGGTGATTGGTTGTTCGAGCCTGCCTGGGGACGACCCCTCCATCAGCAAATTTCCCCTGGGGTCAATAAGGTTTGTCTTATCTGTGCTTCAAATGGGAGACACTGGACGTAGACACCACTCTCACTGTTTACTTGAAGATGGCTGCTAGGTGCAGGCTTTTTGTAAATATTGAAAGCCAACAGGTGGGGCTTCAACTGAACATCATTGCAGTGCTATTTAGGGCTATTTTTGTGGGCCTTTAGCTATATGCTATATACTCTTTCTCTCTCTCTCTCTCTCTCTCTCTCTCTCTCTATATATATATATATATATATATATATATATATATATATATA
>JAODKE010000043.1:7706800-7720112 GCA_026779605.1 Mormyrus hasselquistii | reverse complement strand
CAGAACCTTTTTGAGGCCGATCGAAAGTCACTTTCCATGGCCTCACCGAACTCCTCCCACACCCAGGTTTTTGCTTCTACGACCCTAGTCCGGGCGAGGTAAACAAGCCTTTGATTTTATTACTTACCTATATGTTGCTTAAAAATAAATATTTCCTGTTCTGAGTGGCAATGTTAACGTTGCTCATATTATGATATAAGGCTTCGGTTTAAGGTGACATTTGTTAGACATGCAGAATATTTGTTCCTTTTTTAATTTGGAGCGAGCCTGGAGCGATTTGACTGGAGCGGTAGAAAATTTTAGTGGCGCGAGGAGCGGTGTTGAGCAGATATAATAATAATGCGAATTAGAGCGGAGGAGCGGAAATTCTCACCGCTCCACTCCGCTCACATGCTTGGGTTCATTTGGAATATGGAATATCTAAAACTCAAAATGTAATAAATATATTTATAACTAAATAAACAGACAAATAAATAAAAGGTTGCATATAATTGGTTATTGAAACACCATATTCCTTAGGTTAAGTATTATTTTTTGTTAGTTATTGTTTGCCATGTTTGTATTTCGTGTTTCCTTTTTTTAATTAATCTGTCAGTATGGTCTGCAGTCGGGCCTGCATGGTGGCACTGTTGCCTCACTCCTCTGGGACCAGGATTTGAGTCTGTCTGGTATTTGCATATTCTTCCCCTGTCGCTGTGGAGTTTTCTCTCTATATTTTGGTTTAAACCACCCACCCCCCCTTATAAATTAGAGTTGCCAAGTTGTTCATAGGTGTGAATGTTCCCCGCCTTGTGCTCATAGGCGTTCAGATCCTCGAGCATCAGAAGAAGGGACACTGTCGGATGTCGTTTATCACCGGTGAAGTATGGCGTGTCAGAGCATGAATGCCTTTCCATTATGGAGACTCCCAGGAAAGTGAAGATGCTGACATTCTTCATAACTTTCCCACCAGTGCCGGATGGGAGTATGAGGGACCGTCTGCTTCCTGGAGTAAATACCCAGTTCCTAGTCTTGCTGAGGGAGGGTGTTTTCTCTTGTGGGCTGTTTCATTGGTGATTAGGCCCATGATGGTGATGTCATCAGGAAAGTCAATGAGGAAAATTCCAGATTAGTTATGGTCATACATCTGGACATGCAGTCATGAGGGAGGGCTGAGTACAGCAGGGGGCTCTGTATGTTTCCTTGTGGGGTGCCTGTGTTGAGGATTATCATGGTAGATGAAATGTTTCTACTAATTCACACTTGCTGGGGTTTGCAGTTGAGGAAGGCCATTCATACCCATTCTCAGAAATATTTGCTGGGTCAACTGAAGTATATATACTCCTAATCAGCACAACAATCCCTGGGATCCAAAGTCATGTGGTGACAGTGCATTAATCACACAGTCTGTTGCTCTTGACGTAAGCACAGGATTATTAGGAAGCTAAACTGACTTTTCTGTGTGGAAAAACAGAGCGTACATTAATTGAGTATTATCTAAGTAGCATTGGCATGGAAGTATCGGTATGAGATGCAACATCTCATAATATCTGATTTTTAAACCGTTAAAGTGTGAAACTGTGGAGAGAATATAGCCTTATCGGTATCAATAGTGAATGGCATTTTGACTCAATGGACCGTCCTTCTCAAAAGGAAAAGAGATGCAGACAAGAGTCATTGCAGTGTTACACAATGCAGGAGTTAATCTGGATGGGAAACTCCACTACAGGTATTTCTTGTCTCAGCAACTGATGAAATAACTATGGCAAAATGTTTGGGCTTCAGTGTCAGTAAATTATTGATGCTAATGTGTCTGTCAATAGAGCAGAGCATGTGGTAGAAACAAGGTTTTGTGTAATTCAGACCCTACTTTGCTGTGGTGTCCCTTAACATGAGACTGCTCCAAGGACCAAGGTGTGGATGGCTGCCACATATCTCCGCTGTGATACCAGGGTGGGAGCTGTACCAGGACACATGGTAAAGCTGCATCTGGGCTCTGGTTTCACAGTCTACTGGGGAAATATGAGCTCTGTCATATCGAATGAGTGCTGATATATTAATATGTCGTGCCATATAATCATGCAGGTGGCTCTGACTTCTAGTTTATAATTGATTTTCTGATTAGACAGAAGGAAATACTGAATATCTTAAATAGGAATGAATGGGTTAATTGAATAAACAAGTAGAATGAGCAGTTATGTACCATTGAGATTAAGGTCAGCCAAAAGCAAAACTTACGTTAATTGAGAAAATATCATTATGAAATAACTAAAATAACAAGAAAAATAATGTGGTACTATTATATTATATTATTATAAAGTGTACTATTCTAAAGATAAAGCATTTTTGCTGTTTTAATTGAGCGGAGGGGGTTGGTAAGGATTAGAGTTGTATGAGCTTCTTAACTGGATCAGTAACATGACCTGTTTTTATGAAAGTAGATCTGTGAGGACAAGAAGTATAAACAATCATCTTATCTTACTACTTAATTTTTCACATCTCTTCACATTTTTTTTCAGTCACTTCAGCATATTTTTATTCTGCACATTTTTTCATTTAGGATTGTATCAGTAATGAAATTTGAATTTGAATAGAATCTTTTCAATTGAAATACTAGAAACATGAATACAATAAAGGCATTTAATAAACATCCCATAATCATCCTGCTTCTTCGTTCCCTGGAATTTCTTCACTCCTCTAAAGCACATCTCAGTTCAGACCTGCAGTTTATGATATTAAATCGCAATGACTGATTGGGGATCTAATTGTGGATTGAATTTTAAATATTTTATGAGGACTCTCATGGGTGACAATGGCATTCATAGTACAGTGTGGGATAAAAACACAAATGCTGGCATTTATCAGTATTTAAATGACTGACACAACCAGCCGCTGAAAACATGATATGCTACCAAAGTAAAAAGTGGCTGCAATTCAGCTGAAGTGCAGAAGCAGTTTTCTGTCAAACTACATTTCCCAAATTATCTATGGTGTATAATTGAATCACTGTGGTTCTATGGGGCATTTCCAACATTGCTTTTATTTTGATTTATACCAGTTTGCCAATGCATAAATGAATGTCCTGTTGAATTATTTTTTCTACATTTATAAATAAATCCAATGACATATTTTACTACTCAGTTTGTCAGCAGGAGAAAAAAAAATCATGTATGTATTATTTTTTACTTCTTTTGTTGACTTTGAAACAGCTGAAAAACCAGAAAGCAAAACTCCGTCAGCATTTAGTGGTTGAGTGTATCCTTTCCATTAGAGACGTTGATAAAGTTATTTACTTTGCCACATATTGCTTCAGAAGTATTACTCCCAGTTCTCCCCGTGTCGTCGTGGGGTTTCCTCCGGGTTCTCCGGTTTCCCCCCCACAGTCCAAAGACATGCTGAGGCTGATTGGAGTATAATGGATATATTGCCCATAGGAGTGCATGTGTGCATGATTGGTGTGTGAGTGTGCCCTGCGATGGGCTGGCCCCCTGTCCAGGGTTGTTCCCTGCCTCGTGCCCGTTGCTATGATAGGCACCGGACTCCCCGTGACCCATTAGGATTAAGCGGGTTGGAAAATGGATGGATGGATGGTATCATTCCCATGTGACGATAAGCATTTGAGGGTCGTCATTGAATGGTTGAAATATATCATCTTCATAGTTGCAAGCATATCAGCATAACACACAAAAGTATGTGGACACCATCTTGTCTAACATCTCATTTCAAAGCCAAGGGTATACATATGAAGTTGGTATGCTGCTATCATAGCATCTGCTCTTCTGGAAAGGCTTCACATTAGATGTTGGAACATTGCTGGTGCTATGTACTGGTTTGGGCGTTGAAGCACGGTGATCAGGCCCCTTTCTGTGAGCTTGCGTGACTAACCACTTCACACCTGAACTTACTCACAGATGTTTGGAGTCCAGCAGTCACTTCATCTGATGCTGTGGAGGACAGCCCTAACAGGGCAGAAACGTGGTAAACTGACTTGCTGGCGTCCTTTGATAGTGTCAAGAGAAAAGTCACTAATGCCTTCTAAACAGCCATCCATTCTGCTGACAATGTTTGTTGCAGATCGTAGAGCTCTGTGCTTAATTATACACATGCATCAGCAATAGGTGATAATAATTTGACAGTTCCTCCAATTAATATGGGCAGCCACATATTTTTGACAACATACTGTATCTAGAATCCATTCAATATACAATTTAATAACTCCAATTCACTTCAGCATACTTTTATACTGGGGGTGAGAGCAGAGTACCCAAAGCAAACCCTATGATGACACAGGGAGAACAAGCAAACTCCACACACACAGCTGGAATTTAGACTTGAACACTGGTCCCAGAGGTACAAAACAACAGTGCTAACCACTGCGCCACCATGCCAAGCAACTAAAAGAATAATGGCTAAACAAGCTTGTGTTCTAGATTTCCTGTATACCATTTCTACAAATAAGTATTTTTTGACCACTTATCCCAGCACATCATTTAGAGGGGTCTTTCCAGCCCCCTTGACCCAGTGCCCGGGGACAACTGACCCTTCGACACTTAAGAAAATAAACAGGAGCAACTTCAAGAAATAAAACACATGCCACATAATGACCTTTCGGTCAACGATAGACCATACATATGTAGCAGAGGTTACATGAGGTGGACCTGATGTAGCTGAAAAATTCCTGTCACCTACTTAAGGACCCTCATGTGTTTGTGGTGATGCTCTGCCCGTCTTATAGGGTGAAGCACATACAATTATATACAGTAAATTTTACTGAGTGTATAAAACATTGACCTGACTTATGTACATTGAAAATATATATATTTCAACCCCCAAAAAGCATGTGGGGGGAGGGGTTGTTTTTCCATTTTATTGGGAAAAAAGTACTCAACCTGCTTTCGAACAACAGCAAAAACATGTTTTTTGAAAGGGGTGTAGGATTCACATGGCTGTGACCTTACATGGGCCGATATAAACCAAATATAAACATATAGAATGGGCTAAAAGTAATATAAAATGTTTCTCTAACAATCACACAAATTTAAAGCACACTTTACCCACTCATACATATACAAGCTCTGTCTATACACCTACCATCTCGAAAGTAAATTTATTATATAATTACTTATACTGTATTGTTCTTGTCTTGGTGTCTGTGTGATTGTACAGTTACAATGTGAGCAATTTCCTCCGGGATTAATAAAGTCTTCTTCTGACTTGTGTTGTGATTAAGTTGAATGACATTCCCTTGTTTTGTGTTTGCAGTGAATGTGCTTGACTTGAAATAAATTCTTCTTTGTGTCATTCCAATTGACATTGCAATTCAACATCCTGATAGTGCAGCCAATTCAAATGAAATTCCAATTCATGAATGGAATGGGGCAGAATTCATAAATGCTGAATTTTGTATAACTCTGATGCCAGTCCACCACAGGCCACATATACAGATACACGCACAGAAGCCTAATCAGAATAATCTATACAATTTTTTTCCTTAAAGACAACCTGTTTTCATACAGGCTACTTAGATCTCATTTCAGAATTTAAAATGAGCAATATACAGTATATGAAGAATATCCTGAACTCTGAAACTGAACAAAATTGATGTCAACACTGTTAAATGATAATGAATCCATTGTTCATTTTCCATATGTTAATCCAGTCTAGGGTTACGAGTAAACCAACAGCTTATGGCCATGCTGACCTCAGCTGACCCTATACACAAAGCAGGCCATTGCCTCAATGGGAGACCGGAGCAATGGAGCATCCTCAAAGTAACATTTGTTATACCCCATAGTGCAGTTATTAGTGTGTGAGTTATGGGCACAGATGTAATGTCAAATATCAAATCCTTAAAAACCACCGTTTTATATTCTTGAGCAGATGCATGATCAAATTCAGTAACAAAAACATCGACACAGGTCCCTTAAAAATTTTTCTAGCCATTCTACTGCCACAATTTGCACTTCATCAGTTTTGGAGAGTACAAGAACCACTTTTGTGAACATAAAGATTACTGAAGCTATTATTGGGGTTTTGAGGCTTAAACAGATATTCTGGATTAGACCTGATCATTATCTTGGAAGATTATATGAACATTTAAATCAGTCTGGCATTTTACTTCTCAGTGAATCTAAAATGACTAATGTGGATTCTTCATGAAGACTGTGGGGTATATGGTGGCAAGTGTGGCACCTGTTATATAGAAACTAATAATCTAGATTTTATGAGATTTAAAGTTAGTGTAATGATATTTATAGTGTGGCATTTTAGTGTGGCAAATTGTATAGATTTTGGATTGTGGAAAGCAGGCAGTTTAATAAAAAAATGTTAATGAAATGCATTTACTAACAACTACAGTTAGTTTATGTATGAATAAAATTGGCAGTGGGTAGCATGCTATCTCAGCTGCACAGAGCAGTGAAGTACAGACTGGGTGGTTACGGCTGGAACCAAGCATGGTATCACACTAGTGACAAAGCAGGAGAGGGTGAGTCTGGAGACAGCAACCACAACAAAGTGTTTGTCAATCATCCAGGCAAAGGATCTCAAGGAAACAACGCCATAAGCCCAAAACACAGGACAAAGTCGGATAGGAGCACGAAGTATAAAACAATAGGAAAAGGACAAAATCAAAGCAAGGACTTGAATAAAGCAGAAAGAACTAAATCAAGGAAATCCAACAGTATGAATTTTTCTAACCAGGCGTGCGCTTCAGCAGAGAAATCTACTAATTACTACTATTTAGTGTAAACTGCACTGGATAAGAATAAGTCCTAGTTCACCATTCATTCACAGGATATCGGCAAGGTGGCAGGAAATGATGTTGGAGCAGGCCCGTATTCCTCTATCCTGTCTATCTGGTGTTCTAGAGCCAGAAACACAGTGTTGAGGTAGTGGCCAGCCCATGCCTTCTCTTGCCTGTAAGACTGGGGAAGGATTGGCACAGGTCCTTTAGAACTACCAAGAGCTGATGGGAAGGGAGTCAGATCCCAGTCTGGGTAATGAGCCCTTGGCAGGACTTTCTGGGTAAGTCAGGTTATGTTGTGTGAAGCCAGGACACTTTTTCTGGCAAGGAAATTCCCAAATGTCATTCAAGGTGACTCACCAAAACGCATGGCAGTACTTTTGGAGGGAGCAAAAATATTGTAGCGGATAATGACCTGATTCTGTTGGCCTGGAATTCAAGCAGGATTTTGTAACTCTTGTTTCCATCCTTCTCAAATTTAAATACTACAGCTGTGTGTGACAAAGCTGGAATAAGCTTTTACTTTGAACGTGTACTATAGTACAGTTTGCAGATTACTTGCAAAAATGCTTCACCTTCACCTTTAAAGGGTAAGGGATCACAGAAGGGTGTTTTAGAGAGGTACTCTGGGAAGACTTAATTTCAGCAATAATAGACAAAATCTTTTGGATAACAATCCTCTCTTCTTGACGCGAGGAAAATGTCATGCTTGTGGAGTGTTTATATTTTGTGCCTAAAAACTATTTTCATCATTGCAGTAGAAAATGTGCTGCCATCTGACTTTAACTAAATTTCTCACAGAGCCCTTAACAAGATAACGCTCAACAAGACACATAAACCAAATTACAAACTGAGGAAAAGCAGGAGAATATGAGGAACCAGACAGCAGAAAAGCCTCAGAAGATTAAAAAAAAAAAAAAAAGAAAAGAAAACAAAGACAGTTGAAGACGATAATAAGGGGGAATCAGAAAGGGGGGCAACAGGAGAAGATGGGCCACATCTCATGAATAAATTAATGCTGTGAGGCAGGATCACTCAGGACATGCAGAGTAATCATATCACTGATTAATCCCACCTGCTCCAGCAGTGCTGGCAAGCTGGCTGACGCTGCGCTCTGGAGCTTTCCTGACGTTTACATCACTTTTGGCAAAAGTTTCACTAAATAGATGTAAATGTCAGGCTGCTCCAGATTACCTCACCAGTCCACCACAATTCATGTGCATCAGTAGCTGCATGTCTGTTGTACTATAAACACCAGGCTTGAGGGTGAATGGCATTCCTTGTATTTATGTTTGGATATGTAAGCATAGCGTGATCAGGGTTTAGTGTTTAGTGTTTGTTTAGTGTACTGTGTTTGGTTTGGTTAGTACCTGAGCAGACAGAGTGAGGAAGGGCTGTTATGTTCTTTTTATTTTTTGGTGCTGTCTGTGTTAATTTCCCTGAGTATAGTCCTTCCCCTGTATTCCCGACACACACCTTCTTTTATTGGATTTTACCATTGTATGTTGTTGCTGTCCAAGTGTGCATGAAAATCATTGCCTTGACATGATTCAGGGCTTTTCTTGCACTTTTCCACTGACATACAGGAACTAGGCTGTACCCAATCTGTACCACAAAGAGAGCCTAGTCACAGCATGGCTCCAAAGTGTTCGGGTTAGCTTGGTAAGGGCTTTGCCGGGTTTTGAGAGCGACAATGACAGAAAACTGAAGAGATGCTTATTTACTGTTTACCCAGTCTACATCATGATTTACTATATGGTAATTT
The DNA here is from genome assembly GCA_026779605.1 of Mormyrus hasselquistii. NCBI lineage: Eukaryota > Metazoa > Chordata > Actinopteri > Osteoglossiformes > Mormyridae > Mormyrus > Mormyrus hasselquistii. Next base: position 7,711,623 of record JAODKE010000043.1, on the reverse strand, counting down.
CTTCAAGAACGTCTATGAGAATCGTCATGTTACGTTAGCATCAAATGTTACTTGAATTAGCATTAGATTACGCAATTTGCATTGCGAATCCATTCCATTCATCCATTCTCTAGTACTCTCGTGTTAGACTCTATTAAGAGGTTAGAAATTTTGAATTTCCAAGTTATCAGTATTAGTTGTCACAACAATAGGTGGTTTTCTTTAAAACTTTAAAGTTCGAGTCCTCAAATCCGAAAAATCTAGTGCAGCAAGTTGCCTTGAAATTTTAGGTTGTTTTAACTTTTTCTTTTTTACAGTGTACATTGTGATAATGAATAATACATTTTTCCCTTCAGGTAATCCATGCATATTGACACAGGTCACTGATATCTCTATGCATTTCGGAATAGGTTGGTTCTGGATGACAGTGGAGAAGCGTCATTAGTGTCTTTCCTTAGTATTATCAAACCAGCCCACACCTGATTTACATCCATTTCCTATGTTTGCATCCCAAACGTCGGTCCAGACCACAGCCAGGGACATAACAAGTGGGAGCTCATAAGGGTTATTATCCTGTTGGTTGTAGGTCTGCATGTGAATTCTGTTGGTAACATGTCCTGTATGGTGGATGTGTCAGCTGGTGGCTTGTAGACTGAGTAGTACTGCATGCTGTGTTTTTTAGGGGTGGCATTGTTTCACCTGGATGCTTATGCCGGTTCCCCTAACAGGGAATTGCTGAGACTCTGCCTTAAGGCTGAAATACTGTATCCAGGTATATTGAGATTGAATTTATTACAGAGAAGTTGATTACGTTGGGGATTGTGGTGGTTATTGTATCTGTTGACACTACTCTGCAATCTTGAGGTCTTTCTCGCTCATGTGAGTTTTACCAAAATGTTCCGAGGGCTGGTTGAAAAAAGATTGGTTCAGAGATGTCCTACCTGGACAGTCAGTACTTCTCCTCTGTCCCAGGAATGCTTTCATTGTCATAAGTCTGGTCCTACAATAGCTAACTGTTTGGCATTGAAACGTAAACAGGAGGAGCTGGAACAATGTGCCTGGGGCAGCCAGAAAATGAGTGTTGTGTTGCTATGCCTGGATCTCTTCACCTCAAAGGCATGGGGGGGGGCTTGACTCTAGATATTGTCACAACAGTGGTAAAGACTAGGATGGGGGTGCAGCACTGGATGGTGCTTGATTTGTGCTGAAGCTGCTTTGCAATCAGATCCATCTCATGGCAGTCTGCACCCTGCCGCCTCAAATGCAACACCCAGTATGATTAAACTGAAAATTTATTTGAGTTAAACTTAATGCAAATTGAACTAAAGAAATGTTTGTTTATAAAATCAGTTGTATGATTTCCTTTTTTATGTATATGTTTTGCTTATCTGACCATTTGAAAGGGAAAACCGCACCAAGCGCATGCAGAAAAATCTACATTTTCACCACTAAAACAGATGCGGTTACATGCCAGTTTGTCACAGCATTACAGCAATATAATTAAAAGAATGTGGAGATGACAGTAATATTTTTGTTTTTGGCAAAGCAACAAAGCCAATACCGTTGTTAAAGATTGATTTGTGTCTATGGTGTGGTCCTTAAGAGCTCCAATACCTATTTTACAAGCTAAGCACTGCTCCTTTGTTTTTGTACAGTATGAGACTCCTGGGCAGGAGTCAATAAGTCAAGCCTAACAGATTAATCTTTGGACATTCTACCCATTGCTTTTGAAAACTTTGAATGAGTCATTTCTGTCTCTGTCTGGCAGACATAGTAATGTCTAGGATTAGACTGCATACAACTTGCAGCCTAGCAAAGGTTACCTTCAAGTAGGGCTGGGTAATTTAGCAAAATATTTTAGCACATTCTTTTTCAGTTGATATCAATAATTTTCACAAATTCAAGTAATTTCTTTTCATTAAAATTCCCCTTGAAACATGAAAAGGGTGACAAATTATTTGGAGAGCAGACTGAAATCTAATGTTTAGGTTTTGTTTAGTTGTAGTTTTTCTATTTTGTATCTTATTTATTTCAATTTATGTAAATGTTTTCTTATAGCTTTAGTTTTCGTTAAAGATAACGCGACAGTTTGCCGCAGGTTGTTTTCTCTGACCGCCTCCCTGCTTCTTCCAGGAAATGGATTTAACATGGTGTTTAACTTGAGCTTAAATTATTTACTTTCACATGTGTGCTTTGTTTTTTAATATTAATAATTATTGACCCCCGTGAGAAAAGTCAAATGCTGCACCTGAGTGGAGCTCCTATGAGGAAAAAAATGGCTACAACAGATGGCAGCCAGACGGGATTTTTAAGTTATAGTTTAAATATTATTCATTGGTAAAATTCTTCTTCATAAGTGCCAAAGGCAGGCAAAAAATGCAGCATGATGCAACTAAGCAAATGTTAGGAAAATCCTACTAGGACAGTTGAACTTTATTTGGAGTTGAGTGAACACTGTAATTAAATCAAATGTTGCTTCAACAAAGCATTACAGTAGTTTAAGGGTATGCATACTCATGCAAACAACTTTTGTACATTTTCCCCCTAACAGACTTGTTTGTTTATCAATTGAATTGTTCAGGTTATAGGTCATGTGAAAGTTGGGAAAAGATTTGAAATGAATTATCACGGTCTCACTTTTATTTTACATCACAGAAACCAGGCATTTCAGTAGGGGCGTGTACACTTTTTATATTCAATTAATGCATATCATTAGTATCCAGACAGAAAACATGACATGTGTATCTGTAATATGAATGTGCTCAAAGCATGCTAGTTCTTCTGAGCCTATCGAGCTGCCCATTGATAATGGTCTGGGCCACATTTTCACAGGATGGTCATGTCCGTGGAGTTCAGCCCATTTGGTTGATCCTAAGACTGATGGCCCACGTTGTAAATATAAAGATTGCACTGGTATGTGGTGATTTTGGTGCCAACGATGTCTGAAGGGTTTTATATTAAGTTTATGGTGCTGATTAAGAATGACTTTGGTTTTGCCAGATTAGCTCCAGTTTCTGAGATATTTAACATGTTTGAAAAGCATTCAGAATTGCAAGAATATAGTTACAACTAGTAGGTAAACAGTCTAACATCATACAAAAAAAAAATGTAAAATATTTAACAGTAACAGGAAAAAAATAAGTATGATTTAATTGATTAATACAATATTAATTATTAACACCCGTTTGAGGAGAAGGGATGTGCTGTACACACATATCCGCAAAGCCCAAGAACTCGCCGAAAAAGTGGTTGGAGAGGAGTCGCAGCAGCGGCCGGATGTTCAGCTTGAACTCTTACTTCGTCAGGTGGATGTCCAGCTTGTTCAGCACCCGCGGTAGCGAAGTGTCCGCATCTCCCACCACCTGGTACAAGATCTTGTAGAGGGGCTCTAGGACGAATTGACTGTTGACTGATTTGAGAGGATTGCATGAAACTTAACCATCATAAGGATACATCTCGTTAAAGCATTGTGGTATTATTATTATTATTATTGTGGTATTATGATTATTATTGTGGTATTATGATTTCCTTAGAATTTTCTTTATTTTACTTGCAGTTAATCACAGTACCTGATTACTCAAACCTTAATGTATGTATGTGCAATACATGTTTTAAGCACTTCAGCACTGGTTTTAAATAAATGTCTGGAGGTGCCTCGTTCATATTGGATGTCAGAATGGGAAAACCTGCGCAGCTAGTTGTTTAAACATTTTGGAACTAGATTCTGCATTTCTAAAATAAATGTCAGCTGAAATAACTCAATGTGTGTTGTTAAGACATTGTTTTAAATGGTGATTTAATGTAAATATTGGTATATGAAGTAGTAACATAGCTGGTACAATAGAATTGTGACAAAATTAATGAATAGGTCTATGAACAATTTGAATTAAATTATTTGCTTAAGTTAGGTCAGCTGAGTTTTATCCTGCAGACTGAGAATGAAAATGAAAAACTGAACTGAAAAGTTTACAAAAAGCATTTTCTTTAATTTAAATATACTGGATAGTTTTAAGTTCTTTTAATTACATTATGTAATTACAGCATACGTAGATTTATTAAGTTTTTTTAATTTAACTTAAATATAACAAGTTAATTGTACTTATTTTCTCAAGTTTTAAAAACCTATTTTTTTTGAGGCAACGAGTTTCCATACTGATTTTAAGTAAAGCCAACTTATTAGGTTTACAGTGTAATGGGATTTTTGAATTCAGCACCCTCAAAATACTCTAAATACATTCAAAAAACCTTGGCACCTAAAAAAAACATTTTTTGTACACCTGTGTTATACTTTATTCATTTACATTTATCCAATGCTTTTACCCAAAGCAAATTACAGTAGAGAGTAGGGTTATATTTTTTTATGTGTGATCCCATGTGGTTCTGAATTGTTAGGCATGTCTATATGATTTAGTGATACACTCCACAGTTTGGCGACCAAAATCGTTGCCACAAATGTATTTTTTCAATAATTTTCATTGTTTAAAATGTATTTTATCTTCCCGTCATTGGTTACCAGTTAAATCTCCAATTAATTATAAAATACTACTATTTACCTATAAAGCACTGAATGGCCTTGCACCACAATACCTTCGTGATCTGCTGACCTCATACAACCCTCTGCGCTTGCTTCGTTCTCAAGGCGTGGGATATCTGTTAGAACCTAGGGCAGAAAGAGCTATGGCAGGCCGCAGAGCTTTCTCTGCATCGACTGGATGTGCGGGTTTCAGGCTCACTCTCAATATTCAAGCCTAGACTAAAAACACACCTGTTTAGCTTATAGGGACACTAGTTCTAGCTCTAGCTAAGTCCTCACTCCCAGTTAGACATATAGCGTGAGGTGTAGA
>JAODKE010000043.1:7640996-7691815 GCA_026779605.1 Mormyrus hasselquistii | reverse complement strand
GTATGCAGCTGCTCGGCCATGGAAGCCCATTCAATGAAGCTCCCGGCATACAGTTTTTATGCTGAGGTTAATGCCAGGCGAAGTTTGGAACTCTGCAGTTATTGAGTCGTCAGAGCGTTGGCGACTTTTACGCACTCTGCGCCTCGGCACTCTGCAACCCGCTTTATTTTATGTGGTCTGCCACTTCGTAGCTGAGTTTCTGTTATTCCTAAACGCTTCCACTTTTCAGTAATACCACTTACTGATGACCATGGAATATCTAGCAGGGAAGAAATTTCATATGCACCACACTTGAATTCTTGAGTTCTTCAGAATGACTCATTCTTTAATAAATGTTTATAAGCGTGGCTGCATAGCTAGGTGCTTGATTTTATACACCTGGTGCAATAGCTCTGAATGAAATATCTGAATTCAGTGATTAATAAATGCTTCCCAATACTTTTGTCCATATAGTGTATGTGTGCCTTCCTAATTTTTTCAATATTTACTGCAAGCATCAGGGTATGTTTTGAAGAGAAAATAATGACCTCAGACATATTTCAGTGATGCTTTTCCTGACCAAACATGCTTATTTGTCACATGGATCAGAACTTAAGCTCTTCAGCGCTTGCTTCATATTTGTGTTGCTTTTCTAGAGAATGTTTTGGTCTCTCTGTTTGCTGCAGTTCTATGAACGCAAGAGGTATCAAAATACCAGCCGCAGCTTAGCATTAAGAAACAAAATGTTGAACATCTTTGGATGCTACAGCAGAAAGGGTCCCGAAATGTGAAATTGTAATACACAATGTTACGTCAGTGTCTTCTCTTTCTAACCAGGTTCCGTCACAGTCCAAACTGCTGGTACCTTAGAGACTGGACCATCCACAGTTGGATTAGACAATGTCTCAAATATGGAGCCCGGGATAAAGCCTTGTATACCCTAAAAAATAAGGTATGGGGCATCTCCGGGTGCAAACCATACACTGACTGGACCTAGGCTTCATTCAGGTGTCATGGTGCAGGTGGCTCGGCAAACCTTAGATGTGGTTTACGGACAAGATAGTCAGATAGTCTTACATTTCATGCAGGACACATAGCTGTGGAATCCTCTGGTTTAGATTCATATGGTAATAGAATAAAATCATGCCTGTTGTTCTTTCACATGGTTATTTGTGATGAATCTCAAAGCTGAATCATAATTTGGGCAGCGTGTGGCTCAGTGGGCTAAGCCTGTGTGCCTGTAATCACAAGGTCGCCAGTTCAAACTCAGCCGCAGCATGTCTGTGGGTCCTTGAGCAAAACCCAACAGGTGGCTGCCCTTCACAGACAGCTTGCTCTACAAAGAGCAGGGAGACATACAAATAATTTCCCCACGTGGACAATATAGGTTCAATTATTAATGCTGTCCACTAGAGGTTGGTGATTTCAGTTGATTCTTTGATATTGATTACTTAGGACCTTTTCTTCTTGTTAACATGATAAATGTATAAGTTCTCTTCATGTCTCTCTGCATGAGGCAATTGATGCTTATTTGGTACTTGCCATAGATTCCTGACCCCAGTGTTCATGTTTTATCAGGTGCAGTTTGGGATTTTTCCTGACGAATTCACATTCAACCTCCTGTTAGATTCATTCTTGAAGGACAAAGACTTCGGAGGTAGCCCTTTATTCTGCTCTGTCTGTCTGCTGAGCAGCAGCTGTTGCTCTATCGCCGTTAGTCTTTCTGTGGCACCTGCCTGAATTTCATGATCAGTACTTCTTACATATGTTATATCTTGACAGTTTTCTGCCAATGGGATTTATTAAAATGTATCAAGGGATTATTAAGCATGTGCCTTCATGGGACAATGGGGGAGGTCGCAAACTGATTATATCTGCTTGGCGTGATTGACGTTGTTTTAGTGCCTCTGCCTTCTGTGTCCTGCAGGTGCCTGCTCTGTCGTGGAGGAGATGATGCGACAGGAAGCCTTTGACTCGCCGTCCGCTCAGATCCTTTCCCTGTACGCTCTGGCCAGCTATTTGTCGACGAATCATGAACTCACGGTGAGCATCCTCTTCTGTTACCTCATGAACACATTAGTGAACCGCGTGCGAGTAATCCCTTTAGGGCAGGGTATCGTTTCGTCGTTATTGGGGTAGTGAGTCGCTCATTAAGTTAGCGATTTGTGCCCATGTCCGTAAGATACCATCATAATCGCATCACTCGAATCGTTGGGCCCTCGAATGATGCCTTTCAGCCCTGCTGCTCCAGGGACCCTGAATGACCGTGCTGTCTGATTTTCACTAGTGTGTTTGTTCAGACAGAAGTGTCTGCTAAATACATGTGCAATTAAAGGCTTTCGATAAGCTTCTCTACACATTCCCCTTATCGTAAATATGCTATTTTCAGCATTCGGTTTACTTTCCATTTTGGTGTTTTTAATCATAAACCGTTTCACTGGTGCAATTCATGCTACTAAATTAGTCGCCACTATCTGTGCCTGTCGAATGCAGTTGTGATGGGAAAATTGGATAACTTGTCTTTCTTCCTCTGACCCAGTGGCAAGACGAGAGGAATCTGGGGGCTTCGCTTGTGATTGCTGGCCTGAAGCAGCAGAACACTACAGGCTTCAGTGCTCAGCTCCTCGGCCACGCGCTCCTAGGTCCTGCCCCCTTCTGTCTGGCTTTCAGTGTTGCTGCTGGCTTCTGTTCTTTGACGTGTAGAGTGGTCATACTTCAGGAGCTCGTGGTCCAGTGCACCTCGTATCTGCTGCACGTTCACTGGTGTTCCACCCTTCGTCTGGGACTCACATCTGTATACTCTCAGGATCGCAAGTTGTGTGGCCGACAGTTTTTTTTGCAGTTACCCCAAATGACCAGGCACACAACAAAGTCAAAATAAACAAGGTCTAAAGTGATGGACTTTCCTCATCCCTCCGTGGGATGGCTGGTACCCCAGGCTTACTGTGGAGAACCTTGTGGTGCTGCTCCTTGTAGAAAGTGCTAAATGGGGCAAAAGTTTATTGATATTGTTAAAAAAAAAAAATGTAACCAGTTCATCTTGTGCATTTACAGCTAAGCATCTTGGAACATCAGGTGAAGTAGTGGCGTGTTCTGAGCTGTGATGGACGTTGATCTCTCCCCCCAGGCAAAGTGGAAATGTCCCAGGGAATCCATGCTGTGTTCCGCGACGCGCCTCTGACGTGGGTCCCGGGCTTCATCAGCAAGGCCCTGCTGGTAATGGAGCAGGTGTGTGACGTAGCCCCACACATCAAGATATCCAAGGAGGCGGTACGTGTTTAATGCCGGAAATGCGTCCGTGATGCTGTGGTGACATTTGACCCAACCCCCGAGCCCTGCTGTGCCTGTCATCAACTTGGGGCCTATGTCACAAAGGGAGATTTGTTGGTTAACTAGGTAACTTTTTAGATTTAATGTAGATGCTCCTCTATTTACGAACGAGTTGTGTTCTGAATGGCCATTCGTAACTTGAAATGTTCATGAGTCGTTATTAAACATCATTTTAAGGCTATACGCAAGTACAAAGAACTAGTATGCTGGGAGTTTGCACGCTACGCTGCTGTGCGGCGGAAGTAGCGGCCAGAAGTCATACTAGAATTGGTGCGCAAAAAAAAAAATTTGATGTTGTGGGCAGGAAACAGGAGCCTAGTGAACACAATTTGGACTTACGTAAGTAAGTTAGTTCGTAAGTAGAGGAGCATCTGTACCTCAGTTTAAGAACACAAGAAAGTTATTAATGAGAGGAGGCCATTTGGCCCATCAGGCTCACTTGGAAGGAATTAAACTACCCCTTCAGGCAGACTATCCCATACCATGCTCTAATTGCACGCTGTGGAAAATAGTTCTTTCTCAGATCCAATCTAGTGTTCCCTCATTAATTCCTGACTGTGGCCACGCGTTCTTGAGTTATTTTGATGTAACAATTTACATGAACAGCCCTACCCCTATTATAACCTTATATACCTGGATTATGTCTGCCCTTGGTCTCCTTTGCTCAAGGCTAAACAAATTCAGCTCTGCCCACCTCTGTTCGTAAATAAACTTTAGTTTTATTCACTTCCATTTAATCAAGACAACCTTTATTCCAAGTTGTCTTGCTGACCCAAAAATCCAGCCTCGTGACTCAGGCCCCTGGTTTCCTGAGGGGAAACAAGATCAGCACTTGATATTTTTGCTTTTCTTATCAGTATTTAGTTTGTTCAGGTATCAGTTTTGCTCACAAATCTGTGTTCATCACTTTCTGGTCCTGTTTAATTCTCATTTTTTTCTTTTTGATTGGAAAATGTCAGTCATGTAAGACGTCAGTGTTTAAAATCAGTATTTAGGAAAACTACTCGACATTTAACTAGAGTATCAGTCAAATATCATTCATGCCTGATTTTCCTCTCTGATGTCAGGCCTGCAGTTAGAGCCTGAGCAGCGCAGTCCATCGCCTTACTGGGCAGCTAATGTCAGGCCTGCAGTTAGAGCCTGAGCAGCGCAGTCCATCGCCTTACTGGGCAGCTGATGTCAGGCCTGCAGTTAGAGCCTGCGCAGTGTAGTCCATCACCTTACTGGGCAGCTGATGTCAGGCCTGCAGTTAGAGCCTGCGCAGTGTAGTCCATCGCCTTACTGGGCAGCTAATGTCAGGCCTGCAGTTAGAGCCTGAGCAGCGCAGTCCATCGCCTAACTGGGCAGCTAATGTCAGGCCTGCAGTTAGAGCCTGCGCAGTGTAGTCCATCACCTTACTGGGCAGCTAATGTCAGGCCTGCAGTTAGAGCCTGCGCAGTGTAGTCCATTGCCTTACTGGGCGGCTGATGTCAGCCCTGCAGTTAGAGCCTGAGCAGTGCAGTCCATTGCCTTACTGGGCAGCTGATGTCAGGCCTGCAGTTAGAGCCTGAGCTGCGCAGTCCATCACCTTATAGGGCAGCTGTGCGTTTGTAAGTGAAGAGGATACAGTCGGTAGATTTTAATGACCCCAAATGTTCATTTTATTTACCAAATGACAGGCAGTTGTCTGTAGTGGGTGACATTAATTATAAATTATTTTGTAAACTCAGATAAGAGTTTTCTTTAATCCTGTACACTGTGACAACATGTTTTGAGAGTCGGTGTAACAGTTGTCTCTTGTGTTAATTCCAGCTCGATTATCTAGAGGGGTTATTGAAAGATCTGTCAGCCTCTCACCCACCTGAAGAGGGTGGGGAGACCCCAGAGACTGTCGATGAGGAGGACCAGCTGGAGAGGATGAAGGTCCCAGAATATTCCAGAAGGTTTAATGTGTGTAAAAATGTCATTTATTGTAAATATTTTTGTGATATATACAATCAGCACTTTGTATCTGCAGAGTATTGGTATCCCTCGTGTACCAGAATACGAATCTCTGGATGCTCAGTTTCCTTATGTAAAATAACATACTATATTTGCATATAACCTACACACATCTTCCCGTGTACAACACAAACAACAAGGGATAATACATTAGCCAGATAAATGATTTGATAACGTAAAATATAATCGGTTTTTCTTCCTTCACTCTAAAGATTCGAGATCACATAATGAATTTTAACCAGCGTCCTTCTTATCAGCACAGCGGTGCGGATAATGGACAAAGGACAGAATCTCTGGCATCCAGCCGCACCAATACAGCAAACCTGAATACTAAGAGGCGAAAAAACGAATAAAGTCCTGTTACTTTTCAGTCGCTCCCACATCTGACTGAAAATTACGAGCCTCCCTGAATGTCATTTTCAACATGGTTCTCAGGGCTGCAAATTCATGTTTTGCTTTTTAGAATTTTCTGGATGTTTTGGGGTTTTTTTTCTCCTCTGAATATCTTCAATCCGCTGCTGGGCGGAAGCAGACCCTGCAGATCCAGAAGGCTGATTGTACTGATAATGACCTTTGTGGTTCAGTGGGCAGCACACTTGCTTTATGCCTGCAGAGTTTAGGAATTAAATCCCAACCCTGCTTTGTTTTTTTGAGTTTGAAGGCATTACTATGTTATCTGGCTTCCCCTCCAGGTGCTGCAGCTTTCCCCTGCAGTACAAAGATTTACACTCTGTTTTATTGGTGTTTCTAACTGGACTATAGTTTATGATGATAAAACCTTATAATGTACTGGAGTCCTGCCCAGGTTGTTCCCTGTCTTGTGCGTTGTGCTGCCTACAATAGACCTTGTAAAATCCTCTAAATCCAGTTTAGTCTAAAATTAGAGAAGAATTGGAGCCCCACTTAGCCACCCAATGGGAGAGCGGTTCCCGGGCCGTGAAACTACTGGATGTGCATCATTGTGGTGATTCTTAAAGTAGAGGATGCACTGTGCAACAATGTAACCTTCTTCGTTCACCCCATACGAAAATGTCGGGAGTCTGAACTATGCTAAAGTAAATGTCCTGTTGATCAGATCAAAGAAATTGTCTGCTGAAAGAAATATTATTGAATTTCAGTTTTTGTAAATGCCAAACTGTGTGACTGTGTTTGTCACCTTTTGCATAGAAGATCATGATGAGGATGATGATGATGATGAAATCCAGTATTTCACTCGCACCCCCCATCTTTGTTGTCCAAACCACAAGCTGTTTCAATGAACCGTCAACAGTGACTTCCCAGAAATTTGAATCAATAGGTCAAGTTAGGGGTGGGCGATGTGGCAAAAATATAACATGATATTTCTCGGGCAGGGTCAAGATCCATGATGTCATCACGATTGTTTTTCATGTCGGTCTTTAAGACTCTATAAGTCACTCTACAGTAACCATGCCGGTTTTGAATAATCTAAACAAATTCCATGTTACCAACGTTGAATTCTTTTTAGGAACCACCTCCTCCTCCTCGTCAATGCCACTACATTGCTAATTAGTGAATGTGTTGTATGTTGGGCACAAAAGGTAGAGAGGAAGATATCCAAGGCACTGCCTACTGTTTGCTATTGCCGGTTTATTGGCAGTGGATTTGGCTGAAACAACTTTAGATCCATAGATCATTATGAGCCATAGAGCTGCAAGTGATAGAAAGTGCATTGAATCGCAATACTAACGATCTCGCCACACAGACGCATTGTAGAGTCATTTTAATCATTAGAGATCGTCAATCGCACACCCCTACATACAGTTTGTTAAATGAAATGTTGAAGCTGACAGTCAGCTTAATCTTGTATTCTGTCTGTTCAGGACCTGAACGGTCGTCTGCAGGCCCTGGATAGAATAGACGTCCGCAGTCTGCAGGCTCTGACATCCAGCCTGGCGGAGGAGAGCCTTGTTGCAGCAGAGGCACAGGACATGCAGCGTTACCAGGAAGAGATGAAGGAGTGGGAGGAGGAGCGGCGCGATCTGGCCAGGAGGGAGGAGGAGCAGAGGGAGGAGGCGCAGCAGGAGTGGGCAGCCAGAGCAGCGGAGAAGGCAAGGCAGCCGCTGCAGAAGCTGAGCCGCCGCTGAGACCACCTCTGCTCAAAGGGCTGGACACTGGATGAAGGGGTGACACCATTAATGCTCCAGTATTTCAGTTTGCTGTTGTGTCGACAAAGTAGACATGGAACCTCAAACAGGGACATATGGTCCAACGTCAAGGAACCGCTCGACCAGGAGGACGGTTCTCTCTGTTTTTGCACCTCATTTGAAAATATTCCTCTCACCATGTGAAATGACATATGTTTGGGTAGCAGTAATAAACAAATCAATCAACAAAGTTTATTGTATATTTATTTTCTGCGGCCATCTCCTGCTTTGTCCGATTGTAACATAGTCACTTTAACCTTGGGGTTGTAAATATTTTATTTCTTACAAAATATATGCTCAGTGTTCAACGCTGTGTACAAACACTGCACGTTCAAGGTTATAACGCTGTAGAAAGACCGTCATTGTAGCAGTAGCAGAGATCTCGCAGAGACCCTGGCGTTAACTATTGTTGTGGCAGTAACCTAGACTTTCTGGGGTCCTGTGTGTGTCCAGTAACAAGTGTTTGCTGTTTCAATGAAGTCTCAGTTAAAGCCTCTGTTGTTTTGTCAATTTATTTACGTATGTACACACACGCATAATAAGGTCTAAATGTGTACATAACGATGTATTCATGATTGTGTCTGGTATCAGGAGTGTGACTTGATCCTGTTGAAGGATAAGACAGAAATCAGCACTGGTAGAGAATGAGGTTTATTAGCGGTTAGCTGTTACAGAGGAGTTTGATGCATCCATGTACATTCACGTGAGATTAATGAGAGACTGCTCAGGGACTCTGCTGTTTACATGTTTAAGCATTTACTGTTTGGATAGGCTGCGACAAATATTTCAGAATGCTGTAAAAGGATACCTGTGGTTTCCTAAGGGTGTCACTCTTGATGGATTTGTTTGGTCTTTGGATTTATTATATGCTTGAACACAATGACGTAAGTGTTTGTTTATCATACGTAGCTGTCATCGGCATCTGCGCCCTTAGCATCAGCGCTATGACATACAGCTTGATCAAACTTGGGTTCGCCATTGACACACTGTAACACTGTTTGTTGTGTATAGATTTAATGCAGCTTCTTTCTTGAGGAAACGTGTTTGAACTGAATAGTTTGCATGAAGCCTCATGTAACGTCGTGCCTAATCCTCCACAACAAGTGCAGCAAGTATGATTTGTAGAAAAACTTATTTTTCCACTGAACTTTGGTCCTTCTGGCTGTATGTTTCCTGAAATCTGCTTGCGATGTTATTACATATATTTTAAAATAATACAATGAGTACCTACTGCAATATCTTCCGTGAACCACTGAGATTTCATAACAATAGTAAATACAGACTTGTACAAAACTGCTTGGTAAAAAAAAAACTGGCTACACTCAACCACAGTGTGACTGCGCAAGTTAATAATCCCTCATTACTGTAATTTTTTCAGCTATGAGATAACAGTGGGTCTTTCTAAGCTTTGGAGGTGCTGTAGTTGTTCTTTTTAAGGCATTTGACAAAATAATGGAACTTCATTGATCCCCGTGGGGAAATTATTTTTACGCCTCCCTCAACCTGCTCTTTTTTGTAGAGCCAAAAATAGCTGTCCGCGAAGGGCAGCCACCTGTTGAGGCGCCCAGGGAGCTGGGGGTTAAGGGTCTTGCTCAAGGACCCGCAGACATGCTGAGGCTGGGTTTGAACCTGCGACCTTGTGATTATGGCACACAGGTTTAGCCCACTGAGCCGCATACATAAAGGCAGTTCTATTAATTTCCCTTCATTTTTATACTGATATAAAAACTGGTGAAGATTAGTCCATCCATCCATTTGTCTTGCAACCACTTGTGAAATATATGGGTGTGGGGAACCTGGAGCTTATCCAAGGCAGCACAGGGTGTAGCGCAGGTAACACCCTATAAACACTCATGCATTATGGGTAATTGAGATGTGCCAAATCACATCACAGATAACTGCATGTTTTTGGACTTTGCAAGGAAACCGGAATACCTAGAGAAAAGCGACCGCGACAGACAACATCCACGCTCCACACACACAGGTGAATGGAAATGGGTCTTAAAGTTCTGAATACTTTCTGTGGCTCTTTCCTAGTAATTCTGATATTTTACCCCAAGACCCTGTCCAGTGTAAGTATGGGGAAGATATATGGATGGATGTCGTCATAACAGTCTTCCCCAATCCGGTTCTCAGGGACCCACAGCCGGTCCAGGTTTTTCCTCCCAGCTCCTTTCTGGTCACCTACCAGGAGCTGTCGAGGGAGCAAAAATGCCGACTGTCTGTGGGTCTCCAAGGACCGGATTGGGAAACGCTGCTTTCTATTATAGTGCAACTGAAATTTAGAGTTAAGGTAATTTAGCAATTAAACCCCTGATCAAAGCTTGCTGAATATCTTAATTCTATTTTAATACCACCCTAAAATTTAGCAGAAGGCAGCATAGTGAACCCTGCATAATCTCTCTACATTCCTACCCTTTTTCTTTTCTATCACCAATTCTGTACATAAAAGATTCAGATCTTTGCTTTTATATATACACTCTACAATTCTTGTCATCTTATTTCAATATTTTAGTACTACAACTGTTTCATTCTCTATAGAAGTAACCATTACTCATAAAAACGTAAACTGCATTTCTTGTGAGTGTCTTTCAAGTGATAGACTATGGCTTATATTCTGAGGTCAATGCTATTCAGCAAAAAAAGGCTTAAGATATATAACAGTAAATAGGGCAAAAACACTCATTATCCCTGTAAATCACTTTCTGTCTATATCTTTGTCCTAAATACACACTAAATAAAGACTATGGTTAGTATTTTAGTATAAGCATTATAACACTTTTTAAAATATTTTACCTCAAATGTATTAAAGCTCACCATAGCAGTTTAACAGTATGTCAGTTCAAAATATTCCAGTTCGAGTGTTTTTTCCTGTCATTTGACCCTACGAATCCATATATGATGCAAAAAGTTACAACTGGGCGCTGTAAGGGGTGTCTAAAGTAGGGTTGCCACCTTAATCCTGTAAAATCCTGGACACCCAGTCACTGACCAAAAATACTGCATATAGCAACACCATTTCAAAGGATTGTCCAGATCTGTTTGATAGGGAAACTGATTACATGTCCTGGAATGAAATTCATTTTTTCCAGGACAGGCAACCAAAATCCAAAGTGGTCCCAGAAAATCCCAGACGGGTGGCAACCCAAGACTAAAGTTCACTTGTATCACTACAATATTATTACTGGTATTAATTGCTACACCGGTTATATTCTGCAGTTTCATATACATAAATATATTTCAAGAGGAAATGGAAGCTGCAGAGTGCGATCTGGTATACAGGGATCACAGCTCGATCTTGCAGGCAGGAAAGGACTCGTCTTGCATGAGCACAGTACTGCTGCTAGCCAGAACAATGACGTTAAGCCTTTGCTGTTCCTCACAGGTCTGCTGGTACCACTGCTTCATGACATCCGAGTCGTGGGTTGGGATCACGGTGACCTGTGGGTCAGAATCTGTCTGTGATTCACTGTGCATGCTGACTGTCCCAGTATGCCTTGATATGGCTGACAATAACTCAGTTAAAAACAGTACGTTTCTGCATGCATGACATCCTGCCTGATTTAACTGCCAAATAAAACTTGAAAACATTTGGCGTGATATTTCCAGGAAGAGGTAACACTTTATTTGATGAGGCACAAATAATATAGCATAAAACAAATAATATAACATAGATATTACTTATGTATTAATTAACCACAAACTAAATCTTCGTTACATACTGATCTCATGTTAATTCGTCGTTAATGAATCGCGATGTATGTTTTTTCTCAAGTAATTACTGTATTTGTTACAATATCTGTTAATGCTGTAAACCTTTGTGGACTACTGAAGGAACAAGTAATGAATAATGCAAGTGAAGCATTATGTTTGTTCAAGATTTGTACTTCAGTAAAAACTATTATACTATTATAAAAAACTATTATAGTATAACTAGTTATTACTAAGTACCCGTGCCCCGTCAAGTAGTAGTAGTTTTGCACGCAGTTTAGACTTCAGTGTACTTATGCATGATAAGCGGCTCAAATGAATAGAAAATAAACATCTAACCTGAAGGTTATTGTCCCACTGAGATTTTCCTTCCAAAAGAGAGTCCAGAACAGCTTTATGGGGTTCCTCTGCCACTGGATCGTGGCCACTGACAACATAGTGGGAAGACCTCACTCGCCTGAAGAACTCAGCGTCGACATTTTTGGAATTTCCATGGCTTGGAATGTACACCAGGTCCACATATATAGGGGAGCTGTCTGGTGGCGACTTTTCTGGTGACTTACCACTGACAGACCCTTAAATGCAGGAATAATGAGCAGAATGTGTAATAATTCACATAGTCATTGCCCCTGCAATTTTGAACATTGTCATCTTTAGTCAATTAATGTCAGTTTAATAGCTGCTACAACAGACATACACTGCAGGAGTCACATGATCTGTCCATGATTAAAACAACACTGAAAAACATGAACAACTGAACAATACAGCTCAATGCACTGGTCGAAAAATTATAGCTTCAATCTGAGTTGAAGGTAAAAATAACATTATTATCATCATTATTACTATTATCGCAACAATAAAAATAAGTCTTTAAAACCACTGTCAAAATGTGATACTATAGATGTTTGTTAGGTTTACAGGATAGACACTTACCCAGTGATGCAGTTTTTGTAGCCTTTGTGGTCGTGATATTGCTCGCGTTTTTTTCTTCTTTTCCCCTTTTCTCTGTCCCCTTTAATTTTGATGCTGAAAGATCTTGTTTTCTTGGAGATGCAGTCTTACTTGTCTTGTGTGTAGACCCCACTGAGGTGGTCTCTGCACCACTTTTCCTTGCTGCTGAGGATGGTTTCGATTTCTGGCCTGGCTTTTTGGTAATAGATTTCTCTTTAGCCCCTTTTATTGCTGAATGCTGGTCATCAGTCAGAGCCACTGGATCAACGGTGCAGGTATCCGCTTTAGGGGGAACTGGAGGGCCATCTCTGAATGAGAGTGGAAGAGGGTCCCCGGTACTCTGTCTTGGAGTTATATCTTGTGTTGGGGAGGATTCAAAGTCATCTTCAGAATCCATATTAGCATCAGCAGCAAAAAGCTCCAAGGGACTTGGGTTGATAAACGATGGTGACAGCTCCAACCTCGGGTCCCGGTACTCGCAGGTGTTCACCAAACAGAAGTCTATATCAGGTCTAGAATATCCAGTAGCGCTCACTTTATTTCTATTTAAAACATCAGGAAATGACTGGCTTTCCAGATTGCTGTTCTGAAGATCTTTGTTTTGGATGATGTTAGGTTCATATAGAAGTGAATAACCTTTGGATGATGAGGAATAGGTGCCAAAGTTGTCTTTGTAGTCAAATGAATGAGAGGATAGTGGTAGATAGGAAGGTGGTGAAATCTCAGGTTTGACTTGTGATTTAGACTTACAAGTGGACTGTGCATTAGACTCTGCTGCTCCAGACACCGTCTTGCTACATTCTAAGTCAGAAAAGGTGGACATTGAAGAAGAAGGGGCAATTTCTATGGTGGGTGAATGTGATGTCTTCTGTTCAGCTTTGTCATTTTTAGTCTGGCAAATTTCTTGGTCACAGTATGTATAATCCACTTCTGTAGGGCCATTCGTATCGTACTGTTTGTTTGTCACAATGCTAGTCTGATCTGGGGATTCTTTTGTAAAATGTACATCTGTAATGTGATCAAGGTGTTCTACACCTAATTTCAGAGGTGCTAAGAGTTCCTCTAAAGCCATCTGGTCTTTGGATGGAGAAATATTTGGGGAAAAAGAAACTGTTTGGGTAAAGCCTTGTTTAGGTGTCTCAATCCTGGTTTCCTCAGGAGCAGCTACATCCCAGAGTGCAGATATGGATGCAGATGCAGGTATTTCTGCAGGCTGTGTAATGACTAACTGTGTGGAATCATCTGATGTTGGCTCAGGAATATAACTAGTAGTTCCTGAGAGAGAAGCAGCCAGGGAGATCTTGTCCTCTTCTACATCTTCACTGTCGGGGGTCTCTGACTTCTCAGGTGTTTTTCCTTCTGATACAGACTTATTATCCATGTCTTCTAATTCTCCAATCACGTTGGAATCCAGTGATTTCAGAACCTGTAAAAAATCTTTTGAGACATTTACTGCTCCCTCCGACTGAGCTTCTGAAGTTTGCTCACTGCACGTTTTTTGGCAGAAAGCTGATGTATCTACTGAGGTCTGTTTCACATGTGAAGAAGAAAATAAACCTAATTTGACATCCTCTAATGGACTTGGAGGCAACGACAACTTCCTGTCATCCTGACATAAGTCTGCTGAGGACTGGCTCAGTTCAGCAAGTGATTTTCTATCTCCATACAGAGAAGCATCCGATGAAGATCCAGATTCCAGAGATGGAGGACTAGGAAGTGGGGTGGGCATCTTCGCAAATGATAATGCACAATCAGGAACACTGATATTTATAATGTCGTCACCAGTAACTTCTGCTGTTATAATACTTCGGGGTTTGGGAACTGCTTCAGCGATATTGGATAAACTCTCAAGAGTAAGTTGCGAAGAGTGAGCTCCATTTAATGTATCATCTTCTTCAGTACTTGAAGACTTACCCACTTCATTTTGGTCTCCAGAAATAACTCCTTCTGTTTCCAGCGGAGAATCCCTAGCACTCAGCATCAAGTCATGTTCTAAGCTGCTACCATTGGCAAAGGTCTTTAGGAGTGGAAAGCCTGAAACCAAAGTATTTGTATCAATAGGCAGTTTATCTGATATGTCCAATGCTGATTGGTGACCAGGCTCCAGGATTTTGTGTGCACTCATTCTGACAGAAAGTTGCTTGTAAGGCTTGTCTTCCTCATATGATGAGGGTGGCGACAGAGTGGCAGCAGACATGGGATAATCCTGACCTTCTGTAGCGTCACTTTTTGAAAAGTCTGATTTGATGCTGTCCGGAAGAAAAAACATATTTTCTCTTCCATGGACACTAGGCGGTGCAGCCCATCCTGACTTGGAAAGCTCAGAGGAAGACTTCAGTTCATCCTGCGTGGTCGCATTGCCCATAAGTTCAGGTATGGGCGTGTGAGCAGTTTGATCTGATGCTGTGTAAACATCGGCTTTTGAACGTGTGCCGGGTAACAAGGTGGTGTATTCCTCAAGAGGCCTGTGAAGATATTCCTTATCAGGCACTGCATCACCTTCTAAGCTTGCCTGATCGCTTGATGCAGAATGACAAGTAGAAATCCTAGCTGGTTTACTAATGAACGATATTAGTTTCTCACTAACAACTTCAGTTCCTGACTGACTTAATTCATTACTTTCTACCGAGTCCTCTGGCTTCTTGAAAAGATGGTCCTTTGTTTCTGCTGTAACCAGACTGCTTAAAACTTCAGTTTTTACCTCTTCACCTTCACATTCTCTTGTAATAACAAAATGCTCTCTCTTTCCCTCCATGGTTTCCTGTTCAACCACCCCTTTTGACACGTCAACTAAAACACTGTCTTTATCTTCTAACTCTTTCACACCAATTTTGATTTGTTGCATAGGTAAAAGTTCATCCAGGCTCTCTAGACATTCTTCTGCAGCTTGAGTAGTTGTTCTAGGCTCATATCTAAATTCTCGGAGATCTTCACAAAGCATAGCTTCTTTGGGCTGGTCCTCGACTTTTAACTTTTCTTCATAAGATGGAGCAACATTTATAACATAGCCTACATTTCCTTGAGCTTTAAGCTCCTCAAATTCCTTTGTAAGATCTTCTGCAGAAGACATTAACGACCTTTCAGACTCAATAGCTTCTTCAATGCCGACATCAGGAGAGTCCACCATTGCTCCAGCGCAAAGATTGTCAGTCTTACTTTTGTTCAGTTTAGCTTCCATTTTGGGGGCCTTGGTCTTCTTCTCTTTCGATTTCCCAGGACTTCCCACATCCTTCCTTGGTGATTCCTCTTTTTTTGGAATTCTGTGTTTTGGCACAGACTTTTTAACATCCCCCGGTGCAGCTGTAGGTTTTTTCAGATCCCTTGTGGGTTTTCTTATATCCTTTTTCAGATCTCTCTCTTTCTTTTCTTCTCTCTTTGCCTCCTTCATTGGAGAATCTTTCTTTGTATCCCTTTTCATGTCTTTTTTTACCTGTTTCTTTGTTTCTTCCATTTTTACCTTTTCTTCAACTTTAGCCTTCACCTCTTTCTTAGTTTCTTTTGTATGTGTCTTTTCTATCAATGTATTAAATCCTTTTTCAGTATCATTCTCTTGTTTTGGTTTTGTTTTGTGCTCCAAAGCTTGGGTTTCAGTTTCCATTTCAAGAGGCACTTTCTTTTTCATCTCAAAATGTTTTGTTACCTCTTGAACAGAATCAGTTTTTGAAATTTCCTGTGATTGCTCCTTTGATTCTTCTTTGCATCCCAGGCTAGCTGGTGGCCTTGAAGTTGACATACGACTTTCCTTGCTGATACTTTTGCTTTTCATTTTCACTTCTTTTTCTGTCTGTGCAACGTTTGAAGATAACTCTGTTTGAGTGACCACTGGCTTCTTCAGGAATTCTAAATGCTTGACCATATCCAAACCCTCAAATATATTTTGTTGTGTCGTGTTGCCAGGAAACAGGACACGAACTATCTTCTCAGAAGGGTCAGATGGATGCCATACCATCAAGGATGAAATGGAAGTTAAATAAGAAATTGGGATTTCAGCAATGTTATTTGACTCTTTGTTTGCATAACTGTCATTCCAATGTTTCATAAAGTCCTTGTATTCTTTGCTATTTTTAACTGGGTTTAGCACATACATCTCCAACCTTCCAACACCCATCTTTTGAAATAAGAGAATAGGATCTAGAGAATTTCCAGAGGGACGATAAAGTGGCTCTGGCTTTATGGACAGTTCATCCAAGCAGTCCAGTGTGATGGATGCTTCCTCAACAGGCCCTCTCACCCTGATATCAAGCTCTGGTTTCCTAAGGTTTTCAGGAACGTTCATGAATACAACCCCAAGATCTGGTGAGATAAAATTTTTCACCCATTCACCGTCAGTCGTGGGGCCCTGGGACTGATCCCTCTTCTGTTCTGCTATTTTCCGTTGAAGAACACCATTGATCCCGGGCAGATTGTCATCCCCAATGTGAGTAACCAGGATCGAGTCCACTCTGTCCAAATGTCTGATCAGCCTCCAGAAGCAAGACTTGCGCTCTGACCCTCCGTTGATTAACATGTTAAATCCGTTGACTGAAAACAAGGTGGCGTCTCCTCGTCCACCTGGAAAGACATAACAGCAGGGCTTCGAGAGCTTGAGAAAGCCCCCTGAACTGGGAGGTTCCAGCAGATCAAATGGTGAGGGAACTTCCACCAATTTAGAGATATGTTGCATAAACTCCGAAAGGCCATCCATCTGAGGCAGTACAATGGTGTTCTTCAACTTTAAATCAATGAAGTCTTGTAGATTGTGCCTGTCCATATCTGAACTTTTCCAATCCCCTTCATCTGGGCAAAATAAGGTCAGGTTTGCTCTGTTGTCTGGATGTATGGTACTAAGCAGTTCACCAATCTGTTGTAACAGAAACACTGATTTAGTTTTCTGCCACTTTGGGCTACAAATCTAATCTTGTAATATTACAAATACTGAAAACTAACATGAGTCATTTACCTCTTGATCAGTGAATATATCTATAAAACTGTGAAATGAGAAGCTTCCAGACTGGAGAGCTAGTCCCCCAGAGTTTTTGTAATACTGCCCGGAGAGTACCAGCAATTTGTCCCTGGAAGCATCTGAGACCATCACCCGGACCTAAACTCCAACAAACGGTAAGAAACAGATAGCATACATAACATGTATATATTAGTATTGTTTCTACAAATAACAAGACTTAAAGGTTTTTTTCTATCCTCCCAACCTTGTGTTCTATTGATTTGAGGTCTGTCTGACCAGAATATCACTGCAAAGAATATGTATTCTGGTAGGTATTACTTCATACTTTAATAACTAGAATAGAACTTTTCTTCATTTTAGATATGCAAAAGCTGCTTTTAATTCTGAACAATATGAAAAATTGACAAAGTGAAAAAATATCAAAGAAGTTAATGCTGTAACTTAAAAAAAATCCAATTTCTCTTTTTATGTAAGACAATTGTGGAATGTAGAGCTACTTTGGCAAGCAGCTATCAATATACAGAAACTGCACAAGTTTTACTTTATAATTCTTCAGAAATAGATGCAAACCAGTCATCCTTAAAGAAAGCATTAATTTAACAAAGAGAAATGGGACTGGCATCCCATCCAAGGTGTTTCCAGTCTGAACAGGATCCAGGTTCACCAAGTGTTGTGGATGGATGGATGGATGGATAGATGGATGGATGGATGGATGGATGACAGAAATGATAAACTGCAACATTTAATCTGCTAGTGATTGTTCAGTTGACATTTTTTTAGGGTATTATCATATGACATACGGCAGTTAGAAAAACATTATATAAAAGAAAACAACATGGGCACCATATTAAACAAGCAAGAAAGAAAAAGACAAAAAAATTCACACATTAGTGTCGAAAGAAAAGCAAAACATAAAACTCATACTTCTGTGGTGAAAGAAAACAGGACATTAAAGGCATTACCTCATTGCTGACAGTGTCATGTGTCGGGTTCAGGAGAACAACAGCTTCCAAAACCTCACTTCTGTAGTGCAAAGTCTTCTGTCCTAAAATAGTGACAGAATCGGATTACTCAGTCAGTAGTGTAAAACTGACTGTTATACGGTATTAACTATTCTTCAATTTTGATCCTATATAAGACTAATTGGACTATAATGTCTGACTATAATGTAAAAAAAACAACAGTTGTGCTGACTGTAACGAAGCATTTTATAGAGTTAATGGTGTGTAATGGAATAATAATTATGCTTTAACCAGAAATGATTTTACCATGAGATTCTGTTTCATTTCAAGAGAAAAATGTACAAAACTACCTTTTCCATCAGATGAGCTTGTAGAATGTCGTGAAACAAATAGCTTCAGCTCTTGATTGAGTTTATAGTTAATATGGTCCACAGCCCACGAGCGGATTCCTGTGGATCCAAAGGGATTACGAAATATAAGGTACTAACATGAGCATTTTGGGTGAACCCTTTATTTTGGGTACTTTGCAATTTTGTTCAGGAATAGTGAATTGTTTAAACGACAATGGTCAGGTGATCCATGACATATATAAACCAATCACTATCAATGACTAACAGCAACAACAGTAACAATGATGATGATATGAATATTATTTTTACTACTACTTCTACTACTAGTAAAAATAATGACAATATTATTATAATGACAATATGATGATAATAATAATAATAACCAACTACTTGTTCATGTTGTAAGCAATCCAAAGCGAGGTAAAAATCTCACTAATTACAAAGCTGTCTGTTTTACTCGGCAAACTTATTTGAATTAGAAATATTTAATTAGCATAGTCAACTGCCTTTAGGTGCTTTGTTTACATATGGTCGTCCACCCCACATTGTTACGGGGTCAGATGCATTTGCAGAAGTACAGCATCGCTGCCTCCCTATATACTGTAGCGTTGGGTCCATGAATCGCTCCACGCCTCTTCTCGACAGCACCGCACTGCGGACCAAGCCGCGCCCAAAGCGCGCGTCAGCCCACAATTAAATGTAAACAGCCGAGTCCCCACTTTTATTATTATTATTATTATTACGTTTTATAACTGAAATTACGTCTCAACAGATGAACTAAAGAAAACTTTCTCATTTATTATTTCATCAAATAAAATGTCACGCAATATTTATCACACACTTTTGAAGAGAAATTTAAGAGAAATTTCGGATAACTTATACGAAGTCAATATATATTCAGTGTCTTGCATTTCAGATTTCACCTTAACTCAATGGCTTATTTTCGAAATAAGTCTGCGCTTTAGGCTACTTGTAAGTTCTTAACATTGATTTTTGGGGACCCATAGTGCGACAGAAACTACGCAGATACGAAACGACCACGGCCAATCATCAGTTTGTGAAAACAATACAATCCAGCTCACAAACTAAAATACATATGAAAATATTACCGCATGTTTCAACTTTATGTGCAAAACGTATGGATGGCAACGGACAAATAACGTTTTCAACCCCAATAAGACATCATAGAGTTACAGAGTTTCCATGTTATCACAACAGGGAAAACTGTCAAAACATTGCTTTTTATACAAATATCCCCATGAATTGGTAGGTATGGGCACATATAATAATGTTATGGACAGCAATGGGCTTCAACGTGAAGTACGCAAGTTTCCATAATGCACAGAAATTGATTTTTAACAGAGTTTATGTAAAGGTAACTGCACTGGATCATTCAGTCAGTGGCTGGATGTGGCTGTTTTCGAGTATTTCTTACCTTTTTCGATGTCTTCTATCGCACAGCTCAGCTCTTCCTCTGACACGATTTCCCCAATAACTACAAGCAGGTAAAGTTTGCTGCCTGGGAATCGTTGAGCCTTCATGGAAGCTGCGATAGGAAACACAGCATCAGCGACGCTCACCGGTCCGGCTGACGCCGCCATCCTCGTTCCTAATTGCCGGAGGAGATGATGGCTGGAAAGGTGGGGTTTGCTTTTTATACCTCCGCGCAGATTGTGTCCAGGGTACGATTCGGGCTGAGATGTGCGCATCTCATCTGATGTCCTGCTGAGCGAATCAGCACCTTCCGAAGTCATATGGGGTGGGGATATACTTGAAATTATGTCTTCGCTGCATCCGAAAGTGACTTATCATTATTCTTAATTATATTTAATGCAGGCCAGCAATAATAAACACAACAATTAGTTGTTGGCAAAAACGCAGAATCATCATTTGCCAGATGGGTGCGTGATCATGCATTTAGTTAACACTGCCATTAAGAATTAAGCTTCGTTTCTACGCCTCAAAATTTTTTAAAGTTATACTACTGCATACATTTATATTAGGCCTGCTGCCTTCTTTTGAGTTTAAATTATGTTTAAACTCTTTCCTGTTTGATAGAAGAAATATTCTGTATCCATAAAAGACACATCAAGAAAAGTACATTCTCCATCCCTGTTTAGCTCTTCTGTATGCCTTGGCTGAATATATGTATGAAATCTGACTCCTCTGCCTCCATTATGTTCTTGTACTGGAAGTGGATGGACCTTTTTCCAGAAGCCAGATGTAATTGTTTCAGTCAATAACTGAAACATTAGCTTGTGCTGAAACACTGTACTGCGTGACCAGGACTGCTTTTCCTTCCCAAGTGCAGTGTGCAGTGTTTATGTAAGTTGGGCAGCACAAAACAGTGCATCAGTGCATTATGAGGATTTACACTGCATTCCCCTCACAGCAAGGAAACCAGATGTTCATGACCTGCACGTTTTATGGAAATGCAGCTAAAACTATTTCTCCAGATTCACCGATTTTGTAGTCAGATAAAGACACGCTGCCACACAGCATCATACTGTAGTTAATTCTGAGTCCTTTAATTACCTCAGACTCTGCACTAATTTCCAGACATGCATCTTCGCTACACCAGAGATTCAAGTTCCCAGCACTGGGAAAAAACAGATCAATTCTGGAGATGATGTCATTGAGGACTCTGGTACATGAATGCTGGGAGAAGCCGGACATGAGGAGTCCAAATATAAAGGAACACGATAAGATACTCAGTAATTCAAGAACAATGGAAACCTTCAGTCCAAAAATCCACGCAGACACCTGATGTGAATATTTTTGTAACAGAAATGTTCCCACATGCTCTTATATATTTATAACATCATTCCCAGCTTTTTTTTAAATTATATTTGTATAGGCTCCAGTCTTTTTAATATTAGTTCTCCTCTTTCAGTAATGCCCAGCACACAGCAGTAGAAATGCCAGTACACCTGCCTCAATACTAACATTTATATATCTTATTTTTAGCTTTTAGTCCTGCCTAAATATTTTGCTATAGCACCTCTGTTTATTTGTAATTCTTTATGTTTTAGGTGCTTAAGGTTTTTGCCTGTTTGTTTTGTACTGGACTCACCTCTGACGCTTATTGTTCATATTCTTTGGCTGTTCGAACCACAACAGTCATATAGAAGCACTGAACATAACTTAAGTATTATGCTTCCTGCTTCTGGTTTTATCATTTGTTTGTTGTGATTTTATGATGTTTTTGTGCCATTTCTGGTTTGAACTTGAGCCGTATTCCATGCACACCTCATTCTGGAACCTCCCATCCAGTCAGAGACCCTATATCCAGGTGGTTCCCTGCTGTCCAGTGGACACAGAGAGCATCTGGCATAAAGCCATGCAGTATGGATAGAATGGTTCAGTTTGGGGTGTTTAGCATTAGTGTCTTGTCTGATCTTGTGGCAATAAAACCCTTGAGTCCCATCATCATAAACACACAGCTTTTTGTGTGTACGTGGCTTTATGGTTCATCCCTTTAAAGTGTTTCTGGCTTTAATTGATTAATCAAATTGCAAAAAAATAAAAAGGTATTTTGTTGAGGGTCTTGGACATCTTAAAGATAAAGGCAGTGCAATGTCTGAGCATTATTCTGGTGTTGGTGTGGAAGCCACTGGAAGCATTATAATGCAAAAAGCATGCAGGTAGTGAGCAGGCTAACAAAGATGAGTGCAGTGCTGCAGCCAGTAAATGGAGTTTTAGGCACAGTACCAAAAATACATCAAGGTTATTTCTGAGCACATCATATGTGGTTAGAGGCTCTGGGGATTAAGACTCTGTGATCTGAAGGTCGCTGATTCAAATCCCGAGGCTGGCAGAATGATTTCGCAGCTGGTGCCTTGAACAAAATCCTTCAAACCAGTCGCTCCAAGGAAGGGCTGAACCTGCTCCTTACTTTTCCCAGTTTGGATAAAACCATCAATGGTAACTCTTTGCATTAACTGCAAATTCATAATGCATTCATTATGCACTATTCATTATTCATGATGCATTCATAAAACATTCAGTGCACCTTCATAATGCATTCATAGAACATAAACATTATATTATTATACAATTGTACTGTTTGTTATTATCATATAATGTTTGTTATTAACGTATATATTAAATCATTAGGACATTGTGAAGAGAGAATTCTGGAGTTGGATATTTCCCTTCGTGATAGATGACGGCTAAACACGGTTCTGTTTGCGGCACAGTGGCTCGGTGAGTCGCCATATCACCTCGCATTTCAGAGACCAGAGGCTCAGCCCTCCGGCCCGTTCTGTGCGTGCGTATTCGCCACTTGCTGGGGGGGGTTCCACTGCATGGCCGTATAATCCGGTAACGTGCGCTAAGGATCTGAAAAGCCTGGCAAACACTTCCCTCTTGTGGCAGAATATGTTTCGCAAATACATGTAGAAGTGAAAACTTCTAAAAATATCAGTTACAGCCCATAAGTCGTAGATTGTATGAAAAAAACACCACACAACTATATATGTGTTATTCACATATATATTCTAAATGTACAGTATTCAGTTTAACATGATGTTATCCATTCTAATATCCTGTCTTGGACATATAGGTGAGTATTTCGTATAAAGTTATCCGTATAATGTTTTATGTTGACTACAGAACATTGTGTAACCTTACCCGAGTGTTTGGATAAAGGCGGAAAATTTTTACAATTAAAAACACCCTTGTGGTTTATGCTTGTAAAAAGAGCTTCTAGGCAAATTATTGTGGGCATGTAGTGAATGTGTCTGAGGAGTCTCGAGTATTTTGAACGTCAAATTCCTGTCTTTATAGTAACCACTCTGTGGAGCTGATTCATAGAGCTAACCTGCTGTGGGCTGAATGCGCCCAACAGGTCATACACTGTATATATACAGATGAGCTTTGGGGAATGTTAGACAATTTCTACCACTGGGTTTAATTTTTTGTCTATGTACTGGTAGCAGTTTTAAACAACTCAGAAATGACGTGATGTAGGGTTCACATCCCTGCTACTGCAAATTGAAATAAAGTTTCAATGTTTGGCATTTATATGGGAACCTGTTAAAATAACAATTGTTATGCACCTAAGAAAAAACAATGAAGCAGGTAATCACCGGAGGCATTGATGAATTGAATAAATACGTCATTGTAACTAACGATTAATCGGACATATAAGGTCAGAGATTTTTATTTCATTCAGTTCAGTTAATAACTCAGTCAGCAGAGTGAATGAATAGAATAAAGCAAGAGAGACTCCAGCTTATGAACCGTAATAAGGCCAAAATGTCCCTGCGACCTTCTATTGAAGTTCAGTAATCATTTTTTATACTTTACACAGCAATGTGAGAATTGCTAGTGAGATGTCTGGGTGGTGTTGTGGCTCAGGGGGCGGCACTGTTGCCTCTCAGTGTCAGAGGTGGGGGTGTGTAAAGGTCCTATTTGCTGTCACATTCCAAAGTGATGGGCTCTCCTATAAAAGATCTGGGTGTTATTTGAATCACATCTCACTCTTGAGATTGCCAAAGTATACCTGCATTCCACACAATGAATTCCAGCTTACATGAATCAATCCACCCACATTCATCTTTCACCAATTTATTGTAAAAATACTGGGTAACACTTTACTTAAAAGCTGTTATGGATAATGGATTATAAATACATAATGCATCATAATGGTTGGTATAAGAATTAATAAAGCATCTGGTATTGACAATTCTAAGGCATTATAATGTTTATTATAATACTTCATAAACTACATAATTAAAAAATTATGAAGGTACCTATTGTGCATTGTAGATGAGATCTTCATAAAGCTTTCATAAAGCATGATAAACATGGCTATGTGTTGTCTTTTGAAATATTTTATGTTTATATTATATTTTAAGTTATGTTTATAATGCTTTATGCACGCATTACATTGTGTTATGAATTTGTTCATACATTCTTATAGACGTGGCATTCATGGAAAGTCTCACCAAATATTTTCTTGTTTAGTGCGGCTATGTGAACATTGTGAAATTAAACGAAACCTTTTTCAGTTATTGGGATGCTTCTTAAAACTGGAAGATTTCTATATGCTGTAAAGATCAAGTTTCAAGTGTAACAGGACATTCAAAGATCACGATACCTGTCGTTGCCATTGTAAAACCAATTTTAATGCATTATGTAGTAACAATTTAACAAACCGTATAACTCACGCATATTGGGCTACAAAACCATAACTGCATAGTCTCGGTCATTCAGTTCATCTCAGTTCTGCTAAAATATCTGAGCTATTATTGTGTCACTTCCCAGGTTTTTCTGCCTTTACTTTTCATGGAATAGTAGAGGGATTGTTTATCAAACTTCCTTCTTAGAAGTTCTTGGAAATTATCCAAACCTTCTGTCATCATCATATCCAGACAACAAAAGTCAGGATATGACTGATGAATCAGCCATACTTGAAGCATACTGTGTTTAGTATATTGAATACATAACACATGTTCTCAACACACTGTCACCAGCACCTAAACAAGCAACAAAATCTTGCCATCATTACTTGTTGATTTTCCATCAATAACAATGTGTCTACCTCCTGCTGAGCCTGGATAACTGAACAGTTGTGCAACCCTCCCCTCCTCCTTGTCTGCCATTCCCCAGGAATACATTAAGACACAGAAGAAATGACTGTTTCTACTGCGTCGTGACTACTGAGGTATTTAACGGCTGTCAGCATCTTAAATGATTTGACCTCCTGTGCTGGGTATGGCTAATGGAGTTTAGATCATGCTTTCTGACAATCTGCTATGACACTGGTGGGGGGGGGGGCTCCTTTCCCTGAAGCCCCCTGACCGATTTACAAAGATGACTGCGAGTCCACACAGCACACTGTTTTTTGTTCCCTGAAATTTTCTGTCCTGTACGCTGAAGTTCTGGGGCTGAGCTCAAGATCGGTTCTAGGATCATAGGATCCTCGGGATTAGTGACCAAACTGTTACCATAGTACAGTAAAGCCGGATTCGGATGGGATTAGTTTTACCTGGGGGTGTAATGTGATTGACGCGATTACCAACGAGGTCCGTAATTTTAATACAGTCTGAATCTACCACATGTGTAATTATTACAAGCCTCCAGATTAAAAATTCAGGGACAAATTACTTTCTGCATTCCACTGAACACGGACCTCTTTTGGTAATAGGAGTCCAGTGCATATTGTTATCTTAATAATAAGGTCATAACTATAAAGGTATGCCATAATTTGTAAAGTTGAAACAGCATTCATCAGTTAAAAATAGCGCATGATGGGTTATATAGTTTTCTATATAAACATCTGACAACCTGTACATACAGCCTCTTCTGCATCCAGGTTTTCGGTGGGTGTAGAAAAGTACAGCACTACTGAGTACATCAAGTTTTAAGTTACTGTACGGTTGGAAGGGAGAAGCTCTTTATTTATTTGTTTGTTTGTTTACCCATTTTGTTTGATTAGTATGTATGTTGCAGAGACAGGCCACAAAAAAATTAAAATTCTAGACACTTTGACTTTACTCTCAATGCATATGATTTGTTTTATTTCTGCTATCTTTTTCGCTTTGGGGAAACTATACAAACAAACAAGCAAACAAACAGACAAATAAATTCACACACACGCAACAACACTCCACAAACAATAGTCTGTGCTGTTTAGGACGAGACCCTCCACAAGCAGTATCACGTTCCGTCGCCTAAAGTGAAACCAGGCCAGGAAATCTCCATTTACAACAACGCGTATATGAAACGCCCGAGCAGAGTTCTGACATCTATCAATCATCACCATGAGCCAGACCAGGGAGCAAAATGCCATCCCCCGTCATACTGCCCAACGGCAGCTGAGTGGCTAGCAGCAACGCTATGGAACCACATCTGTAAACAAAGAAAATCACCCTTTATATGTCCATACTCTCACACCCACTGGTCACTGTCCACAAGTGCCAATGTTCAAAAAGACGCCAGCTGCCTCACATCTCCAGCGATCGAGTAATCACTCCCCCATAATCACTTCCTGCATTCCTCTGGTCAATCCCCATCAGCCCCCCGAAGCTCCCGCTCGTATCTTCCCTTTCAAATCGCAGGAAAATAAACAGCTGTGTCAAATAAGCTAATATACTGCATTATAAGAGTTGGATTGGCTATAATCATTCTAAATTTCAAGCAAAGGTAAACAGACCGCCTTCATTGCTCATGGATTCTGCATGATTGATGTATTTTTGCCCTGAAGCATTTTTAGATGCATAGTTGTCTAGATTTATTTGTCTGCATATTGTTTATTTAGGTACCTACAAAATAAAAGTGTGAACACAATATATGTATATCCTATAGTGATTCTATATCAGGTAATCCTGCTGCATGCTGGGAAAAATATGTATGTACATGGTAAAATGTCTTTCAGGTGAATGTTCTGTTTTTATATAAAATAGCTTCAGGCATAAACTGCAGACAGGGATCTGAATCCTCCACCTCACTGTAAAAGGGAAGGGAAACTTGCCATTACGTATATTATAACCCAGAGCGATTGTACTGCGCGATCTGTGCTGCAGAAAGACTATGCCAAATGTTTGTGGCTTTGGACTTTTTGTATAAGATTGTTCTTGGCTTATAAGGTGCAGTAGCTCCATAAAACTGATTGCTCAAATGGTGAACAGGCTTTGAAGGTAGTGTAGTGGCTACAGGTCAATGCATGTCGAGCATAAATATTAGCAAAGCTTATACTAAAAGAAGTACCATTCATTTCAAGAATTCGAGGGTTTTGTCACATGCAGTGTATACAATCACACTGCAACCTGCAGTGAAATATAAGGTGGTCAACTCCCTCACAATAATCAATACTTGCCAGAAAGGAAACAACGCAATAAACGTAACAGATATGGAACAAAAAGACCAGAGAGTTCAAAGTGTAAGGTGCATACAGTAAATAAGAAGGGAATTATAACCATTGTTTTAGTATTTAGTAACCTGATGACTTGAGGGTAGAAGCTCCTTCTGAACCTCTCAGTTCTCACTTTCCAGACCACAGCCTGCTAAGGAGGTAGTTGGTAGTTGGGTGTGTTGTGCACTGCTGATCTTGGCAACTCTGCTCCTTGCAACAATCCCAGCTGCCGCTGGGCCATAGTGCCTCCCAGCTTCATAACTAGGCATCATAATAAGAAGGCTTCATTTCATTATCACAGCAGAACATGAATCTCGACATGAAAAGATTTATGCCTCATCAGGAAATCTACACTATACCCACTGTGTTTTAAATATAAAGCAAAGGGACAGAGTTCATACATTAAAGTCGTGATGTAGTTAATTTTTTATATAAAAAATTGTTTTCACGTTGCAAAACATTTGTAATGAATTTGCAGTTTTTGCAACATGTACTCTGCAACAATTAAGCCCCAGAATAACGAATGGACACCCAAGAGAACAACTTCTACATCCTTGTTGAGCAGAGTAAACATCTTCAACCCTGCCAAGTGTGTTACTCCAGAAAACCCACATCATCATTAAGAGCAAAGAGGAAATAGGAGATGACCAAAATTATACATCATTCATCATTTGTATTCAAGTTAGGCTATGGCTTCCTAGTGCCATGGATCCAGCATTTTGGAAAAGGATATTTAGTAATTTAATACCAAATAGTACAACTGTTGTACCTCATTCATCAAATCCCATAGGCATTTTTCCAGATATATTTAGTTTAATATGAAGTTATACATCTGCACAAGCAATAAACAGCTTTTTCTTTTGATATATTAAGAAGTTACTCTTAAAAACGTCTCATATAAAAATGTCAGAAGAGTTAATTTATTGGCCAGCAAAGTGGTCAGTACTGTCACCTGTGTGGCCAATGACTGAGTCTCTCATTTGTGTGTGGAGTTTGCACGTTGCCCCTATGTTGTCATCAAGTTCTTCAGTTTACCCCAAGAATCCAAAAACACACTAAAGTGCATTGGAGTGGCCACACCGTCCGTTGGGAGTGAGCGTGTGTGTGCCCAGTGATACAATGGTGCCCCATCCTGGGTTATTCCTTGCCATGTGTCCTGAGATCCAGACGTCTGTTACCCCACATAGGACAAGCAGATACATAAGATGGATGAGTTCATATTTCACTTAAAAAAATGTTTTAATATACTGTATATTGCTCTACCAATCACTAAACTGGAGTTGCCTGAAAGTGTACAGTTTCACAATTGTACAAGTCATATACATGGTATGTGGTATGACAAGATAGGATTATGAACCATAATTATGCTGATACATGCTGTCCCTGTCTTGTAAAATACCTCCTTCATCCATCTCCATGTGCCCAGCTGGAGTCACAATGATCCAGGGTAAATCAGCGTGAGAACAGAGCACTAAGCAGACACATATTTTCCATATATTCACAGCCATCACACACGTGTCTCTGCACACCCAAAGAAATCCCACAGACATGGAATATACAGACCCCACGGCAGCAAAGCTTGGCCGGGATGTTACCAAGCTGCACTGTTCGCTGTGAGCTAGCAGTACTACTCAACAAGCACTTTTCAACATTATATACATTTTCTTGAAACAAAGTAACTCTGATAGTACCAGCAGTGAGCCTTACCACCGGCATCCCTCGTGAAACTGGCTGACTTAATCAGTGCCCCACAGATAATTAAACCTGATATAACCTGTGATTATACCATTCATATTGTAGCCAATTCACAAACCAAACACACTTATCTTTTACATTAATTCTGTCTAGATTTTAACTGTTTTAAGATTCAAGATTCATTTGCTTTTTGTAAGCTACATCAGTATATAGAAATTCTTACATGCGCTGTCCAGTCAGTAACATGAAACTTAATTATAATTATCTATCGATAGCACAAAACAAGGCAAAGGCTCTCATAAAACATCAAAGTAGACATATTAGCCTAACTAGTCAGTACCAGTCGGAGTCCAGGTGGGGCTTGATGTAGGCTTCATCGCTGGCACCAGCAGGTTGCTAAGTCCGTGCCCCCTAAGAAGACGGTGCCCTAGGCGACCGCCTATAAGATTGACTAGGAATGACTGTGGCAGTCTATATATAATAAATGGCTGAAATAGGAAATATATCTGAGTAATGTGCAATTTGCAGTACCACTTGGCCCAGTAAAGACCATTTAAGTGAAAGTGATTAATTGCCGTTGTTGACACATCACAGCGCACAACAACAAAACGTGTCCTCTGCATTTCAGCCATACGGGACATAAGAGTGGGAGCTAATACCACAGCCGGGGAGCACAGCATAGGGGCAGTACCTTGCTGGTCAGGGATTCAAACCAGCAACCTTTCAATCACAAGTGCACTGCTCTGCAAATACTTCACAGTACCTGCAAATACAAATATTTAATAATAACTCAACTACAGAAGTACAAATCATGAACAAATATAGTACATACTTGACATAAAAGTTGCCTCACGATCATTAACGATGAACAAACATATTGGTATTTCAATTGTGCTATTCATCATTTTTGTTCCTTAAGTGGTTCGTTCAGTACTGCACAAAGACATACAGAAATAACAGCCTTAGTAACAAATATAGTAATAATTACTTGAGATAAAAGACGCGTCACGATTCATTACTCAGTATGTAACTAAGATTTTGTTTGTGGATAATATCTAAATAATAGCATAATACTACATTACGAGTATTTGTGTCCCCTTAAGTAAAGTGTTACCGAGTTACCGTATTGCTTAAGAGTAAAAACTGTTTTTATACCGGTGGGTGACAGTTATAACATATTGTTATACATTCGCAGTTAGATCTATTAGCGAACAGGCTGAGTCGAGCAGCGCAGCACTGCGCCAGTCCTGCTTCCGCAGCGGCTGCTGTACCCTATAGTTGGACTGTGCCGAAGGAATAACAGATTAATCTGCCAGTAACAGAATATATATTAGTAAACAGATGTATTACAGCACGACAATGTGTCTCTGCAACAAACACAGTTAGAGCATTAAATTGTAATTCGGAAATTAGAATTCTAACATTTAGGCGGCGATAGACGCACTTCGTGGTGACAGAAACACGTTTCATGTTTCCACTTCAATGTTGAACACATCTGTTAGTAGTTCACACAGCACGTAAACAGCAAAACTTTAAATAAACACCACATTGTCTATTCAGTTGTAACAATGTCACAATAAAGAGTTCCCAAGAAGAACTGACTTTGGGGATCATTTGTGGCATGGGAAGCGACTCGGAGGAAGGCAAGTCCTTCCCCTTAATTCACGGGGCTGAGCAGAGATCACTGGTGATCCAGAATGAAAGGCGGAGCTGCACACAAGTTAGGAGAGACAACTCATGCAGGTCCTTTCTAAGGTGCGGAAACCCCTGGACCAGCACACCTCCAGAGGGAGATACAAACTGCCGAGAAAAGCCAGTCCTCCTGTAAGTGATTAAGAATGAGTTAATCGCAATTTTATTGTCGTGTTTATGAGAATCGATTTCAGTTAAATTGGTTTATGCCGAGCAGCTTGGGCTGTCAACGACATGTAGGCGTCAATGTTGTCAAGTAAGTTAATACAATAACTCTAAATTAAGATGACGAACAGCACCGCGACACATAGGACAAAAGACCCAACCATACCGTGTATTATGTTTATTTTCGGAGTGGTCGGTAACGTGATCGCTATTGTCGTGCTTTGCAAGTCAAGAAGGGAGCAAAAAGAGACCACGTTTTATACCTTGGTTTGTGGACTAGCGATAACTGACCTTTTGGGAACTTTGCTTGCAAGTCCGGTGACCATAGCCACTTATATGAAGGGCTCTTGGCCTGGGGGAGACCCACTCTGTCAGTACTTCGGCATCATCCTTCTCTTCTTCTCTTTGGCCGGACTCAGCATAATCTGTGCCATGTCGATCGAAAGGTATATGGCTATTAACCACGCGTACTTCTACAACCATTACGTGGACCAGAGGCTGGCGGGCTTGACTCTCCTAACCATCTACATCGTCAGCATTTCATTCTGCGCTTTGCCCAGCATGGGTCTGGGTGAGGTGAAGAAGCAGCATCCGCAGACTTGGTGCTTCATTGACTGGCGGAGTAACGTCAGCAGGCACGCCGCATTTTCCTACATGTATGCGGGCTTCAGCTCTTTCCTGATCCTGGCCACGGTGATCTGCAACGCCTTGGTCAGCAGCGCTCTGATCAGGATGCACAGGAGGTTTGTCCGCAGGACGTCTCTCGGAAAGGAGCAGGGAGAAAGCACCGACCTCCGCAGAAGACGGAGCTTTCGGCGGATGGCAGGCGCCGAGATTCAGATGGTCATTTTATTAATAGCCACGTCTGCCGTCATACTCATTTGCTCTATTCCACTTGTGGTAAGTTGTTTTTCGGTTCTAATGTGCTTTTTTATTTTGCCATTTGGCCATTTTTGACATTTAGGTCAAAATCAGGTTTTTTAACCAAATTAGCGTAGTTTAATTAACCATTGAGAAAATAAGAATTATAACAGTGCATTACAGATATATCAGTCTTAATTAGAGTAAAGAGTCTTAAATTTTTCGCTATTCTTAAATGTACGTCTATAAGTATCTGTGTCTGTGCACAAGTTTAACTTGTTGGAACCATATAAAATATTATGTATGAAAGGCTTGAAGTCGGTCTGCTAGTTTTGATAATTGTAGATAATACTTGTTAAAGCTTTCCGAGTATTTTTTTCGGGAATAATGACCTATTTTTGTGAACGCTTGCTTGTCTCAGCGAACATAAATGGCAGGCAATGCCAGCATGTTCAGACAGGTGACTGGCATTCTCAACGCAGCTAATGCGGTTATGCTTTTTCACGAGTCGTTCACCGAGTCTCCAAGAGCCATTTCAAATCAACAGCAAAAGTCGCTTATCTTGACTTATAACACATCGTAGTGTATTTGAAGAAAATAAGGCATGATCCAGTTTACCGAAGTCCTTAAGTGAGTGGATTGATTTCATGTGACCAACCGTGTTATTTATGGAAATATAGGCCTATTATTAAAATTATTGTTTTGAGTCCACACGTAGTTTAACGCAACTCCACGTTTGTGATACATATTTGCTTAATAAAAAATTAACGCCGTTTGATTTTTCAGTTATGCACTTTTTGTCACTGGACCCCAGAAGCAATACATTCGCACATAGGCCTAATTTTTATGAAATAATATAAATTAAAATACTTTAATAAATGTATAAATAAAACGTTCAGCTTCGAATGTTTTTCTAAGCATCTGCATTAAAAGGATTAAATAGGCCTAACGATATTTTTGTACATTGCAATAATTGAATTGGCTGCTTTATTAAGCATTAACATTTAAATGAAAAAAAGAAAATGATATACGCATCGACCGCCATTTCACGGGACGTAGGCCTATAATAAACCACTGGGATCCGAAAAGGTGGGGAAAGTTGATTTGTTTTTTTTTCGTAGGGAAGCCACGATCTGAAATATAAGTGACACCCATTGTAACACCTGGGTGTTATGGTGCCTGAAGCCAGTGGTTCTCAAAGTCAACTGCTGGTATCAAATAATTAGGGGGGAATATGCTAAAAACAAACAAACAAAAAAAAAAAACCTTAACAATCCTGGACCGGCAGACGGCTCGGAAAATTTAGCAATGGCGGTCCATCTATTTGGTGAACCTTATCATTAGTCAGCAAATAATCAGCAGATTTCGGTGAATTTTATCATAATCGGTAGATTTTACCTATAGCAGGTATGCGGGCATACATAACCGTCCTACAAAAACTTTGAGAAGAGAATCACTGCCTTAATCCATTTGGTGGTTCACTGTGAATGCCGAAAGCTGTCAGTGTTATAGTTATGAAAATATACCTTTAACACGACAACTGGACATTTATCCTGTTTGATCTCACCCATTATGCAATTGGAATTTTTAAGTGAGTGATTTACAGTGTTAATAATTGCCAATTTAAGAATACTAATTCATAAAAATAAAAAATGAAAATGTGATTGTCCAATTAAAAAAGTATTTTAATTTAATGTTATATATGAGGATAGAAGGCGAACTTGTAGGTGTGTGTTCTCAGTTGGGTGTTCTCCAAAATGGATTAATATTAGGTAACAGAGTTTATGTAAGCGAATGAAATCCTGTGCAACACCATCGGTTTTACAAATAGAAAGCCATTTGGACATATAACAGCAGCATTATAACGAATGCCGTCGCTTGGGAATGGTTCTGAGATATTAACGGCGCCCGGGCTGTGCACATGTGTGTCACACATGTCCTACAGTAGTTGCCTTCGGAGCTGCCATGATATGCACCATTTTTCCAGTTAGTGTGGGGCGGGACTCCAGTATGGTGTGACACCTTATGAAGTGATTGAGTGCTGTGATCTGAAAATGCACCATAACACACTTTTAACGTAACTCAGCTTGGGGAAAATTTAATCAGCCTCTTGTAAAAACTGAACACCAGATTGGATATTTCTATAGTACCTTAGTTTTTTGTAAGCATCTTGTGTAAATGTTGCAATGTTTGTGCAATTGCATTGCGCTATAATTGCGCAAACATTGCAACAGTTAAACACTACCGTACTACATCACAGTGACCACAGCAGAGTACACACAGTGCTTCACTCCTGTTTTTTTTTTTTGCATTAGCTTTTCTCTAAGTAACTTTATACAAAGAAACGCATTGCAAGGCAGTACATATACACTTGTAAGCTAGTGAACTGTGTAACCGAAAATTGTTTATGCTGCGCCATGTGATTTGTTGATGCAGCCAGATTCAAATATTGCTTATGAAGTTATTGTTCATTTCATTTACTTGTGCAATCCAAGCATGTTACCTGGGTTTTTCTGGTCAGGTGCAGGTATTTGTCAACCAGCTGTACCAGCCACAGGTGGAGATGAGGTTGGAGAAGAACCCTGATCTACAAGCCATTCGCTTTGCCTCTGTCAACCCCATCCTGGACCCCTGGATCTACATCTTGCTACGAAAGACTGTACTCCTCAAGCTCAAAGAGAAGATCAAGTGGCTCTTCTGCAAAATCGGCAGCCGTCACAAGCAGCAGCATCCGGAAGGTGCCCACTGCATGGATGGACATCACCTGTCTTCAATTGGTTCACGCAGCTCCTCCCTGCTGGTGCCCCAGAGAGAACGGAAGACATCTTCCAGCACTTCACAGACATTCCTCTATATCTCTGATAACAGCCACAACTTCTCCTCTAGCAGCTTCAAGATTGGTCAGGTGGGCTCTGCCTTTTCAGTGTTTCAGTCGTGAACGCAAAGTCACAAGGACTCTGTACCCCCAGCATCTCAGGGAATACACATTGTTACCAGTCAGACATCAGATTTCAAAAGCCTCGTTCCTAAAATGAGTAAAACCCAAACAGAAACTTGGAAGAGTTCTCCTTCATATCAGCAACTGTTTTGGTGAACTCACAAGAAAGATGTGGTTGGAGATATGTGCGACGAGGAAAGGGGGCTGGCAGTTTGGGATGGTGCGGTGGCAATCCTTGAGGATGACATGTGAGCACCGGGAGTCCCTCAGACACATAACCATGGCGATGGTCAGCATCTCACGTAAGACATGATACCTCCATGAGGTTTAAGGAGGAGAAGCTTTGAGCATCTTTCAGTGTCATGTTGCTTAAAAGGGTACCGTGTGCGAATGGAAATGAGGAGGCCTCTTCTCGTGTTCAGATCTCGTGCCGAAAATTTCTTTCACTAGAGTAGCAGACGATACAACAGTTAATATGTTACACTGTTCATATATCAATTTTTGCATGCCTTGTGTTTATTATAAAATATCAAAAAGTTATATGGTGTATGGTTATACATCTAAAA
Source organism: Mormyrus hasselquistii (assembly GCA_026779605.1). Classification (NCBI taxonomy): domain Eukaryota; kingdom Metazoa; phylum Chordata; class Actinopteri; order Osteoglossiformes; family Mormyridae; genus Mormyrus; species Mormyrus hasselquistii. The sequence goes on along the minus strand of JAODKE010000043.1, from coordinate 7,656,668 downwards.
ACAACACAAAATGTCTACAATGTGAAGTCAGACTATAGGCTTCTGCTGATTGAATAAGTAAAACACAAAAGAAAATCCCACCATTGGCCTGATTATGAAATTCACATCTTTTAGGACCCTAAATAGCAGAATGAATCACGCTAAGGAGCCGCAAAGGCTGCCCCTGCTGATTGGTACCCCAGGAATTTACATAACCAATGGAAACACTTCCACCACTAGCCAGTCAGCACCTCATGGTGCGTTTGATCATCTCTCGGAAGTCGGAAATTCCGAGGCGCGTGACATCATGTCCAACCAATCTCCCGTTCGAGCTAGACATCTTGGAACAAACATGGCTGCCTCCATAAACACGCTGTTGTGTGTTGTTGCTTTATATTTTACCAGATTTGGAGTGAGATTCTTTTTTCCGAGAGACAAACAAAAAAGAAACACAAACTAGTCAAACCACATTAAAAGCTTTGTAAAATATTTTAGCAGAGCCATAGCGATGTTTTTTTTTTCGAGAGGCAAACAAACTACAAAACAGTCATAAGACACTAATAAGTCTGGTAAAAATCTGATATTGCATCCTAGGATACTGTCTATGTCATGATTTGGTATTCTCTAAATGAAACACGTGCAATTACATGTATAACTATTAATACAAAAAAAAAAAAACATTTTAAAATATTTATAAAACAGAATTACTGTTGACTGTGTAAGCCGCCATGTCACGTCACAGGGGAATCTGGGACAACAAAATACATCAACGTCAGAAAAGAGGCATGATTCTGACAGGACGTGACGCTTTTCATAACGAGTTCCCACTCGGAGAGAGATAATCGAATGCAGAGCCCGACAGAGCCAATAAGTGTATGCTACACCAGCTTTTTACACAAGGGTACATTTTACCGTCGATGAAAGTATTAAAGCATGGCTTAAATAACTATTCCACTATACAAATGTAAAACTATAACATGTAAAAGTGATGTCTACTAAGCCATTAAATAATATAATATGTCTTTTATAAATTATGATTAAAAAAATTGTATAAATTCTGTCTGATGGTAAGACTAGACATTTGGAAATGTATTTGGGGAAAAAAGAATACATTTATCAGACTTTTCTCTGCAGGGATGCTTTTCCAAACATTAGTATGATATGTGAACTCATCTGTTTATGTGCTGAAGATACTTTCCTTTTTCTCAGTCAAGGTGTTAAGAAAATTCTACGAAAGTGCAAAGATTTGGCTCAGAATTTAAGTCAGTGTTATATTTTTGCTAATCAATATTTTCATTACTCTTCAAACAATAATTTAAAGTTTAATAAATTTTAAAAAGTTTAGATTTGTTATATAAAAGTAAAAGGAAAGATAATAAAATGTTTCCTTCAATACTACATATTTTTATTTAAATAAACCTTTTGTTACACAGAATATATCTGTATTGATTTTTCCGATCAACCTTGCTCAGGATAAGTAATCATCAGATTCCTGAGAACTGGGTTTGTTTAAACTGTATAGTTTCATTACTGAAAATACCAAGAATAAATAAATTACACAAAAAAATATATTTCAATTCAGAAGAACACTACAACTTTGTTCATTATTACTATAAGGTGTCTAGAGTTACTGGATCTAGTCTTTCTGTCTGTATATCTGACTCAGTACTGAGTGTTCTGCATTCCACATCCATCCTCTAACCTGCTTCTAACCGTGGATCCTGGTCAGGGTCATGGAGTGCATTCAATACGATAAAATCTGTTCAAGAGAAATCACCATCGTCTATCGCCACCATCATCCTCTTCTGCTGAGGGTCATCGGGCTGCTTGAAACAACCACCCTGTTACTTTACCTGTCTTCCACGCAACACTGAAGATACATGTCAACCATGCCCAACAACATCCAGTGCTTTTATCAGCTCCCAGCGGATTTCAAGTGTCCTGGAAGCCCGTCTACCAGAGAGGCTTCCGACCACCACAGAAGATTCAGCTGCTTGAATACTTTTTATTGCAGCTGAAACCAAAGTGTGATTTCCACTGCTTGAAAACTTCTGCTGAATTGGTCAGCACTCCTGCTGAACACATGGTCCTTTCTATACCTCTGTAGCCATCAAATAGCTTGCAAAACACCTTTGGGGGCCACCCAATACTTTCTGTCCGTCTCCTTTCCAAACTCCTCCCATGTACTACTGTTCACCTCAAAAATTGCCTTGGTAACAGCACTTCTAAGCTTGTCCGTACCTGTCAAGTCTCTCAGGACGCCCCCTTGTAAGCATTGCCCAGAAGGCCTCCTTTTCCAGCTTAACAGCTTCTCTTACTGCTGGTATCCACCACTGGTTCACAGAATTATGGTTATGCACCAACTGCCTTCTAACCACAACACATAGGCAAGATTTGAATTCATCTCAGTTTCAGCCGGATGTACCCAACACAATTAGCCTGCTCATCTCATCCTGATTCACCTGGCCTGCTTCCTCTGTTCCAAATCCAATTCATTACCTAATGCCGAACCGTTGATAGCTCTGGCCCTTTCTCCACCTGAGGCCATTCTTCCAAATCACGCCTATTGTGGGATCTTCATCAATCCCTGTGTATGCGGTTGTATTACAAAAACCTGATCCAAAGTGGGGAAAACACTCCTCATAAACATATTCACATTTATTTATTTGGCAGATGTGTTATGGGCAGTACTTACAAATGTACTTACAAATGGACTACTATGAAGTCTGTAACATGGACAGGCAACACTGTTTCTGGAATGCAAGTGTCCAGCAGGTTTTTTATCCTAACTGCTCTGGGATGAGCCACACCTGATCTCAGGCAGATAGTAACTCATCAGGTAGGATAGAAATCCTGCTGGATGTTGACACTTCAGGATCAGGTCTATTATATAAAAAATTTAAGTTAAAAACTGGTTTGTGATAATGAATGCACACACTACTTTGTGACACTCATGAAAACATTGCACGGCCGTTTGTCAATTCAAGGTACTTTTATTATTACTGTATAATAATTTGTGTAATATTATTTTTCAGAATTAGCTACAAATCTGACTTACAGACAGACTTAGAGAATCAATTTTGTTCGTAACATGGATTTTCCGAAGTGACATACTCTTGAGAAAGGAAGGTTAGCTGGTCTCTGGAGCAGCTGAGGCTGGAGTTCGCGCAGAGCCACACCGCTCGGTCACGCACAGTGTTATGGTAACACCCACTTTTAACATAACAACACTAATAACATCTGCCTGCTATGACACTTATCACCAAATAAATTGAATACAATAATTTATATAGAACTCCTAAGCATTGAACCCTGTGGTGCTTGTTTGGAGATGACGTAACTTTCATTTAGTTAGTCCTGTTTTGATAGCCGGTTTTGTAACTTTTGTTGCTACATTCCTTTGTTTTAAGAGCAGCCTTTTAATTAGAAGTTTATTATTCATGTCGAATCACTGCTTCCACATAACCAATCTATTGTTTTAATTCACGGGAAGAGAGAATTTCTGGCCACAACAGGTAACTTTTTATCCTTTTACCAGCTTACATAGTACCCAAAAGCTTCAGGTTATTGCATAGCATTCATATAATATTCAGAAAAAATGTCACTGTGAAAATCTCGCAGTGAAAGGACTGTTTTATTCTGCTGCTGAGCTGTCAGGGTGGTGTTTTCTTTGGTAAGTCCTCTGTGAGATTCCAATGGGATGGTTTTTATCTGATGGGAAAGCCATTTACTTCAATCGTACCAAGTAAGCAGGTGTCCATGTCCATCTTTCAACGTCCTTCTCTTTAGTCCTCTCAAATTATGATCCATGAAATAGGGGCATTTTGCAAAGGTACCTTTTTCCAGTAAGCATAACCACTTTCTCCCATTGTCCCCAGAGGCCTGATGAAGGACACACACTGCAGCAAAGCAGTTATTATAAATGAAGCTTCACAAAGCTCGTCACACTGACCAATTCACAGAGCCCCGCTGGTCTTTTTCAAGTTACCTGGAAATTTTGTCAACATCCTGGGGACCATCAAGTCCAAAAAAAGTTTGCTCAGGTCTATCCCATCCAGCAAAAACTAGTTGAAATGCCATTAAAAAGACAACTTTGGCAGACACCTTAACAACGCTGATATTTGGTTAAAAATCGAAAGGTGAAAAGCCATCAGGTCAGGTTGGGGAACAAGCACTAATGAGGCACATTGCTGCACCCACCAAACAGCAAAACTCACTCAGGATCCTGGCCAGCAATGCCTCAGGCAGATCCACGGTCCAGTCCCACTCTCCAGAAGAGAGCATCCATCTGCCGCAGCCAGGTGTTACATGGGCATCCCATTGGCCTGGTCCAGCCGCTTGGGTCCTCAGCAATGAGGATCCTGCAAGCCGGATCACCCTCAGGGAAATGCACCATATGGCCATAGTGCTGTAATTGACGTTCGCTCACAATGCAGGTAATGGGGCTCCTCTGGCAACCATTCATTCGACACAAAGGCAAACAAGCAGAACCCAAGGATTCTCTGAAGAGACACAGTACTGAAGGACTCTAGTCTTCATCTCAGCTCACTGCATAGCGTCCATGTCTCACGTCCATACAGCAAGACAGGGAGCACCAGAACTCTTAAGACTTGGACCTTCATCCTCTGTTGAAGAACATCACAAACCCCTTTCCAGCGACCTCATGACCCCCTGTGCTCTTCCAATCCATCTGCTGACTTCATAGGAAGAGTCACCAGATGCATGAATGTCACTGCCGAGGTAAGTGAATCTCTCGACAGGGTTGACATTCTCCCCACAGATAGACTCTGCCCAAGAAGTCATTAAATGCCTGGATCTTGGTCTTTATCCAGGACACCCGCAATTCCAGACAATCAGACTACTCACTCAGTCTCTTGGAGCCCCGATCAGAGCCTCCATTGACTCCGCTAAGGTCACAAGCATCGCCGGCAAAGTCAAGATCAGTAAGTCTTTCTTCACCAACAGACACCCCCCAGCTGCTGGACCCCACGACACTGCCCAACACCCAGTTCATACAAGCCTTGAACAGAGTAGGAGCAAGGACACAATCCTGGTGAACCCCAGAATCAATTGGAAACAATGCAGAGGTTCTCCCTCCACTCTGCACAGCACTCACAGTACCAATGTATAGGCTGGCCATGATGTCCAGCAACTTCGGGGGGGGGGGTCTCAGGATGTCTGACAGGGCAACACGATAAACTGAGTTAAACACTTTATGAAAATTGACAAAGGCTGCAAAGAACCTCTGCCAATATTTGCACTTGCGCTCAATGAGAACCGTCAGTGCAAGGATACGGTCGATGGTAGACTTCACAGGTGTCAAACCAGACTGCTCCGGTTGCTGACAGACAAGCAAATGATCACGGATCCTGTTAAGGATGATCCTAGCAAGGACAATCCCCCTGTAGTTGCCGTAATCCAGGCGATCATCTTTACCTTTCCAAATAGGGATTATAAATCCCGTTTTCCAGTCAGTTTGACTCCCAAATAGAAGCAAAGATTGCCTGCTATCACCTGTTCAATCTCAGTGAGATTGAGTGGTTCACAGCTGATTAGAGGATAAGCTTCGAGAACCGTGGACCAAGAGATGTCCAACATCCTAGCTGGAGCTTTGAATAACTGCTCAAAGTAGCCGGCCCAGTGGGTCATAACTGCAGTGTCATCCGTAAGGATCGTTCCATCATCCACCCTGACTGCAAGGCTCCAAGGAACAGATTCAGATGTGCATAATGCTTCGATTCCTCTGTAAGCAAGATGTGGGTCATTAGACCATAGATGATGTGTCACCTGCTCACAGATTCATCTAAAACACCTCCTTATCTGCCCTCAGTGCCCTCACAGCGGTCCATCTCAGTTTCCGGTACAGACTGGAGTTGCCACCAATTGTGCTGTGACTCCTTTGATAATATCCAGGGAGCTCTGCAAGATGAAACACCTCCTTCTGGGGACACCAGCAACACCAACACAACCCTCAGCAAACTTCAGGGTCTTATCATGGAAGGTCTCCCACATCACATTAGAGTCAGCAGTCATACAGAAGTCTGCGAGTTCTTCACACAAATTGCATGCAAACTCATCAGAAACAAGTCCAGCTTTGTTTTCCTAGTATACACAGAGACAACAGACAAGACACCCAAGGAGTGCCTTAACCTGAGTCTCATAATATGCTCGTTGAATGGAGTAACATCAGACACCATCGGAAAGAGCCAATCCGCTACAGCAACAGCTACTCCCTGAGTATGGCAGCCATCAGACCGACCAAACCAAAAGTAGGTATACGCACCTACAGAGATCTGACCACTCCCCGGTCTGCATACCCCGGAGAGTACTGCCACCAAAACGTGGAGTTTAAGAAGCTCCCCTGACAGCAGAGGAAGATGTCGGAGAGACAAGACATTCCATGCGCCTACCCTGATGGGTCGTCTCAAACTAGGACCGGGAATGAGGCTCCTGAAGGCTTTCCCCCTTTCCCTTCATGGTTTGCGCAGCCTTCCTGCGGGTAGCTGCAGCAGAAATACTCCCTCGGAGAGCAGAAGGGTACGGTGCTTGATTGTATTGAGCAGTTGTGAGTTGTTTTACAGTGGCTGGAGTGCCAATCCCGCCATGGCATTGGCACACCAGGATGACACATTGTATCTGCAGCACCTTCCACGTTTGAACCGAAACAAGCCACAACAGATACCAGTACCTTCACCCACCCACACTGGGAGCTACAGGTGGACATACCACCTACAGTACATACATAGTTCAAGGAGTAATAAATCAGGTCATTACTGGTGCTGAAATGAATGACATGTTTGCGTAACATGTTCTGTTACGGCCATATTTAGTGTTTAACATCATATCCAGGACATTAACATTATTAACATTGCTGTCATTATTATAGTATTGTTATCATTGCTTATAGGTATTGGGTGTTTTTGTGTGTGACGGATGTCAAAAGAGGACAGAAGGGCAGAAAGGACATGCAACAGTGCGATGGACAAGGGACTGGGAAAAAACAGACTGTTCGCCCAAAACCGGATATATGATCACTCTGACATAATGCATGTTTTCATCGAAATATTCCACACTTGCTGCAATGTGATCTTATTTTCATGGCTGCATCAGGGTTATGTGTGGTCTGAAATAGATGTCCATCGTAGGCTATATTTGGACCAAATGAGACGAAGTCCCATGAATGCTTGGTGCTGGGTGCGATATATCTGTGCTATTAGTTAAGTTCTCCCCAAGCGAACTTGATGGGCCGAATGTCCTCCTCTCATTTGTATATTTCTTATGTTCTTATGTTCTTAATATTAGTTTTCAATGCAATTTTTTTTTTGGTTTCGTCATGCTTAAAAAATAAACAATCAATTGATTCTATATACAATAACCTAGCCTCTATGAAACTGATTTCAACATCAGCACAATAATGTAGCTCCGGGCAATGTCATCCATTTCATGATGGAAGACGGAATAGATTCAGTGATTGTGAAAATGTGGTGCATTGTGCAAACAAATCTTCGTTTGGCTAGAACTATGCCCATTTTACCTTGGCAAAAGATTATTGATGCATTCAGCATAAAACCCTTTGATATGAAAATTACCCAAATTACATTCTGGACACTCACACCAGGCTACTTAAACATGACACAGAATAACTTGCCCAAGGCTTTTCTCCCTTGCACCATTCTGACAAGTCCTCATTGCTCCAAGCACTTAGACTAGATGGTATCACTATGCACTATATCGGCGGGAACACTCATAATCCAGACATCACTGTTGACAACAAGCTCCTCTCTATGGTTAGCAAGACAGCAATGTTCAGTACGTTTTAGATTGTCAGGGTTCGGGAGGCGTTAAGAGGAAACACTATAATGAAAGTTCTTCTCCGCTAACATTATTTGCTTAGCACAACAGAAAACAGAAGAAAGAGAGAAAAGAGGAGAAAGCTAAGATGTTCCAGCGTCTATCCTAAATTACAGGGAATGACCACACAGATGTTTCAGATTCAATTTCAAATTACACAAAACAGCCACATGTTCCAGATTATATTCTAAATTACAGGAATTGGCCATACAGATGTTCCAGTTTCTACTATAAATTATAGAGCAGGGGTCTGCAACTCCGGTCCTTGAGAGCTACTATCCAGTAGGCTTTCTATCCTACCTGGCTTCTGATGAGCCACACTTGCTCCTGGTATTTAGCTGAGAACTAGTGTGGCTCATTAGAAGCCAGGTAGGATAGAAAACCTACTGGATAGTAGCTCACCAGGACCGGAGTTGCAGACCCCTGTTATAGAGAACGACGACTCAGGTGTTCCAGCTTCCAGTGAAAATTACCTGGAGCGACCAAACAGATGTGCTAACTTCTATTAAAATAACAGGGAATCACATGCAGATATTGTAGATTCTTTTGTAAATTACAGGAAATTGTCATGCAGATGTTCCAGTTTCAAATATAAATTACAGGGTATGTGGTACAGATATTCCAGTTTCCAGTGTAAATTGCAGGTAATGACTATACAGATGTTCCAGATTATTGTAAATTACAGGTAATGACCATGCAGACGTTGAATTTCTATTGTACAGGGAATCACAGGGAATAACCACACAGCTGTTCCACCTTACAGTGTAAATTACTGGTGACACTATCAAATGTTCCAGATTCTGGGGTGAATTACAGAGAACAGCACAAAGGTGTTCCAGATTCAATTACAAGGAACTGCCATGCAGATGTTCCAGGTTCTGCTATAAATGACAGGGAACAATGACTGATGTTCCAGCTTACAGTGAAAATTGCAGGAGAGAATGCCATTATCTCTTGAAGGATTTGCAGTTTATTGCAGTTATGTCACAACAGCAGTGTGTACTTACATAGCTGCAAAACATAATTGTTTTATAAGTGAAATTTGAATCCCCCTTTTTTTTCTTTAACCCCCATGTTTCCCCCAGAATCAGCTTACATTTAAAAAATATATGCATTAAAAAAATATCTATTTAGTGTCAGATCTTTGAGGAATGCAGTTGCCAATGAGCTCTTTGTGAAGTGCACCATCCAGGTCTTTCTGTGACGTGCTGTCGCCAGCGTGAGATCTTACTGACGCTGTCAATAAACGTTTCAGGAGAAATCATAGAGATACAGCACAACACGCAATTAAAAATGTGGCAGCCTGCTGAATGACTGTAAGAACATAATTTCCCAGTCACAGTACAGGCCTAAAGCAGGCGACGCCTTGCGCTGTTGCCTGCCTCACAGTACATCGGCAGACAAGGTGCTCATTTGAAGACTTTTCCAGCAGCCAGAAGGAATGGCTGGCACACGACTCTACACGCCAGATAAAATATCATCCTCAGATCTGTTGATGGGCTTTGGAATAATGTCAAAATGGGAAGCAGGCGGCATGTGGGAGTTACAGGCAAATCCCATCTTTCCAGTCTCGTTTACAGGATACTGTTGTTTATGGGGACCGCACTTCACGCCTTTCCCACTGTCATATACTATTCCAAAATGAACAGAAAGTACTCATTAAACGGCGATGGGTATACTCGTCCGTTATTAAATATCGCAGAAATGACAAAGGTTTGCAGATCAGGGAGAAGTGGAAACCTTTCCAGTTGTAGATCATCCTAATTACTGCATGGCAAACTGAATGCTGTCCTTTGAAAACAAAGTAATGTATCGACTCATGTCTTACTAGCTGCCACAGGTATACGCTCAGTTTGTGGAGTCAGCAAATCAAATGGCAGTTCATTGACTCTGCAGGCTGCAACCTGCACCAGGTAGCCTTAAAATAATCCTATTTTGCTTAAAGACACAGGAGAGCGAACCAAACACAACAAATTATGTGCTGCAGCACACATAGGGAGCTAGAACAAGTAAATCTACTTTTAGGGATCATGCTGAACCATCCTTACGCCTGTCAGCAACAGGGCACTAAACATGGAGTGCTTTTTTTTTTCTGAAAAAAAGTAAAGAATCTTAAAACGCAATCTGGTTAAGATTTATTTTAATCTCAGAAAACATGTGCGTAAGCTAATTGAATAACTATAAATGAATCAGCTAATCACACGCAATGAGGCACAGCACCATGCTAGACATTGGAAGATTCAAGATTCAATGAATAGCTTAATGTAATCATATGTTGCAAAGGATTTCAAATTAAGTGTGTCATAGAAGAAAAACACGGACAAAACAGCTTGTGCCAGGTGGATGTCATTAATGTTACATCACATTACATTTACATTTATTCGTGTACCAGATGCTCGTCTTCTCATTGGTTGCCTGGAGTGCCAGACACCAAGATGACACATTGTATCTGCAGCACCTTCCACGTTTGAACCGAAACAAGCCACGACAGATACCAGTACCTTCACCCACCCACACTGGGAGCTACAGGTGGACATACCACCTACATACATAATTCAAGGAGTAATTAATCAGGTCATTACTGGTGCTGAAATGAATAACATGTTTGCATAACATGTTCTGTTATGGCCATATTTAGTGTAAGGTGTGCCATTCATATATGGAGAAAACAGGCATGCCTGAAATGTACTGTGACAGACACATGTAACAAGACACAGTGTTTCAGAAATGGTCAAAATAAGCAAAATATTGTTTTTTAAATACTAAATCCTGCCACCACCTCCCTCTACGGAGGACAACTTTATTTTAAATTTCCATTGCAAGTTCAGTACATTAGGTGAAGTCGCTTAGCAGAACATATCCAAATACCCTAATACACCGAAGGAGTATGTATTATTAAAATGATTGCAGTGATTAACCTTAGAACAATTTTAAAAAAACAACATTCATAGTTTTTAAATGAAAAATTCAGAAATGTTGACTAAAAACAAGAACAGAACTCAGCATACATAGTGAACAATATTTATTTGTCAGGTTTGGCCTTATGAAGACTTTGATGTTGATGTCTGAGTTAATGCTGAATGTGATCCGTATAGTCTTGCGTGCGGTTTGGATGTTGATCATCGCCTGGTGGTTTCAAGGCTTCTTCTCATTACTTTCTATTCCTTTAAACAAAGAAGAGGAAGCATCTAAGACTGCAGCCCAAGGCACTGAATGTGTGTAGATTCAATTATTGAAATTTTAATCTAACTTTATCTATTCTGACTTGGGGTTGTTTTACAGTACTCTAGCTACGATCTCTAGTTAATTTAGTTTTTTCTGATTATGTCTAAGCTTCTCTTACTTTCGGCTAAACTTGTTCATTCAAAAATGTCATCACAAAGGATTCATTTTCTGCTAATTCAGTAATATGCATGGACACAATGTGAAACCAGTTTGATCTCAGTTCAGGGCAGGTACAAACTAGCAGAATATCAGCATGTTTGGTCAATTCAGTGATGTAAGCAGGTTTGTCTCAAGTCAGCTGAGGGACTGACACTGTTCTGGTTTTTCTGGCTGATTTAGCTCAGCGGCTCAGCTTGGTTGATCAATCCAATTCAGGGACTGGCAATTTGCAAGCATAGCACCCAATTGTACACTAATGCGGGCTGTGTGTGGCTCTGTGGGTCTGGAGTATGTGCTTGTGATCAAAAGGTCACTGGTTCAAATTGCTGCAGCTGGGAGAGAGATTTCGCTGCTGGGTCCATAACCCGAGTGGCTCCAGGAACAAAACATTGTTTAAATAAGCGTACTGTAATGCTAGCACTAATCCTGACCAGCAACTCAACTCTTTTGAAATGTACTAAAATTAGTAAACTCAAATACCCATGAATCAATCAAAGCGTTATTTTTTCATTGGGTAGGAACAATATATAATTAGCTACTTAGCTACACATTTACATTGCACGTATATAAAACAATACACAGAATACTGATCGGGGCACCATTATAACATTTGGCCCCCATGAAAGCATAAAATATTGGGTCCCCAACCCTGACCAGTCCAATTGTGCTCCAAATTTCTTATGATTCAGGGCCCCTTGGAATTGTCTTAACTTCTTCCCTCTTTATGGTGCCCTTGGTCCAAGACAAAAGAGACACACAGTAGATGTTGCAGAGATCTGGCTACTGATGCTAATCACGCAGTAGCATGTGGGGGCTCTAGCTGCCATTCCTTAAATACCAAAGCAAGGGATTTTCTTTGAATGTGCCAATAAACTGATCAATGACCAGATGTTGCTACCGTTGTTTTCCCACGGATGTTTTAGCCGTTATCTTTTGGAAAATATGGCAAGGGTCATTGGACAGGCAGATCTCCAGACTAACAGTTGGAATTTTATGCTAGAATTATGAGGTACACCCAGGCAAAGGCATTTTTTCATGAAGATATGACAGACTGAGACCATTCAAATGCAACAAAGCATTAATATGTCCATAATTGCATTCATACTAAATAATGTTTATGGCATCTAGGCGTTCGGTGTGGACTTTGTGCGACCTGGAACAGGGGCCAGACAGGCAGATAGAGAGGGGGAACAGACGGGATGGGTCTATCAGGAGAAGGTATGTGATGGCCTGACCATGAGCTACTTCTCACTTGCGGGGGTGTGTGAAGCCAGTCTAGTTGGAGCCAACTTGACAGATCAACCTTGGGGTTATGGCTCTATGCCTGAAGGTTGCTACTGGGCCCTTGATCAAGGTCCTTAACTTCTAAAAATGCCCCCAGGGTGCCGGATGAATTGCTATCCCTTCACTCTAACAGCTAACTGCTAACTATGTTCTCACCTACATTATATATGTTTTTGTCTCCAAGGAGAGCAGGTTGGGATATGTAAAAAGTAAAGAATGTATCTATAGCAAATACAGTTTCTCTGTTTATTTATGGCTGAGCCAGCAGAGACTTTAATTTGGATCGTTCCACACTGCATATATCCCCTGACATTAGTCATGACCTTTCAAGCTTGACAAACTTCGAGTGGCCAAACAGTAGCCTGTCACCCGTGTCTGTCATCTTTTCTGACAATATATCTCACAAACAGGTAGCTATCTCTGCAGGCACAGAGCCCAGCTGACAGCCATTAAGGCATTCTCAACATGCCTCAACACACCACTGTGACACTTTAACGTGTAGGCAGATGGTTTGAGGGAGAAACCCATGGTTAAGAATTTCAAGTTTTATTGTCACATTTGTTCCAAGTTAAACAGTGAAATTCTTATGCCACAGTTGCATACATGGGGTCAATAGGAACAAACACTGATTGTCAACTTTGCTCAGCTGGCTGGAGTGAGATTTTCAATTTGAGACAAGTCTGCACACACATATGCACGCATTTTCATGTATGTAACAGTTTTATCATCTTCTAAATAGTCTGCAGGGTTTGCAAACTACCTCTACGCTTTTGATGTAGCTAATGTTATGTTTATAATGCAATAATATAGACTTGTTGATTTCTGGCGTGAATGTGAGAGTCTGAAAATGATTCAGGGCAAACAGTAGTGCAATGAAAAAAGAAGAGACAGTGTGAGATAAGAGTAAGTGAACACAAATTAAGTAATAACTAGGATGCAATAAGGGTTAGGATGTGCAATTAGACCACACTGTAGCAAATAATACTGATACAGTGCAGAAGTATAATAAACAGCAACAGTGAACAATACAAGGCAGCGGGGACAGATGCAAAGTACCAAGGGATGTGATGGAATTTTAGAACCATAAAAAAATTTATCAGTTGAAGCACAAGCAGCTGTAGCTGCTGCAAGAAAGCCTTCCATGGTCGCTGTGGCTATATCAAGTACAGAGAATATTTTACCACGGGTGCCCTGCAGTGTGTTGGCATCTGCCCAGGGTTGGTTCCTGCCTGCGGCCATTGTTCCCGGAATAGGCTCCGGTCCCCCCCACAACTCCAGTTGGGTTTAAGTGGTTACAGTAATGGATGGATGGATGGATGGATGGATGGTAAACACTGGCTGTCAGATATGACAAGCCAAAATAAGCTAAGCTAGATGCAAAACACTCCTTAAGCAAATTTTATGAAATAAGACCATTGTCAGCTCAATTCGAACTGGATTTGTGACACAGAGTCATATCTCCATTTCTTGGTTAGTTTTTCTTGCTAACTGAATGAACCAGGGACATGGGATAATTGTTAAGGTATCCAAACAGATTCATAAATAAAATTCATTGTGGCAACTATTTGGTAGTTTAGTTGAAAATGCTACAACACACAGTTGTGCTGTTGTAGAGCTCATAGAAAAAGTTAAAAAATGATAAGCTAGCATTCCATTCATCACACTACTCGTATCAGGGAACCCACAGGAAAAAAAAGATGTTTGTAGAATCTCAAATTGTTCCCTGTCACTCTAAGCTGAAGCAGACCCAGTTGTGAGTGTTGTATCGTGTGATTTGCTTTACTTGTTTATATGTATTATGAAGGATTACCACATTTACTGCTTGAAAGCAGACATGCTAGTTGTTAAATCCTGCTTTGTTTGTTATGGCAGAAATCCTTAACCAGGGCTGAAATGCAAGGAATAACTCTGAGAGTCACTAAACATGTAACACTAGGGGTGACAATGCAGAGGACTGCAATCCCAACACCAGAAGACAGGTAACCCTTAATTGTGTCTCTAAAAACGAGAAAAAAAAAATGTTGCACTAACCAGCTATAAATTCTCCCAGAATTCAGGTGCAGTTAACCTGGCCTTTGAGATACTTTACCTACACAAAGGCGAAGTCCTTTCAACTAATTATACAGCATGCAAAGGCTGTAGGTTATACCAAGTCCTGAGTGGGTGGAGTCTAGCCCAGGGAATGGATTCTATTATTTAGACATGAGTAATTTGTACAAGGCAAGGCAAGTTTATTTATATAGCACATTTTCAAATACAGTGGTAATTCCAAGTGCTTTAAATAAAATAAGATCAAGTAGTAGTAATATTAAATGGAGAATATAACGAAAATATAATAATTAAAATGTAAAACTACAAGTAAAAGACAATTAAAATAAGAGTAATTAATTGTAGAAGTAAAACAATAAAAATAAGTGTAAAAGAAAAAGCACCAACATTGATTAGCAGTGTGAATTAAAGGCACTAAAATGTTTAAGCCTGGTGTCACAGTTTGGCTGAATGCCCTTTGGTCTTGGGTACCATCATCACTGGCACTGGCTCTGGCACTGGCACTGGCACTGTCAGCCGACCAGCTCCCAGTGATCTTAGCAGCCTGTAAAGATCACATTCAATCAGAAGGTTTGTGATGTAAACTAGGCAGAGACCACTGATAAGTGACAAGGTCCTTAGTCTTTATGGCCTTACATTCAGGGTAGGTACTAACCTTTAGTTGTTCAGCAGTTTTCTCTTTGCTTAACTGGAGGGAAATATGCTGCCTTCAGCAATTACCTTTCTCAAGGGGAATCCATGGGAGCAAAATCACTGGGTGAAGGTGCTAGGTAAATCAGTGTGTTGAGACTTGCAGATTTTTTTCATTTAGCTCTGTCTTTGTAGATTTTTTTCCCCAAAAAACTGAGAAGTACTGAGAAGTACTTTACTGTCTCCCCTGCATATGTTCTTATATCAGAAAATACTAATTTCTTACAGCAGAATATGCATTGTGTAAGATGAGAGAATGTCATAATTGATTGGTTTGCATTAACAGCACCGAGACAATAACAAATACACTGCCCGTCCAAAAAAAACGTCGGCATTTGAATTTATATCAACAAATACTTAAGAGCTAATGACTGGATCATTATTACAGCTCAGCAACGTTATGCAGCAATAAAGTGAAGTCAGCTGAGTACCTGA
>JAODKE010000043.1:7628697-7640896 GCA_026779605.1 Mormyrus hasselquistii | reverse complement strand
GACTTGGTCACCTCAGAGTTATGACCTTAACCTCATTGAAGGTCTTTGGGATGTGCTGAAGGAGGCTTTATGGAGTGCTTCAACTCATTTGTCAATACAGGATCTCGGTGAGAAATGAATGCAACTCTGGATGAAAATAGAAAGGTGAGATGTTGCATGAGCCTGTGGAAACAACGCCATGACAAATGTGCACCATAATCAAAGCTAAAGGCCGTCTAATGAAAAATTCAAATGGCACCTTCTTTTTTGAATGGGCAATGTATAACTGTAAAATCAACATCAATGACATTCTTCCCAGTGAATATAGCTGAACACGTTTCGGAACCTTCCTATTGTTATGTATTGTGAAACGCTAAAATTGACTATATGTATAATGCTTATAATCAAGAAGTGACCTGTTTGAAAGACATATTCATATATACTGCACTTGTGGCAGTCACAGCTTTCCTATGGTGAACACTGAACTGACCTCAAGCGTACTGCAAAGCAGAAACAGCTCAGCTCTACGTGAAAGAGAAAACACAGCTGGCGTTCTGAAAGCCATCACGGAACCATAAAGAAGCTGCTTTGGAGAAGGAGTGTGGTTCATTTTGCTGAATGTACTGTATGGACATGAATAGGGAATTAGCTAATGATGTAAGTGTTTGTGGACTTGAGGTGAACCAAAAATAGCTACATTTGTTTAATAACCGAAACAATGTTGGGTATGCTCTCTGGAGAGTTGTGCATTGAAAGTCTGTTTTGCCATGATTTTAAACTTCCATAATGTGATTTTACGTTACATTTTAATAAAATACTGTACTATGAAATGTCACATGTACTGTAGCTAAATTATTCTTTTGAGCATTTTAATTGAGTAGTTTTAAGAAATGACGTTGTACCTGTGCTACATAATGCTCCATCTATCAGCAGGTATACAATAAAGCTAACGACTGGACTGAGGAGGAAGGACACAAATTATATGTCTGTGACCTCCTGTGCAGGCTGAACCTTCGGGTGTGCGTAAGAGACAAGTCTCCCTCAGCTTTTCTGCTGCCCTTAGCAGATCTGGGACTGCTCATAAATTATAAGCTCCCTTTTAGAGAGATATCTGTCGTTTTTTTTTTTAAATAATTATTGCCAAGAAACAAATACATTATGAGTTCTTACTCCCAAGATATAAACACACAGACAGGTAACGTCAAGAATGAGCAAAAAGTGATAACCAATTTAAGGCTGAAATGTGTAAGACTGGTGTTGTTCCTCGACTCCCTCTGGTGGGCATAATACCACATGACAATAGAATGTGTATGTCACATATGGTCCTCAAACACCCCCTATCGGCCATGTAGAGATGTGACAATCCATTGCGGAGTTGCAAGGAACCTGCAACCTATCCCAGGTAATAGAGGACACAAGACAGGTGAACACCCTGGATGGGATGACAGCCCATTTCAGGGCACATGCATACATACATGCACAATCACACTGTTGGCAGTTTAGAGATGCCAAGTTGCCTAACTACAAATGTGAGTCCTTGATTTACTAAATGTGTGAATATATACAAGTACTTAGGAATAACATAAACCCAGCCATGAAGTGATAGACTACGTAATGCAACAGACCTGGGTTGTTAAGTGTTGAGGCATATACAGGCACTCCTTTACTTACAAATGAGTTACATTCCGAGCGGCCTTTCGTAACTTGAAATGTTCGCAAGTCATTATTTAACATCATTTTAAGGCTATACACAAGTACACAAAGAACTAGGATGCTGGGAGTACGCACGCTACACTTTCTGCGTGGCAGGAGTAGCCATGGGAGTAGTGGACAGAAGTTGTACTAGGTGGAATTGGCGCGCAGAAAAAAAATTGATGTTGTGGACAGGAAAAGAGGTCCTCTTGGTTCGTATGTCCGAAACCGTGTAAGTTGAAAATTCCTAAGTAGAGGACTGTCTGTAGTGCGTAAAAGTCGCCAATGCTCTGTTAACTCAATTACTGCAGGGTTCCAAAACTGCTCTGGCATTAACCCCAGAACAAAAACTGTGCACTGAGAGCTTCATGGAATGGGCTTCCATGGTCGAGCAGCTGCATACAAGCCTCACATCACCAAGCGTGATGCCAAATGTCGGATGGAGTGGTGTAAAACATGCCGCCACTGGAATCTGGAGGAGTGGAAATGTGTTCTGAGGAGAGACAAATCACGCTTATCTGTCTGGCAGTCTGATGGATGAGTCTGGGTTTGGAGGATGCCAGGAGAACGTTCCCTGCCTGCCTGCTTTGTGCCAACTTTAAGGTTTGGTGGAGGAGGGATAATGGTATGGGGCTGTTTATCAGGGGTTGGTTTAGGTCCAGGGAAGGGAACTCTTAATGCTTCAGCATACTGAGACATTTTACACAATTCTATGCTTCCAACTTTGTGGCAACAGTTTGGGGAAGGCCCTTTTCTGTACCAGCGTGACTGTGCCCCAGTGCACAAAGCAAGGTCCATATAGATATGGTTGGGTGAGTTTGGTGTGGAAGAACTTGACTGGCCTGCAAAGAACCCTGACCTCAACCCAAACACCTGTGGGATGAACTAGAATAGAAATTCTAGTACCTGACCTTATAATCAGTATAAGGTACCTAATCTTGTCATCAGTACCTGACCGTACAAGTGCTCTTCTGGATGAATGGGCAAAAATTCCCACAGACACACTCCAAAATCTTGTGAGAAACCTTCCCAGAAGCTGCAAAGGGGGGACCAACTCCAAATTGATGCCTATGGATTTAGAACGGGGTGTAATAAAAGTTCCCGTAGGTGTAATGGCCAGGTGTCCCAATACTTTTGTTCATATAACGTGTGTGTTTGTTTGTATGTATATATACATATATATCACCATGTCTGTGATAGGAAGGTTTGCCAATCGGCTGCTTGATATCACTTTTGGGCCCTTGAGCAAAGGCCCCTAACCCTGAATTACACCAGGGACTGTCTGACCCTGCTCTCTCATTAAAATGCATGCTGCATTGAATAAAAATGCCCACTAAATATGATGTAAATGCACCAATAATGTCATTCTGTCAAGGTTATATGGTACAAATTTACTATTACGCCATAGATTGTTTGGGCAACTATTTAATTAATTAAGTAATTAAGTATTTAAGTAAGGCGGTTCAAGCCTCATAAAGAAAATCAAATCACAGTCACTACTGACATGCACTAATGCTGTGCAAACAGCGAAAGTGTGTAGATTGTACTTGAAGAAAAAAGATGCCGCTTCAAATGATTTTGTAATGGTGAATTCTTCCACAAAAAAGAGTTTTTAATAGTAATAATATTAATAATAATAAATAACAATAATAATAATCACAACTTTATTGATCCCCGTGGGGAAATTCCTTTTTTGGGGAAATTCTTTTTTACACCTCCCTCAACTTGCTCTTTGTAGAGCAAGCTGTCTGTGAAGGGCTGCCACTTGTTGGGGCACCCAGGGAGCTGGGGGTTAAGGATCTTGCTCAAGGACACAGGCCCCCATGAACTTATTTATATAAAACTCAAGTCACTCTGTCATTTTTAAAAGGGAATGTATTCCCATGTGTTTTTGATTATGGTATATAATAACAAAATATTCTACATCTATTTACAACATATACTTTTGGGATCATAACATGTAGGCTCTGTGTCGTCATGTAACTAAGTGTATACTCATATAATGAGAAGTGTCCATTTTAAACAGCTGCTGTCACTGATAAAGAACCTGGAAACATTCGTCTGACAGAATGAAACAGCAAGGCAGGCAAGCAGAAGAAAAGTGCCGAGTCTCTGCTCAGTGAATGAGAAAAGGACCTCTGAATTTCCTGAATGAGGGAGTGCTCAGTGAATGAGACATTTTCCCGCATCTTCTAGAATGAGAGCGAGAGAGAGAGCTAAGAACGTTATTGAATCAGAGAGGGAGCCCACAACTTTTATGAATGAGGGTGCTCAGAATGTCATTGAATGAGACAGTTCCTGGAATCTTCTATGATGAGAAAGAAAGGTCAAACCTCCATTGAATGAGAGAGGGAGCCCAGATTTTTCTGAATGAGGGAGTGCTCAGAATGTCATTGAACGAAAGAGTTCCCGGAATCTGCTAGAATGAGAGAGAGAGCTCAGAATTTCATTGAATTAGAGTGGGAGCATTTACAGGATCTCACTGAATGGGGTTGGACCTTCCAGAAGGGCAGATAGGTTCAAAAACTAATGCAATGAACAAGTCAGAACAGAAAAGCATAGGATCCTGTCTTTTAGTGTACATACAAAAAAAAAACAAGAATGTTGGAAAGTAAAACATGACGATGCAGAAAATGTAACTAGTAAAGTACAGACTCCCTCTCACGCTGGTCTGCAGTGACTGTAATGGTGAATACAACACAAGCGTTAAACACATCAAGACAAACAGAAATTCAACCCAACAAACTTTTTTTTGCAATTATTTTAGACAATTTATTTGAAAAAAACACATAGAAAAAGGATCATGTATAAGCCTTGAAATTAAAAAAGAACAGTTTGGATTTAGCAACGCAATTTTTGAAATTGTTAGTAATAGAAGTACTAAATACAGTACAAAATTCTAAGATTTTACACATGACTTGTCTAGCTGTTCTTTGTAGTCGTCGTCAGCATCATCCTCTGCGAGCTTTAGCCTTTACATTAATGATACATGTTTCTACATTGTTCTATAAAACGTTCTATGTAATAAAACATTAAGCAGGTCACAGCCAACAGCAGAGTCGTGTACAAAGGAAAGACAAGGAGACAGCTTCCCTGCCACCAGCACATCAATGGACGTCGTCAATTTCAGTTTCAGCAGCAAATAATCAGCTATATTTTTTTTTAACATATCTATATATTATATACACACATTTTATTTTCACGCACATATTAGAACCTGAGAGAGACATGCATTTAAGTAGCTTGTGCTTTAAGATAACGCTGTTCGTTTGGAACCTTTCGGAAAAGGGTGATACTACAGCAAAGCGACAGACGCAGATATGGATCGATGGACTCGAGTCCAATCAGGGAAAATGAAAGATTTACAGGCTAACACTGAAGCACAGTGGTTATCAATGTGTCACGTTAACAACTTCATTTCACATCATTATTCGATATCAGGGACTTGCCGGTGACATTTTGCTAATAGCGTAAGGTAGTTTCCTGTACTAGAATTCTGTTTCCTGTCTAACTGACTGATGCTAGTTCCTTGACCTAGAGAGTCCCCTCACTCACTCATGTATCTGAAGATGAGCTGAGCTTCTACTAGCCGACTTCTCCAAAGGCCAGCTTTGCTTGACAGTCACTTAGCTTCAGTGACAACATGTCATTGAGCTCTATAAAAGTTCCCTCATTAAGTCATTAAAGATTTCTTTTTTTTCCGTTTTTTTTAAATGTTTTTCTGGACCAACTGAACTCTATCGTTTGCTGGATTATGTTGTTCCATCAGCCTGAGAGGAGTGAGAGGCAGTTTAAAGATTAAAATATGTTGTTTCACATAATTTGTAAACATCCAAGCAAGACATACAGCCCGAAATACTGATCCATTTAAAAATTAGCTGACAAATGCTGAAGGAGATTCGATCGCCTGGTGATAAAGAGACTGAACTCAGTGAGCTGACAGTGTCAGGATTTTCTTTTGACAATAAAACATCATATCTAAAATACTAAAAGTACTATTGCACAAATATTGAATTAATGACCTCTATTAAGACCATTTCAGATTATGCAAGCTGTTAGAGGGAAGCCTGCCCAGATTAGTTAAAACAGACTGGAGATTCACGTTGTTTTTTTTCGTTTTGCGATGAGGCACTTACAGCCAGCCCAGTTCGGCAGTGAGGACCCTGTAGGCCGCGGGGTTACTTATATGCTGTTTTTACTAGGTGTGTAGTGTTTTAATTTTGTAGATGAATGTCTCAGTGACTCCAAATCTACACCGAAAGCTACACAAAACTAGGTAGTGAGAGTCCCTTAGCGGTGAAAAATCAGCTCTTAAAACGTGAGAAGTGCATGATAAACCGCAGACTAACACGATACTGAAATAACATTGTGAATATGCCAGCGGGAGGGGGGGGGGGGGGGGGAGCCATGCTTTGCTGAAAGTGCAAAACAGGAAGTAATGCAGCGCAGCTAAACCCATCTCACCCTATTGCAGTTTGCCCACTAGGTTACAGCATAAAGGATTGAAAAAATTGCGTTTAACGGAATGTAAGATTAACAGCACCACGATACCATGTTCAACACACCCTGATCAGGTAAATTAAAACATTTTCAGACATTTTTGTTTTTTTTTTTTTCTCAGAAAAACTATAAATGCATGCAAAGCATTCCCATTAAGCATTGCAAAAATAAGGTGATTTTCATTTACTTGTCTTGTTTATATATAAAGAATTTCATTGAAACTGCCGGTAAAGTTGAATGCGTACCTACGATATCTACAGTTAGGAATAAATTATGATTGTTAAACACTTAAGGCAAGTTAACTCACAACAGCCTATGTAAACTATCAAATACTCCAAAAGAGAACAAAAAATGGACAGAGTACCTTTCATTAGAACCCTCATTCCAGAATGGGACAGGACTCTGGTGTCGTGGATAAATAACTGTCTTAAATACCAGTACGCTGGAGATTTCAGTCCGGCATTAACATCCGAATTCTGGGCACTCAAAAGTGAGTCACAGAGAGCGTGCAGTTTCCCTTCACGGAGGCATCCACTCAGCACATGCAAAGTAATTTAAGGAAAAGCTGTTTTGGAATATTGCACTTCTGCTAAAGCCTGGACAGTGACGTCACTCAAGTGTCACTGGCCGCTTGGCCTCAGGCTGATAATGAAATGCGAAGCAGAGAACTAGGCCTGTTCTGTGAGACGAAAAGGTCCCGGTCGCATGGCGCTACCCTAGAACGGCTCACCGGTGGTTGTCTTTGGATTCTTTTTTGGTTCATTTCACGATTATGAAACCTGTTCACCACTCCAGAGCTCAGCACATATGGCAGCGGATGGAAGAAAGCTGCACGTTCGACACGGCACGGCACCCCGTGCAGGGAAACTTAAAAACCAATGAAACAAACTAAAAGCAGTATGTCAGTACTGCCTCGTGCCACACGCCCATGCAGTTCTCGCGAGGCCGTTCTCTGCTTCCGGCTCATTATGTTGTCACCATACGGATTGCAGGTGCGTCGTTAGGCCGCTCAGTCTACAAGCATGCTGGGAGCTGGAACGCTGTAAGGGCGGCAGCCATTTTCCCTCTATCTCCCTTTTTTTTCCAAATCGCCTTAGGCTTTTTAAATAAAAAGTTAGCATTTTTTTTTTGCTTTTTGCCAATAGGAGCCCCAAAATATCTGGTGTAGAGAATCTATTTTTAATGTGTCTTATTGTTTTTGTGTGGATTGAAATATGAAGAGACATTATCTAGCCAGAGAGTGCTGATTGTGTACTTTCCCTGTCTATGGTTCGGTCGCTGTTACAGCGACAGGCCTGCAGGTAAACGTCTCACAAGCAGGCTTAAAGAAATCACCTTTGGCTCACGACTAATTGAGGCAATTAAGTTATATGCGCATAGTGCATTTACTAATAACTTACATGAAGAATAATAACAAATAAAACAGCAGCTTAGCGGCTGTTACAGATATCGGTTAGAAGAGGGACACGGTGCTGCTTCACTGGTTCCATGTCCGATTCTCCTGACAGCAAAATAAGCGAGATGCACGCACATATGCACACGCACATATGCACACACACATATGCATATGCACATATGCACACACACATATGCACACGCACATATGCACACACACTTGTCCAGTGCAGTGATGAGTGTCAGCCAGAAATGTAAATATGACCTGCATGCTTACTTCTCCAAAAAAAACAGAAAGATGTTGTAATGTTACATTTGTCTTATGGTGAAATTTTGTTAGTTCATCAAAACAAACAGCTGAGTGTGGGCCCGCTGCTGGTCATATTTACGT
The DNA here is from genome assembly GCA_026779605.1 of Mormyrus hasselquistii. NCBI lineage: Eukaryota > Metazoa > Chordata > Actinopteri > Osteoglossiformes > Mormyridae > Mormyrus > Mormyrus hasselquistii. The sequence continues at coordinate 7,632,939 of JAODKE010000043.1, read as the reverse complement.
TTATGGTTCGCCTGACACATCAGATGGACAGGAAAGAAAAGGCAGAAAAAGAGCAAAAATAAACTGAAACCTCAGACATACTAAGACGAGACACACTGGCTTGTCAACACACCAAAAAAAATCACTGATGGCTTTTTCTCCTCACTTCAAGTGCACTCACACTGTTCATGCACTAATCTAAGAAGATGTCGTTTTCATCACCGAGTCACATGGCTCTCTACTAAGACTGCAGGGCAACATTAGGGGCAACTGGGCACCCCATTCTAAACCATACACTAAGCTGACTCCTTTCTAAAGTAATTGTCTTCATTTTGAAACAGATAAAACGAGACAAACAATGGGAGTGCTTCACGAATGTACCACATGCATTTAAAAACAAGGAGTTCAACTTTACAACACGGCTCTGCTTGTGGATTCTGCGGCGATGGGATGGAGACGGGCCACTGATCACTATGGATGACGGAAGCAATACTCTTCTCATCTTAGCGGCTCACAGAAAAAAACCACGCTGAGTGTCCTAGCTCACAGAACTACCCAGGGCAATCGGCATCCCTGCATTCCTGCACGAGATAGGTGCCATTAACCTGAGTCATGGCTAGTCCTTCTGTAGCCACCGGTCTTTCCATAGGTACCCCATCAACCAAATAAAAGCAGAAAGCTCCCCTCATCTATCGGAGGATGAAGAGCTCATCTCGGCTTTTAGCTGCACACTACAGGCCTCTCACCCACACTATTCTCCCCCCTCATCATGCTTCGAGTTCCAGTTCAAATCCCCTACTGTGTCCTCACTGTCATACCCCTGTCCTGTTGTTATCACTCAACCATAAACACATATATTTTTGTCCAAGACGGTTCAAAACACACAAAGGCATAAGCTGTCGCGATTCCACTAGAAGAAGCGATCATGAAATCCAGAGGCATCATATATTCACCCAAAGCAACAAAACATGTCAAAACCACTAAGACTAGTCAATCAATGCAGGCAACCAGCTTTTTCTTTTATCTTCTTGAGGAAAAGCTCAGGAAGTCTGTGAGGTGCGTGATTGTGTCCTACACAGACTTGGGACTGCATGCCTTGGATTTTATGTATAGTACCTTTATCATGAAATAGCTGTGTGAAGCATATCAACCTACTTCTGCTTGAACTGTCTGGGCCCCACCCCTCAACCATCTCACCAACAGCCTTGGTACCTGACAACCATCCACCTTTCCAAGTGTTTCTTCGCATTTGCTATGACGTGTGCTTTATTTTTTTTATTTATTTTTTTTTATTTCAGCTTCTATTATTTGATTGGCTCAGAAGGCAGGGTCAGAAGTGGTGAGGACTAGAGGTGTTTGGCAAAGCGTCCCGGGGACGGGGAGGGTCCAGTTGGCCCACGTCCAGGCTGACACGGGCCTCAGCTATCAGGCATCAGCTGGGTCTCGATGTCTACCCGGCAGATGGGGCACTTCCTGCTTGTGGCCAGCCATTGGTCCACACAGGCTTGGTGGAAGAGGTGCATGCAAGGTAACCTCCTGATAAAATGGAAAAAGAACCATGAGAAGGATCCTTAGTGCAAACTGCTGTGTGTCATATCTCTATACTATTGCGATACCCTTGACAAACCCACAGCACTTAAAGATAAACCTTGCCCCTTTTTTCCATAATTATGATACGTACCTGACATCTTCTCCATCCTCTAGCATTGATAGACAGATGGTGCATTTTTCATCGATGTCCAGGTCTTCCTCCTCCATGTCTATTCTCAGTTCCTGGAGTCTTCTCTGTAAGAGCATCATCAGCACAGTCAGTCACGCTACACAGGCGCAGGGAAATTTTATTTCAAACTAGTAAAAATACACATTTCAAATAACTGTGAATCAGTAGTGGCAATGCAGGCCGTGTATAAAACAAATTAGGTCCAGTTGCGGCACACGAAACACTCACACATTCCCAATATTGTTTACAGCTTGATGAATAATGGAATATTCCAATAAAGGCACCTACAGAACACAGAGAATTTCAACACTCTGTGAGTAAACCGAAGATTGTAACTTCCTCACTTTTATATATTTGATTCTGCGGCATTTGCATAAGCAATGCTGCTACCTGAGAAAGATCCCAAACTCCAGACATGCAAAGACCTAAAATCCACTGAATCCCATAATAACTTAAACCTATGATAGGTTAAGTAAAAGATTCATTAGCGAGTTTTAATATTTGGACGATTTCAGTACTTTCTCTTGACTTTTACAATAATGTACTAACAATGATTACTTGGTGTGCGCCTATACATCCATGTCCAAAACACACATATTCCCCCTTAAAAAGTCAAATTACTCTTTAGACTTTGCTACCAGGGGAATACAAAATGTCAACTTGCACAACCCAATTTAATATGTAATTTTACACACTCTGGGGACCCCGTCAAAATGCTGGACCCCCTGAATCTGCCAGGGTATCCGTGCGTCACTGACAGCACTGTTGCGACTGTTATCATGTCAAGCTTGATTTCTCTAAACGTTGTGGATCACTGGATGGCCACTTATAAAATATGTGATATTCCTTCAGGAGTTGCTTACTTATTGATGCCAGGTTTTGCTGATTTAAATGTCAAAGCTGTCATGGCGGAAGCTGGCCAGCTGGTTAGCTAAATCTGAATAGCACAACACAGATATGATCAAGGGATTTGTTGAATTACTTGCAGACATTTGTTTCAGCAAAAAGCCTGTTGCCCAAGAGGCCGATGTGTATGTATTTTATATTTTACATTTCAATTACTGTAAAAAATCAAAAATCTTTTTATGATCTTCTATAGTAAAAAGCCCTTTGCTGAGGTTTTGTCTCTAAATGAATGTTTAGATTCAGTGTCTTGTCCTTGTGAAATGTACTATGCTAATGATATAAAAAAGCACAGAAATATATCAAGGTCCACATTATTAACTGAATGCTGATTTTGGCACTATTGAGATAACTCGGCCACTTAAGCTTGTTCAATGGGCTTAAATTACACTGCGCTTCATCAATCTGCAGCTTAAAATGTCCTCTTTCATTTACGCTAATGGGCTGAAGATACTGGTAATGACTTGAAAACAATATCCCCCATCTCTCTATTTTGTGATGATCTTTCAGTGAACTTGAGAGCATTATCTTGACAGGTCTTCCTGAAGTCCTTCACTAAAATGTTGGCGGTGACCAAGGTCTTTCATCCATCCCGTAATTTCCTATTTAGTACAGGGTCTCATCAAGCCTGGTACATACCCCAGCTTTACAGGGTACGAGGCAGGGGACGCTCTGGATGAGATGCCAGATCATTACTGGGTACACACACAGAAACAAACACACACACGAAGACACACACACACACACACACTAAGAACAATTCAAAGACACCGTTTGACCTAAATGGCACGCCTACAATCCAACACAGCCCTGGAGGTGTGAAGCTAAAATGCAGAGCAGCCAAGTCTACCCAAGAATCTTTCAGCTTAGATGAAAAAATGGAGTCATTTTCTTATGTTCTTGGTGCTAGTTGTGGGACCATTCGCTTTAGTGTGCCTCCTCAGCTGAGAATGGCTTCTTTAGAATTTCTTTTTAATTTGTTCCTACAAAAGTGCAGCATCTCAACTAATCATGAAAAACATGCCTATGAAACAATGTATGCCCACATCTGTTCTTCCATGAATGCTAACTCAGATACTGTGTACATTTAAAGGACAATGCTTTGTTTTTTTTTTCTTCCAGCTATGCCTAAAACAAGCTGATTATAAAATATCAAGTTAATTTGGTTTCAGATAATGTGTACGGCCGCTGTGAAACAGACAGATAAAGTCCCTTCGCACACGCACCGATGTTCTGCTCACGGCTGGCTGAACGAACGCACATACCTTCTTGTACTTGTGGGGGATGGTGAATCTTTCTATGGTGCTCTGTGCTGCTCCGCGATTCATACTCCCAAGCCTGTCTTCCAGCTGCAGGAGCTCCTGAAGGGATAAAGCAGCTTCTAAAAACACACCAACATGTCTATTGTGGCACTGAATCGAAATTACAGAATTCAGACGCATTATTTTTAGTTACTGCTCTGCCAGGTACAGGGGGGTCATCATGCAGGGGTTTACTCTTAACTGAACCCTCCCTTCACTGACAAGTTTTAGACCCCCCCCCCCCCCCCCCCGGTGGGGAGGTGGGGGGGGGGGGGGCCTTACCCCCCAAATAACCCCGGGGGCCCTTGCCAATTTAAATTTAAATTACCCACACCCAAG
>JAODKE010000043.1:7605795-7628597 GCA_026779605.1 Mormyrus hasselquistii | reverse complement strand
CCCCCCCCCCCCCCCCCCCCCCCCCCGGGTGGGTAGTTGGGGGGGGGGGGGGCTCTAACCGCACAAATATCCCAGGGGACTCTGACCATGTTAAATTTAAGTTACACACATCAATGACTTTGCAGCAGAGGGATAAATCAGCCCAAGGGCATTTTGAATTGTGGCATGACTTTGACATTTACTATCTGAACATCCACCATTGCATTTAACATCGACTGATTCTCCCAGTATCAGTTACATGACCTTGGGAATCAGGGCCGGGGTTAAGGGTTCCAGTACCTCATAGCTTTCCCGGACAGCGGGGCCATGCCGTGAGGAGTTCAGGCCCTGCAGAGCCAAGAGGTGCAGCTGGGGGTATGGGTAATGTCTGATCTCATGGACCACCTGCAGAGGACACACACTGTTGTTCATGTAATTAACAAACTTCGGCGAATTATTTTCTCCATTTTGTGTTGCAGCTGATGTATAGATCCATGCATTTCATATACTGTTCTTAACAACCGATGACTGTTTAGGTCCCAAAGTTTTATTTTTGTAATCTCATTGGTACATGTTCTTTTTTCTGTTCTATACTTTAGGCATTGATTTCCGCTATCTGTGAAACGTCCTGCGTCATAAAAACACTTTATCTAAATGCATTTACATTTACAGATTTGATCAGATGCCAGTCAAAGCAACATACATTTCAGAAAGCAGGGGCAGCCAGGCTCCAATTCCCAAAGATGAAATCACTGTGGCGACTGCAGGATTCGACCCAGCAACCTTCTGATTATAGGAACGGTGGTCTGACCCACTGAACCACACTCACCCACTTCAGTTGCACCTTAGGGTTTAATAAAGCTGAAATATGACTGACACGGTAAGATAAAAAAAAAGGAAAGGAAAACTGAAACGATGAACTCACCACTTGTGCTGATGAGGGGTTTCTGGGGAAGTGGTGCATTCTGGGAGATGCCAAGTAATGCTGATAGTGCTGAGGAAGCTGCCGCAGGTGATACTGTGGATGCGAAAGGCCTGTGTCCACACTCAGGTCCCTGAGGGGAGAATGCAGCCATCTCTCAAAACCAACCACTGCCTTCTGTTTCTTTGTTTGTTACTGAGATCTGCTTTGGGGTGGGGGGCTGGCCTTCTGACCGCCACACTGACCCCAGAAGACTTCTTGGAGTAGGGAGTAGGGGCAGCTATGAACTGTGCACCAATCGGGGACGTGTCTACGGATACATACACCTCCCCTCGACACTATTTGCACACTGCCCCCCCCCCCCCCCCAACATACCCAATTGCCCACCACAATGTAAAATTTCAATGTTTTTGCCTACATCCCTGCTGAATAAAACTAACATAGACCAGTATAATTGGCTACCAGCATGACCAGCATGATACATGCAGGTTATACCAGCATATGTTGTGTTTTGGGGCTGGTGGACCAGCATCATTAATGAAATATTACTGGGGAACCAACTTCATGTGCAGGAAGCTGTGCTGGTCCACCAGCTACACCAGTGCCTAACCAGCATGGGAATCGTGCTGGTCTATGCTGTTTTTTTCGGCAGGGACATGTATATGGTGATATACAGATACACTTTGTATTTCAGTTCAGTATTTTGACATTGAGCACAGAGAGCCGATGAACTCCATGCTGATGGACGGTGCAGTGAGCGGTGCAGTGAGCGGTGCAGTCAGCGCCCTACTTACCAGTCTGTGCCTTCGGCCAGATAGCGGGGCTGCTGCAGCACTGGCTGGGGTATGTGTAGGGAGGTGCTGTAGTCGTACCCGGATCGCAGCCAGTGGGGCTGAAGGGGAACTCGCTCCTGCGTGCGTCTGCGCAAAAACGGGGCGTAAACACAGGCCAACTCCAGTTAGCTGCAGACGTTACAACGGCTGTGTTTGTCTGCGCAAAACGGGGTGTGAATGACACAGGTCAATGCCAGTTAGCTGGGAACATTATAATGGCTGCGTGCATCTGTGCAAAACAGAGAGTAAATAATACAGGACGACGCCAATTAGCTGGGAATGTTACAACGAGATAATTTTCATCTTAACATTATACTTTCAAGTCATTATGGAAGATTCTGTGTGAATTTTATCTTGTCGTGATGGCAGCAATATGGTGCAGTGCCTTCATCAACAGCGTGAACGGCAATTAAAAATAGGTGATTAAAATATCAGACTGCAGGATAAGCTTGCTGTTGTTCATTTGGGTTTGAAGTGTCCAACCTTAAGGTCCAGCTGTACATTAAGTAAACAATGGCTGGGTGTGATCTTGGGTGGTTTACTTTCTTTTTAATTATTTTTTTTTTTAATTAATGGTCCACCAGAAGCATTGGCACAGATTTCCTTGGATAATAGCGCTTGGATAGGGGCAGGCTGACCCCCACTGACAGAAGGAGAGGAAATCATGTTAAAATTGGCAGGGGTGCGGATGTGGCTTACCTGGGGTGTGGAAGAATCCGCCGGTGCTGAGCTTCCAGGAGCTGCTGCTGAATGAGGTACTGCTGGTGCAAGGCCTGAGGTAGGAAGTGAGGCCCCGAGAGGTCCTGGAACTGGGGGGCGGCCAGGGCGACGGGCGGCTGGAGCTGTGCGGGGGGCTGGTGTGTGGGCGTCAGGCCCGGCTGAGGCTGGCCTGTATGGGCCAGGGGGAAATCTGTGGACATCTGGGCTGGGGCGTTAAGGTGGAAGTGCCGGCAGGAGGTAGCATGACCATGTTGATGTTGCCTGTTGAAATGAGCCCCTAGAAGACCAGTGAAATCCAGTCAAACAGAGCAGTGAGCTTGACCTCACTAACACTGCCGTTTGCTTCACTCTTGTTCCTGGTTCCTTGTGTATTTGTGCTCTTGCCAAGCAGTCGACCCTGCCTTACCATCATTCAGTCATAACTTACTGATCATCGGCTGTGAGACATGTACACTCGTGAAATCACAGGGACATACATGTCAGGAACATCAGTGCTAGAGCATATTGTGTGCAGGGCTTCCTGGTAGATGGGGGTCAGAATTCAGCTGATAAGAGACACATCTGCCTAACGCCTCTCCCCCACTCGCCGAAGGCAGGGATTGGACACTGATGATGACGCTCATGCCAGTCAAACCTTCTCTGCAGTGACAGAAATGGTGGAGAGTGACACAGATCCAGCAGTTTGCATGAAAAGTTCAATGAAAGGATTCATGTGCAAATGTTTAAGACCATTATAGGTGGACAGTTTTATATGCATGAATGTGTGCTCTGAGTCTTGAAAAGAAAAATCAATTCACTGTCAATCCATAGGCGGGTTTCACAGAGCTATGCCTGTGAATTATCACTCTGAATCTCTGTGGTTATCCCTGTGAATTATCACTCTGAATCTCTGTGGTTATCCCTGTGATTTATCACTATGAATCTCTGTGGTTATCCCTGTGAATTATCACTATGAATCTCTGTGGTTATCCCTAGTCTGGTTTTCCAGAGCTATCCCTGTGAATTATCTCTCTGGATGTCTGTGGTTATCCCTGTGAATTATCTCTCTGGATGTCTGTGGTTATCCCTGTGAATTATCACTATGAATCTCTGTGGTTATCCCTGTGAATTATCACTATGAATCTCTGTGGTTATCCCTAGTCAGGTTTTACTGAGCTATCAATGTGAATTATCTCTCTGGATCTTGGGCTCAAAATCTCTTTTTTTTTTATAGTTTTGTAGTTTTTCCCAGTAGAAGTCCTGTCTTAGACAGCTGTCCTAGTGAATTACCTCAGACTGTCTGCGGTTACCCCATTGTCAGTCCCATTTTATAGAGCTGTCTGAGGTTTGCACTTTGTAATTCTCTTGGTACTGTTTCAGGTATTGTCACGTTTTGAGTGTAGTATAAATACAGATGCCTATTCAGTGTTTTATTTAAATCTAGGTTCTCACGTCAATTAATGAAAGTATATTGCCTTACAAATATATTAACCCTGCTGCGTCTAATGGTAATACAATGGCTTTATTAAAATCAACGCACAATACTTTGATGAATGCTATACCAAAATGTCTACTGTGCGGGTTTTCATTTGGAAAGTATGGCTCCCAGAGGAAACCTATCATTTTGTCATAATATCGGAGTGAAACATAAAGCTGTCAGGTTGTAGCTGTTTTTCAGGAAATCAATCAGCATTAAATTTGAATTATTTCTCATAGAAACACCCATTACCTCATAACAAGTACAGCATGTATGTCAACAAGATCAATCATATCTTGACTTAAAATGCGCTAATTTACCTGGAATTCAGAATTTTCACAACTCATTTCTTAAGGTTTTCTGCCAGACAGCAAATGTTACATGTTTTTTTTTAATAATAAAAAAAAAAAGATGGCAAAGGAAAACAAAATGCTGATTTATGTGTCAAGGACCAACAGCAAACCAGATTCTACAAAATGACTGAATGTCATCGGAACAACCATGTGACACAAGCTAGGGTGCTAATATTCAATAAAGATCCCAGGAAATTATTGTATTTCTATAGACACATTGTTATTGTTCATGGGCAGAACTAATATCTAATACCGGAGTTCATCATGTCACACTTTGCATGACATTGTGTTTCTAGCAATGGAACACATAATGAAACCATAGCACTACAGTGTTCATCAAAGATTTCTGAACAAAGAAACCAACTCCTAATTAAATAAATACCCTCAATAATTAAATAATTTAAAGGTTCAGCACTGGGATGCCGCTGTAGACTGAATGTCCGTCTCTGATCTCCACATTGACCACAGTTTATGAACCCCGCCCCCCACCCCCGTTGAAATAATAGTCTAAAATAAACCTGGGAGAGGGCACCGCAGCCCAGAGCTCGCCCCCATGAATTGTACACTGTTTCTATTCACAGAGAATCCCCTTCACCCTTGGTGTCAAGCACTGGGTTTGTTATGCAAGGAGACACAACCTAAGCGCAGTTTGTCGATTATACGGCTTGCTTGCAGATTAGTGAGATTTCCCAATTTCATTTATTTTGTCATACTCTATATCCTTTATATTTTTTTGCCAGAAGAATGGGAAGAAATTTTGACAGAACTGAAAAAAGTGTGGAGAGAAGTGCAAAAATACTGTCAAAAATGCTAACTACAAAATTATAAATTGTATGGCTATTAATAGTGTATTAAGTTATATTATAAAATAACCCCAAATGCTGTTCATGGAAATAAAAATTCCCTGCTCAGTCTTAGATTGGGAGTGAAACTAAATTCTAGAATCTAGAATTCTGACTCGTTCTGTCCTGAATTTCTACAATTAAAACCTACGTGAAGCTGATCACTGTGTGTGATATCACTGAGACTATCTGAGGTATTAGTATGTGAGGCTGATCACTGTGTGATATCATGGAGACTGCCTGAGTAATTAACGTGCGAGACCGATCACTGTGTGTGATATTACTGAGACTGAGTAATTAATGTGTGAGGCTGATCACTGTGTGTGATATCACTGAGACTATCTGAGCAATTAGTGTGTGAGCCTGATCAGTGTGTGTGTGTGATATCACCGAAACTGAGTAGTTAATGTGTGAGGCTGATCACTGTGCGTGATATCATTGAGATTATCATGGTTCATGGTATCAAATTTGTGAATCAAACAAGGAAACATGGGATCATGGAAATTATATTTTCAATAAAATAATAAAAGGTTGTGTTTGCAGTGTGGTATATATTAAGGCCAGGTTAGGTTTTATCTCATGTGTTTGCATTGTCCTGAATCACTTTTAAAGGACAGTTTGTGTTTCCTTTTTTAATTCAGACAGATGGTATTTCTGTCTTCTTAGGGGTCAGAGCTCCTGACCCAGGTCACTGTCCAAACACAAGCCAAGCGCCATTGGCAAACACTGATGCTGATTTCTAGTTTCATGCTTAATAAGAGTAACATTAAATCCTACTGAATTACATTTTCAATATAAATTGTGTAGGATTACTAAAACCTCATGACTACAGCGATGGTAAAGTACCAAAGCATGGTAATGAAACTACCAATATCCAACTTCTATTTATAATTGCAGATAACAGTATCAGTTAAACAGATAACTATTATTTTCTGTGCAGGACTGTGGTAATAAAGGTGTTGAGAGGGATTCCCTCAGGGATCTTTTGTTTACTCCCACAGAGCTGAGACTTGCATTTAGTCTGCGACTTGGTATGTGAGTTTACGCTCTGTAACAGACTGGCATTTTGCTCCAGGGTAACCCTCTGCCTTGGGCTCTGTCCTTCCTGGAATGGCCTATAAGCCTCTTGCAACCATGTACTGAGTAAGCAACTGGAAAATGGATGGACATTTTCAAGACTGTTTTGAGGTCTTATTTGCAAATGAAAAAAAATTCAATTGTGTCATTATGACATGATCGTTTTCAATCAACCACAAAAGCAAGACGGCTTGGCGGCTCAGTAAGTAGCGGCGTTACCTCACACATCCAGCATTGGAGGTTTGAATCTTGCCTTTACTCTTTCTGGAATGTGTGTGGTCTATCAGGTTCTCCCTCAGTTTGAAAACATGTGGGTAGAGGAAGGGATGTCTTTAAACTGCCCATAGTGTATGTGTTCTGTAATGGACTGGCATTCTGTTCAGGGTACACTTAGACTGCCCGGAAATGGCTCCTGGCATGGCCCCCACAGGTGTAGGAACTGGAGGGGAGATGTGTACGAGAGGTTATATGATATAACACTATTCAGCTAATAAGTGCTGGTGAGATTCACTGGCAATATCAGACAAAAGCGTATCAGCTACTGAATGAATTTTCTGATGCAGAAATTAAATATGAAGACGTAATAGAATAGTAATGCATTAAATTGAGGTACAAAATAATTATTCCATCTGTTCAGTTTTTACTGCACTACTTATCTTTCAGTTAGTGCCGGTGCTTGTGGAAACCAATCAGCAAATTTATCACTATAAGTAGGGACTGAAGCAAGATTCTGGAACTAAATCTGGAACTAAATTCAAGGATCTACCGTTCCTCACCCAGGCTGGCCCGCCATCACGCGATGGTATTCCCCGAGACGTCCGTGTCATTGTGTTATAATCACATGATCTGCGGCTAGTCGACGCCAAGCTTGAAGTCGATTAGTCTGTGTAACCCCAAATGTTATACCTCTCCAATATTCAATTTGGCATCATTCATCACCCCACCCACCATAAACAGACCTATTATATGTATATGGTGTGGCCCCCAATATCAAACTCACTCCTACGCCATTGCCCACACATGATCCTAACCAGGACAAGCAGCTACAAAATGGATCGATGGGTGGATATTTAGGACAGTCTCCCAGGATGAAATCTTAAATTCTTTTCCAGGAGTATTGCAAAGTGTTTTTTTTTGCACTCTGTTGTATTTTAAAAAAACATCAATATCAGCGATCCTGGCTTTACATGCGTACATATTGAAATAGTTATGTTAAACTGAGTAAGAGGAGACAGGAGGCAGATGAGAAATGGGTTTGATTGCCAAGTCCCATGAAAAGAATACTTAACTTACATTCAGGGACAAGCAGGCAATTTCTCTGGCTATTAATGTAACCCACTATTAGGCATTATTAGAGCAGGTTGAATTGACCAATGGTACGTGTTTGTTCAATGTCGATTTGCATATCAGCTCTTGACTGAATACTGCAATTGCAAATGCAGAGCCCTGAGAGAACATTACTTCAGTTGCTGATAAGCTAAGCAGCTCAGCTCCTGGGCAGGAACACCTCACCCGCCCAGATGGCTGCGACTCTCCAAAATGCAGCCTTTTAATCTGCTTAAATACGCTCCTGCCTCATTCCTTCTTATACCCTTTTTCTGGTTACTGATTGGAAGCCACTGTCCAGTCTGTAACGCCACATCTTAGTTTTGAAAAACTATACAAAATTTAATACTAAATCATTATGCATTTCAGTTCAAATTGTGATTCTTTTTTTTCAGATAATTACAATGTCTAATGATCATGCATGTAAAAACATATCAGACTGGCTAGTTGTAACCAGACTATTAAAATGGAAGCTCACAGGTAATATTGAAATAGTGAGTAGCTTAACCATAGCTCATAAATGATTCAGCAGACGTGCAAGGCAGCTACAGAGCAAGTCTCGGTGCTGCTGTGTACACACACCGCCGCTGCAGCAACGCTCATTCTGAGTATGAGGTCATGCTGTGGTGGCCATGTCAGTAGCCAGCACAACATGGGCTTTCTTCATTGCGCCAAACTTGGGCAGCTTCCTGTCACGTCCATTTCAGTTCTTAAAGGGACAGGACCATACATTTGCCCACCCAGATACTGATGGGCCTATTTGGGCAGTGAGACAAGTACAAACAAGCGTAAAAAAAGAGCATGTCTAAAAAGGCGGCAGCAGTATTTATTCATAGATGATTTGCTAGATTCATCTTTCTGCTATTATAAAATGTAACCAATGTAACCAAAACTTCCCAAAACTGTAGCCTACAGATGCACATTCTTGGTTTAATCCACTTGACTTTTTATGTACAACTTACATTGTGCGCATCTTACAGAGATGACACTGTGAAAATGAAATAAAACATGTTCTGATGAAAAGCAACATGGAATGAAAGTGTGCTTAGGAAGTAAACTGTGAAAGTCTTTTATGGAAACAATCTGGTCAAAGGTGCCGCAAAGCAGCTGAGGGGACAGCAAAACGATCCGATATAAAACCATACAGAGAAAATGTACAATAGTTATATAAAACATACAAATATCCCTTTTCATTTCCATAAATACGCAACTTGAATGACTGTCCTCAGGAAGTAGCGCAACACATTCCTTTGCTCGTTTACTAATTTACAAAGCAGAAACCAGAACTTCATCAAAATTATGAGCTTATGAACAATTCTGAAACTCTTTTTCTAATCATTGGTCTACCTAAATAGCCCTAAAGCACAAGACCTATATCAGAAATTGTTGAATATGAAAATTAATTGCTTTCTTAAATAAAGAACCATATCCTGAGAGAAGCACTCCCATATCCCTCCCATTCCAGCACAACCTGCATCAAGCTCTGGAACATCATGCTCCTTTCCCAAAACGTTCCCCCCACAGGACAATACATCTCCATCACATTAGATTACTATCACCATTGACAGGCAAATCAAAGCTTCTATTAAATAAGAATAAAACATTTTAAATAACAAGCGTCAAGAACCATCAAGCATGTTAATCTAACTCATTACAAAGAAAGCACTCTGCTCACATGCACAGACGCACAATCCAACACACAGTTGTACATAACGGCAACCTGCATGTGCTATTCATCATAAACCTGCTATTCATCATAAGCTCTTTCTAGCTTATCTACTCCAAGGCTGCCCGCGTTGCCAAAGTAAAAATCATTTTAAAAAGCCCTCAGAACAGCAGACATCCCTAATTACACACTTACATATTAAGGTAACACAAAAAAAAGGCTCAATTTTGTATGTTCTAAGACTTTAACCTCCTAGATCAGGCTGAATTTTCAAGTGCCTCTGTAGGAATTCCATTGAAATGGCCACTGGTAAACTCAGAAGCCCGATATGATGGTGAAGGCAGGGAAGTCGACTATCTTTGTCCACAGCAGGGAGAGGGAAGGGGGGGTGGGGTAAGACAATAAATGGAAATCAGCAAGAAGCACACTGAAGGTTAAGAAAAATACTATATTCTTTATTGAAAATATTAGTATTGTGGAACTGTGTCATGATAATTCCATGCAAACAAAAAAAAATAAAACACAGGACCAAAGCCAGGCTTATCATGCTTTTATAGGGTTAACAGAACAGAAGCAACATCGAATGAGCTCATGTGTCTCTCGCTACAGCCCATTACAGTACAGCTGGGTACATGTTCTCTACAGAAAGATTACATTGGAATTTTATATTCAATGTAAAACAAAAATAATCCATGATCATGCATTAAACCCTAACAAGAACAAAAAGAGAACCACAACCAAGGCATAAACTTTAAATATAAATATATGTATTCTAAAAGGATTTCTACTGCAATGCAGAAACTATAAAGATCCCTGTGAAATGGATAGCATTTCGTACTTGGGGGGAAAAAGCACAGATTTTGGACTGGATAGAACCACTAGGGAAATACGGTGAAAATCATGATTTGAGGTCTGCCAATTGATACTGCAGGTTTTTTTTCCTCTTTTTCATATGGATGAATTGGGGTAAACAAGAACAGGTTTATGTCAGAATGTTTAATCATTGACACAGGTGCAGTGTACCATCCTATTTGCAAGGTCATTTGAGACACCAAACGAAATAATTTTTTGGCAATGAATATTTGTTATGCATGTTCATGTAAGTGAAGAAAAGGAAAAAAAATAAACTTTAAAATTTGCGGCCGAAATTGAAGTCGGATCGGTACAATGCATCTTCAGCACGGTTATGGAAACAAAACGTGAAAGAAAGTCTGGGTGTTCAATCAAGGGGTGCCATGAACGTACGCAAAATGTATCCACTTTACAGGAATTTACAGCAAAATGTAGCCTATTGCGACCGGATGGGAAGTACACAGTGACATTTGTATTTATAGGGATAAAATGCGTTGTTATTATTATTAATTATTATTATTATTATACAGCAATTTGACAGAAAGACAAAAGACGTCCTAAAGGTGGTGTTTAGAGTCATCCATACGGGAATACGGGCTACTCATTTTCAATAACAATGTCGTTTTCTGATGGAAAGAGGAAGTGGAGGGGATTCACAATACAGCTAAATGCAGAGAGTAACAGGCAGAGGCCACACCACACAGCCAGCAGATGGTCATAGCTACACAATGGAGGGGCGACACAGATCTGATAAATGCAGAATGTAGAGCCAGCCTGGATACTATGAAACAGGGGGAAAAAAGAACAGAAACAAGGCACTGTGAAATCACCAGTCTGATGCACGGGGCGCTTTGCGGCGTTTCGGGGCTGCGGGGAAGCGCCTCGCCGTCGCTCCCTGCCCGCTCCGACCACACTGCATCGGTCCCAACTGCATCCTTAGCCTGGACTAAGACCCGAGGCTGCTTTAAACCCTTTTTCAAATCCCCAGATCGCATGCACTTACCTGCGCTTTTAAACGCTAGTCAACGACACGGCTCTCCTGCGCTGCTACAATAATTCCACTGAGCCAGAAGCTTAGCCCTTCTGGAGCGACGCCGTCCAGCTATTACACCTCCAGGGTAAACCCAGCTGGATGGCTTACCGTGCTGTGCTAAGCGCGTTTCCGGCCCGTGCTATTCGCAGCAACCCAAACGCGTTTTAGCCTCATCTCCCTTTTTAATGTAAGCCAAAGATAGCATAAGTAAACAAGGGAAATAAACGTAGAAACAATACCTCTATTTCTCACCGAGCCAAACACGGGAAGAACCAGATATCCGACATGCACTAGAACCATCCTGGGAACCTCTGTAGGTGCTGTGCTCTGTGAAACAGACGGGCCATGAAAATGGTCCCTTCCAAACCCCCTCCGCGTTCAAATGTGAACCAGATTCTGCAGCTGCTCCGCACACAAAGGAAGACCAAACCAAGTGCGGGACGCCAGGACTCCGGTGCAGCGAGCCGCGCCTGGCAGACTGCGCCCGCAAAGCCCGCCCCTCTCACTGCCAATCAGCGTTACGGACAGGCTGTCCCAACCGCGCTGACTAATCAGAAAGCAGCTTTAAAAAACACCGTCCAATAGTATCGGTCTTATGCACAGGGGACTCGCCTTGGCCGTACGAGTCTATGGCAAAAACGCATTTAGAAACCTCATCTGAAATTTATGATTTATAACCGATTCATAAACTGTTTATAATCTCTATAACAGCATTAGAGACCTCCTCCTATCCGTATTTCTACTATTTGCACATTTACAGACAGCCTGTGCCAACTATACAAGCGTAGGATCAACATCATTTGGAAAACCCTCCCATTTTAGCGCCAGTCAATTTAACGGACAACCGGCCTGACCATACATATTTATGGCAAAACTTTCATTTATAAATCCCGCCCATTTTAGTGCCAGTCAATTTAACGGACAACCGGCCTGACCATACAGGTTTATGAAAAATCGTCATCTATATATCCAGCCCATTTTAATGCCAGTCAGTTTAACAGACAATTGGCCTGACCATACAGGTTTATGGAAAAACGTCATTTATAAATCCCGCCCATTTTAATGCCAGTCAGGGCTTAGCCATATATGTTTAAAGTAAAACGGCTTAGAGATCTCCTCACCACCACTGTAGTGCCAACTCAACAGACAACCTCCCTGACCATTTTTTACCTCACAGGAGGTTGAACTGAGAACCAGTTCGGACCATTTTAAAAGCAACTTCTTCTTTTTTTTTAACCCCAATTTACATAAAACATCCCATCTTGTTCTTTCGTCTTGTTTTTTAAAAGCATACACACATATAAAAGTGAGAGTGAAGCTTAGAGTCTGAGCAGTCATTCATCCTGCGTCCCTGAAAGATTCTTCTGGGGTTAAGGGCCTCGCTCAGGGGCCCAGTGGAGATGTGGCCCCTTTGATATGAAATTACTGTAAAAGACATTAACTGCTTCAGTTTAATATCTAAGTCAAGCATGGTTAAAGTACAATCATTACAATAGTTAAATATGGTTAATATTACTTCATTAGCTACATAAGATATAGAATTTTAGATATGAAGTTAGAAAAATAACATACATTTAGCTGTGCTGTTGTAGTTTTCTTTCACCCCAGAGAAGCCATCAGCTGCTCCCAGCCATCTTGCCGGCATTGCTCTTCTCCCTGCCTTTTCAGTCTTCTAAATGTCTCCGTCCACACGTCCACTACCTGTCTCTCCAGCTTGACCCAGTATGGTCTGTTAGATGCTTGTAGCTGAACTGACAGCGTTATTAGTAATCTATAACTAGATATTGATATTGCACAGCAAATAAACGTCTGTTTTGATTTGTCTGTGGCGCGGTGGCTCAGACAGTAGTGCATCCCCTCTCCATTGCGGAGTTAGCATGTTCTCCAACATGTTGCATCTCTGTTTCCTCAGGCAGACCAAATACGTGCAGTTAAGGTGACTGACACCTCAAAAATGGCTGTAGCATTTAATCTTTATGTATAGGTGATTTGGAATGTCCCAGCATCATGTACGTACTCGAGCCCTTGTGCTGCCTGTGATGGCACCCCACCCCCACAGGCAAAATTCATCAGTAGCAAATTTTATCATATTTTACTGAAACATTAGTGAAATTTATTGTATTGAAACGGTTATGGTTAGATTTGACCAGTGTCCTTTGAGGTATCTCTAAACTGGACATTTGCGATCCACTGCTGTAGAATATTACTTGGTGATCTTTCCTTGAATTGGAGGTCAAGGCCTGAAGGCCCACTTGACAGTAATTTTCTTACCCTTAGAATACATTTTGATATTTCAAAAAGCTGCTCAGGACGTGTAGGTTAACTTGCTTGTTAGACTGATTTGTAGCAAAGGAATGTGCAAGATACACTGTATACCGGTCATATCAGGCTGTTTTTATTCAAACTTGTCGCGTCTTAAAAACCATCAAGAAAATATGTATTTTAATCTTAGTACATGACAAGACTTACATGGCTTATGGAAAAGCTTGATAGTGGGTCTTCATTCTAGGATTAAACATCCATTTAAACATTGTACTGAAGACCCCCGGCATCTTGCCCAGCTTCTCTAGTCATACCAGCATCAGGGCTGTGGACAGCCTGGTCCCCCTGGTGGCCAGTCAGCTGCATCCCTTCTTTTGGATTAATAAAAATCAGTTTATGATTTTGGACATTATTCACTCAGGCTCATTTATAGGGAGTATGACTGCGTTTCTGGTGTAATTTTAAGCATATAATAGCCACTAAATGTTTCTGAACTAACCTTGTTGTAAAAAAAAATGGACAATTCAGTGAAATGTCACAAAAATACACCTAAAGTGATGAATTCATTTTGTAACAGTTAGTTTCATGATTCCTCTTTTCTGTCTTATTGTACACTTAATAAACCAAATGTATATGTTTTACATAGGCTAAAATATCTATTTGTCCATGAATATTTGACAGACTTCTCATGCCTTAAACTGTTTTGGGTCTGTGTCCCTTTTCTCCCCTGTATTTCAGGGGCAGTGTGTGGTTTTGTGGGTTCGTCTGATGTACCTGTGATTGTAATAGTGTCAGTTCAGATCCTAGCATCAGAAGCGTGCTTTCAATGTTGCCCCCCCTGGACTGAATGACCCTGCTTTCTCTATGTATATGCTTTGAATAAAAGCGTCTGCTAAAGAAATGTGTTTCTGTCCTGCATATCACTGTCACATGTCTATCTCCTGGTAATTAGTGCTGTGAAACCGGAGCTGAGTCAGTACCACAGGGTGGCAGCCTTCCCCCGGACAGAGTTGCCAGAGAAAGGCTGGGAGTGTGGCTGTCAGTGTGTGCGAGCCGTAGAGTGTGTATGACAGGTCCTGGATTTGATGGGATGACCATGAAGATGGCAGTTTTCACACAGAGCTGTGTCTTAAAGCATATTAGCTGCTTCTTCGCTCATTCATTCTTCATTCTTCGCGGACAACTTGCGCTACAAAAAGAGCATGTTGAGGGAGGCGTAAAAATAATTTCCTCACGGGGATCAATAAAGTTCCATTATTATTATTATTATTATTATTATTATTATTATTATTATTATTATTATTCCACACGGCACCTTAGAATACTGCCACTAGTTGTTAAATATAAGGTGTACATATATAATCTATATAAATATGAAATGAGGTGGCACAGTAGGGACACACCTCCAGGGCTGTGTATGTGGGCAGCACCCGTTCTTACCAATGTGGCATCGTCGGTGACCATCGCCGCCGCTCCCTGGTAAAGAGAAAGAAGTCGGAGCCCCCTCAGAAGTTGGCACCTTAGCAGTTTACATATTCTCCCCATGGTCAAGCTGCTTTACATTTTGCATTTCCATATACCAAAACCGAACCGATACATAGAAGATTAGCATGGCTCTGCACATCAGTGACTCACAGCTTTGATCTGAATTGTCCACTTCCTGTTCAGAGCGATACTATGAAAACAAAGCCTTCTAAGTAAGTTTTAATTCATGGAGAGAATGGATATGTCCTGGGGTGAGGCGGGCCAGAGGAGAAACCTGTTACTTGTTAACAGTTACTTGCATAATTACCATTGGCCCATGATCATTGAGGATGTGTGAATGATCATAAACAAGATCTTATTGTTTGTTAGGGAAGGATAACTATAGCAATATGGTTACTCCTTTTCCCTACTTCCCAATATAAATCCTTCTTCCCCTCTAATCCTATGGCTCTATTTACTGTCCCAACAGAAGCTACCCTTTCTTACCTTGCCCTGCATCGGAAACGATGGCCGTAATTACTGTGGTTTGAGTTTTCAGTCTGAGTCGCTGTGCCGCCCTCCTCTTTGGTTTTGTCTCACGGAATGAATCATCATTCCAGTTTTTGTTTATGCAAATTGACGCATCAGTCTGGCCAAATTCAGCTCAAAATGGTGAAGGAAATAACTGATTTTCAAAAGCAAAAAATATTTTGCTCTGTAGATAAGGATTTTATCATTTAAGGCCCCATTAGCTAGGAATTTCTTCAGAGGTGCTTATCTTCTGGGTTTCTCATTTCTCCACATGAACCACTGAACATCATTGCAGATTCAAGAGTCCGATATCCTGAGCAGGTGTCAGTTTTGAAATTGCTGTAAGGTTAAATGTTAAAAAACTTTTTTTTAAAAGTCAGGCTGTGCTTTTAGTATGTAGATGCTTGTCTTAGTTCAGTCCAAAACAAAAGGCATACGTTTGGGCTAAGCATTAAGTTTGATGTGTCCACCTATAAATGTAGGGGGGTCCAGGTTGTTGTATTGGTTTTGATTATTGGGGGGGAGGGGCTTACAACCCCCCAGTCCTCCCTATAATTTATTCCCATGCTCCAGAACAGTGGACATGACACTTGTCGCGGAACCTAATGTTTCCATGGTGTTGTGTGATATAAAAAGCAGCTTAGAGGAAGGTACAAGACAACAGATGGTCAATATCACACTCACATGGAAATCAAAACACATATTATCCTGTTATTTATGACATGCTTGACTGCAATTCAAACTCCACTAAGCTGGCAATTACAATGGAGGACAATGAGCGAACAATGTGCATAAGTACAGGGCTCAGGGTGGGAGTAAAACACAAAACATTTCTAGGAAAAGAAATGTAGCTTTGAGGTGTTATGTAGTGAACTGAATTATTCTTAGCCTTGCCAAACACAAATGACATGAAATATGACACACAGGAATGTAGTGGACTGGCATCCTGTTTGTGGAGCCATGTGCCTTGTATTTCCCAGGAGGGCCTGTAGGCTCATCAAAACCCTGCACTGGAAAAGTAGTTACAGAGCACTGGTGGATGGATGGATGAATGTATGGATGGATACATAGAACACATGGGGTAACATGTGGCTCGGTGGGCTAAGCCTGTGTGCCTGTAATCACAAAATCAAAGGTTCAAACCCAGCCTCAGCATGTCTGCGGCTCCTTGAGCAAGACCCTTAACCCCCAGCTCCCTGGGCGCCCCAACAGGTGACTGCCCTTTGCAGACAGCTTGCTCTACAAAGAGCAAGTTGAGGGAGGCGTAAAACACAATTTCCCCACGGGGATCGATAAAGTTGTAATTACTAAGACATGTAGGGCAACATTTGGTAATGCTTTACATTACGTGCACATTCATAAGTAGCATGCAAGTACATCCTAACAGCTTTAATATACATTAATAACAAACATTACATGATAAGCATTATATAAAAGTATTATGAAGGCGCAGTTAATGTAAAGCATTACCCAACATTCAATCTGCTCTTCCTGTTTAGCCTTTTTTATATGTTCCTTAAGCTGCTCACTGGCTGACACTGTGGATTCATGCAAGACTAGAGATGCACGCCTACCTTTTAAGTGCTAGAATAGGCTCCGCCCCCCACCCAACCTGGGTAAGCTGTGAGATGTATGAATATCAACCAGCTATTTCCGGCTTCACTAATGTCTCTTGAAGCAATTTAAGTGAGGTATAATTTCACGCTTTATGCATTTATTGAGATGGATTATTGTGAATTTAGGATTCAGCAAGATGGCAAAGCTCCTTTCAGACATGGGCTACCACCCTGAACTTTTCTAGATATTACCCGGAGGGGCTGGATGTGTTACTGCAAATGTCTGAATCAGTCGTAACAGAAATTAAACAGATGTTACTTAGCTAGCTACCTAGTATATAGTCTGGTTAATCTGTGAATGACCCGCATGTGCAAATGGTGCAGACACAGCTGGTAAAACGTGCTTTTTTAGGCTATGCATTCTTTTGATTATGAATTCAGACTACCCGGATTCCTCCACAGCTTGCTATTCTGGAGACCATCAGACTACTTATAGGACAACGGTTTGGATCTTGTAGCCACAGATCATGCACTCATGTTAGTTCCGGTACTCGGAACATCAGCAACACAGTATAATAGCAGGTTTCAGATATATATATATATATTTATTCATAATAACCAACACACAAATCAGCAATTACATTTTACATAAAACATACATAAAATTTTAAACCGAAGTTCAGCACAATAATCTCCCCCTCCATAAAACATGATGCAATGCATTCTTAAGACCTTCCTTTACATTGTTCACTCATTACATGATTCATAAAAAGGCCTTCCAGACCCTCAGTTTTACTTCCTTATCAAAAGCAGCAGTTGTAGGTAAAAACTTGCTTATTACATCATCTCTAAAAATGAATGATTTTCTTGACCGCAACAGAATTTTGTGAAGGAAGTGGAATTTTTTGGGCATTACTTTTGCTTTTCTCTACAAATATTCCACACAGAAACTCCCTGTGCATTCTTCGGGAATGGAGACCTTTAGCTTTGAACACAGCACTCATACAGAGAAGCAGGCCAGGGAAGTTTAATAATAGCATTTTTTTAAGAGGTAGCCACTGCCAGCATGGGAGTTGTATATCACTTAACCTGCACTGCCTTCTATGTTTTTAAATGGTTGCTTCAACACTAATAGACAGGAAAGGTTTTACATGAATGGTGGCGTTGTTCCCTTCAACACGGATCAGGCTGGTTTCTCTCAAACATCATGACTAAGCACCTTCAAGGCCTCACGTTTCAATACGGAAGGGTGCATTTTTTACAAATTAAATCAGGGTCTCGCCTTATTTCTGCTAAAGCCCTTCCCCCCCAAAACCCAGTAAAACAAAGCATTTGCCAAAACCCCCCCCCCCCCCCCCCAACGTTTTGATACGAGTATAAAAGCTTTACCTGTGATTAGTTTCCTTCATGCCTATCACATGCTCTTACTTCTTACTGTATTTATATATTAGTGCTGACATCAGCACTGACATCATGAGGACTGCTGACATCAGCAGCAGCAGCAGCCGCAGCACAGCCAAGGCAACGTTAAGTAATGTAACCTCGCTGCCAGTCACCCCCTGACTGGCACACCCCCCCACCCCCATATGTCCTGCTTCCAATCCGCCTTGTTCTTTAAATTCACCTCATCTTAGTGGGTGCTATGGTAATGGTTTCCATTAACAGGCGTTTCCTGTAAACTAGACTGTGAGAGCTCTGGTTCTTTCTGAAACGCCTCTGGCTTCTTGAAGAAGTCCGACACGAAAAACACCTGAAAAACACAGAAGCAGGGTTTGAGAGTTGTACCATGCCAAAAATGCACATTTGCTCAGATTTCCTATTTTTAAATATTGGCAGGAAAAACATATTGTCTGCCACTTCTTACAGGTGTGCTAACAGCCGTGCAGATAAGTTTACAGGTTGCGCAAGCCACTCGATACCACGCCATGGCCTGTCTGACCTGTCCATAGTGTTAGCAGTTGCCCCGGACGACACTCACTATGAGCAATGCAACCAGCGCCCCCTGCAGGAGCCCTGTGAGGACGTCGCTCCAGTGGTGCATGTAGTCAGACACGCGGGTCAGGCCCACATAGACTGAGGCAGTGATCAGGAAGAACTGCAGCGTAGGCCGGAGGAGCCTCGCCCACTTCATCTGGAGTCTAGCTTGCAGATATAGCTGGAAAAAAACAAAGAAACCATCATCAGGAGCCTTTGGGATTATGTCTGGACAGCCAGAAGATATAACAAAGTAAAAAGAGCTCCTGTATCGGAATCTGTATCGGTAACGGCAGTTGTGTATCGGAATCAGATCGGAACTGAAAAAATGTGGATCACCCATCCCTAATTTGAAGGGACAGAATCAGGGACAGATTCTGTGCCTGACATTCATGCAGGTTCCCAGATGTTCTACCCCACACAGGAGATCAAGCTCCTTATGCTGGCTGGACTTCAGCAAGCCTGTCATTACTACCTATAATAAACATGTGTCACCTCTGATCCAGTAGGCTAAGCACATCTGAAGAACACACACACTGTAGCTATAAAGCTTATAACGTCAGTAGGAAGACGCAGGTGATCTGGACAGGTGTCTGTGCTGATTGACCATACCATTTATATGATCTGGCATGCTCACCAACATCTTTCCAAACCTGAGCACCGGCTCTAAGTGACAGCCTGACTATGGCAGGCAGGCTGGGGTGAGCCTGTATGCAGAAGACTTTCTTGCCTCTGAGTAAAGCCACATGAAAGCAGATTGTGCTGCTTAAGAATATTTCATTCTGTTGATCAGGCTTTGAACATACTGGATGGAACTATTTAAAATGGCAGACTGTGCATGTATCTGTAAAAAATGCAGAAACTTGACTTTGACCTTAAACTAAAAATTGATTTTCAAGGTTGAATTACTAATTTCATCTTTATATATTTATAAACCATGAGATAAACCATGGCAAGAGATTTGGCTAGTGAAGGTCGAAAACACTTTTTTATCTGTCCATTTGTTTCAAATTTTTTTATGGAATTGATTCATTAATCACAAAGGTAGCTATTATATTTATTTAGCTTGGATTGAGAAAGCAGGCCCTAGAGCAACTAGGGATAAGGCCCAACATTGAAACCAATCTTTCAACAACAGGAGCGAAACTGCTGGCCTTACAATCACAGGAGCACAGTACTAATCTGCTGATTCACACACCGCCACAATAGAATGACTTACGGCAGTCTACCACAAAAACATCATTCATATCAAAGTTAGAACACGCGTACACGCACAAAATAAATAGACATGAAACTTCGAACAGTTTCACTTCTTGTCTTTCCATCTTATTTCCACAATTACCCACAAATCCAGTGACTTTTGAAAAGGTGCCGTTCTTTGTGAATGACATTAGAACACGAACCCATTGTGGTGCTCGCCAGCTAAAGGGAAGAGATACTCACAGCGAGAAACACCATGCAGTACATGGAGAAGGACGAGTGGCCCGAGTAGAAGGACACCCTGTAAGAGAAAATGAACAGACTGCAAGAGGCGCCATGCTGGATGTCGTCTCCAAACACTAAAAATCACAACAAGGCAGTTGTTACGTTTGCAGGGCTGATCGCGAAGAAATGAGCTGTATTTACAGGCTGCTGGAATATTCCGAGGTGGTCAGGAAATGACATGTGATCCCAAAACAGGGCACAAGCACTACAAGACTATGCTTACAGGCGTGTGAGAACTACAGAGGTGAAAGAACAAGACTGCTGTGCTTCATCTGGTATGTCTGACAGGAAAACAGAATAATTTAAATTAGCTGAGCTAGAAGGGAAAAATGCTCACTAATTTCTGCTTTAAAAAAGGGTTCAGTATAATCATCAATTTTAGCATCCAATTATACATAATGATTAATAAATTAGGGTCATGTGAGTGTCATGTGAGCATAGCACATGGAAGATCCCCATTACGCAGCACAGTGAAAGTTACTGTGAGTATTGCTGCAGTAATAGCAGGCATACGTTTTAAATCATATATTCTTAGAAATATGTTGCTGCACTTTTTTATACGTTGCCTTTCTCCCTTGTATTTGGTGTTCAACATCGTGTGACCTTCTACAGGAACTGAGTAGTATTTTATCAGGCCTAAGAAAAGACAGAGTCTTCCGGAAAAACACTGATGTGTCCTTGGCTGTAGAAGCTAAGAACACCGTATCTTTTTGGAGGGACCTAGATGGGTTGAGACACTGAAACGAACATGTACACTTCTCAGATATTGAAACGCGTGTATCTTCATTGTCCTCAGTTTCATAATTCTGCTGCTATATGCATCATATTTAATCCACACCATAGCAAACAGGTCAGCACTTCTATCATTCAATACTGTAAATTAGACACCATTTTTCTGTTGAACAGTGGTCTCCATTTCTTTATTGCATATTTAGTAGTCATTTTATCTTGCTTATTTTTATTACTTTTACATTTTAGTTTGTTATTCTTATGAATTTTCTTATCATGCTATTTTGTTTTCCTTTGTGTTGAATATTTCGTTCAAGCACAATCCAGGCAGCAAGTGGAAAAGCACTTCACTGCACAGTGAAATGTGTTTTTAAACCCAAAAATACTACAGAATAAATACACAAATACTATAGCCATTACAGAACTCAACAGTCTCCATAGTTGGTCTATTCTGGCAAAATGCAACAGAAGCCCCAGAGGGATTGGGGCAGTGCTTCCTGTGAACATGCTGTCGGAGCCCTCGCCATAGATCTTTCCCCTGCCACTGACCTGGCCTCGTTAACCAAGCTCTCATCCCCCATGCACGTGGCATTTTCGATGTATCGACCCAACTTGCAGTCATCAGGGCCCAGGACAGGTTGGCACACAGCCAGGAAGTGTGGCCTCAGTCGGCCAATGGAATACTTGGCGATGTCGGTGAGGGACTGGCTCACGGCCATACCGAACACAAAGCTGCCCAGGGCTTTATAGATGGCTCTCAGGTAGCAGCCAAGGAGCGAGGATTGGGAATTCACTTGTTGATTTGGGTGACTCTGAGTGACCAGGAGACACTCCCCACACACAAGCTGCAGGAACATGAGGAACAGATCAACGTGAACCCTTGGGACCATCGGATGTCCCATATGCTAATGACAAATATCACCAATACACATGGCATTTTCAACAAAATATGCATTTAACAATTACATACCAAATATGGGACTAAGTGCTATTTCTACATAATTATGTCATAGCCTTATTAATAAACTAGCTTTGGAGGTACATATGTCAGCAATGTGTACAAATATGTCAATAAAGGTACAGAAAACAACTGTATGCATGGAGGAACAAAAAAGGAACAGAAGAGACCATTAAAGTCCAGGAGGTCCATAATACTTACAACAATTACTGTGAATGGAATCATCACTCCCGCCAACAACTGGTAGGAGATGGTGTCTTCCTTAAAGGGGTACCTGATCGAGTCATCGCTACAGAAAAATCCGCTTTTGAATGCATTGTGTTGAGACGTGAGTATTACAAATGGGAGTCCAGCTAGGAAGAGCAATGAGAAAACACACACACACACACAAAAAACAAATCATTTTTCATACCAAAATCTACTTCAAAAGCAAGTGCATTTAACAAAGAAAACAGGGGTTCAAACATTCAAACACCTATTTTAAACACTTTTCTGCAAAGCAGCTATATGAAATCACCACAGCGCAAGCAAAGTGGCGTTCAACTCTCATCAGACCCTTAATACCAGAGTTTTAAAAAAAAAAACAACCTGGAAGGAACTTTTTCACATTGGGCTACATTAGATCTACAAAGATTAAATGACAAAGAGTCCTTACCCCAAATAGTACCAGTATCTTAATGAATGTTTAGTCTATGATGGGTGCAGTAATTTAAGCAGACAAATCATTAAGAACAATTTCTTATTTACAATGGCAGCCTAGCAGCAAACTAATGAGACACTGGCA